>JAPDVU010000017.1:7021740-7521740 GCA_026230045.1 Corynorhinus townsendii
AAGAAATCAATAAAATATATTTACCAAAAAAAAGAAGAACATCCAGTGATGAAGGAATAAATTATAGCCAAGTAAATTATGACCTACGTAAAATCCTACGCTTGCTTTCATCAAACGCATTGAAGAACAAAATGGTCATGTTTAGTTTTACTGTTGTTGGTAATCCTCACCCAAGGACATTTTTCCCACTGATTTTTAGAGAGAGTGGGAGGGGAAGAGAGAGAGAGAGACACATGGAGCTTTCTCCCTCGGTACATGGAAGAATGATCAGTTGAAAGGGACAAGAGCACCGAGTCTGAGAAACCCTGCTTTGACAGAATTTCAGGGTGAGTCGTGGGGCTGCCCACGTGCGGCTCCACATCACTGAGCTCATCAAACGGACGGGAGCAGACGGCAAGCCGCCTCCCGAGATGCTGAGAGAAGCATGCCTGGTCGGTTCCACGGTCATCACGGTGGAACGGACCAGGCATGGCTTTTTCCAATGAGAACGGGATCGAACTGGCCGGGTGGCTCAGGAGGCTGGGGCGTCGCCCCGTACGCCAAAAGGCTGCAGGTTCGCGTCCCAGGCATGGCACGCGTATCTGGGTTCTGGGTTCGAATCCCGGATTCCAAAGGCCACCCATTGATGT
Organism: Corynorhinus townsendii; assembly: GCA_026230045.1. Lineage (NCBI taxonomy): Eukaryota > Metazoa > Chordata > Mammalia > Chiroptera > Vespertilionidae > Corynorhinus > Corynorhinus townsendii. The sequence goes on from JAPDVU010000017.1 coordinate 7,022,370, forward strand.
TTCTCTCTCTCTCCCTTCCTCTCTTTCTTAAACAAAACAAAACAATAAAAACGCATGTCCTTGGGTGAGGATTTTTAAAAAGTATTAAAACTGAGTCAAACTGTATGGACTAAAGCAGCCATGTAATACATTTGGGTTCCCCGTATGCCAGTGATTTTCAACGGGGGACGGCACAAGGATTTTTAAAAGATGCAACACCCGACTGGTTAGTCAGGGGCACTGACCTCTTTTCCCTTCAATCGCCAAATAAAAAAATTATTTTAAAAATGACCACAGCCAACGCAATAATAGCTGCCAGGTATCAATAAAACAAAATAATACCTTTTTTTTTTTTGTCAGATAAGCAACAAAAAAACAAACCATTTTTTGGTGGGCCGCAGAATTTTAGTAATTGGTTTACGTGTGCTGTGAGATGAAAAAGGTTGAAAACCACTGCTTTATGCATTGAAATCCCTCGAACGAGATTCTCTCTGCAGTAAATATGTGCTTCATCAGGGAATGAAGAAACAAAGCCCATCACACAAGGTTCAAATGCATTTCTTTTACAGTGTGGTCGCCTGGGGATGCGGCAATAGATAGACGAAGCCTTGGGTTTATGAGCGTTCAAAAATGTTAAGCCCGCCGGGCCAGCGTGGCTCAGTGGTTGAGTGTCGACTATGAGCCAGGAGGTCACGGTTCTATTCCCGGTCAGGGCACCTGCCGGGGTTGTGGGTTCCACCCCCAATTGGGGAAGGGGGGCATGCAGGAGGCAGCAGATCCAGGATCCTCTCTCTCCCTCCCTCTGAAATCAATACAGACATATTTACATTTTAAAAGACAAAAGGAAGGGAAGCTTTGCACGAGACAACAAATTCGGAAAACCGTGGTCAAGGTCATATTTACTGTTCCATTCTACAGGAACTCCCTGCCATGAATCACGGTGTGTTACCAAAGTAGGCTTCTCAGAAAAACTTTTTTTAAAAATCATGAGGAGGACAACGGATTCAGCCTTTGTAAAGAATGGCGTTCAGACCACAGATGGGAGACGGAGAAACTGTGCTCAATCACAGATGGTCTATTTTTTCCTATATTTCACAAAACAGGCAATTCCTACCACTCTTTTTTTTTTCTTTTACATTTTGCTCTTGGTAATCCTGTAGATGGAGAGAGAGAAAAAAAAAAACACAAAAAACAAAAAACCACCTAAACTGAATGGAAACGTGAACACATTTACTTTTAGTGCTGTTTATAATCTTTCTCTCCGGTGGGGAGAAGCATCACTGAATATCCTAGCTGTCATTTACTTTAAAAAAAATAAACTTGGAGTGTCATTCATGTTAGGTGAGCAATTTGTTTTATGAGCCGTGCGCGTTTATTTGGGGTTGCGCTGTTTGGGGTTTTGTGTTTTTATGGAGCGCCATAAAAGACACTTCTTATCCATTGATTTGTTGTATCTGCGATGGGCTCCTTTCCAGGCTGAGACACGGCAGCTTTTCCGAGGACATTACCCGGCTCGAAACACGCCAGCGCCCGCAGAAATCCAGGCGCACCGGGGCCCACTCGCTCCGCCTGGGAGATCTCATTGCTAGGATCTCTCCTTGTCTTTCAAATGGCTTCTCTCTCTTTTTCGATGGTTCGTCGCAGACAGGGTTTTGAAGTCGTGCCGACTTTCACGCCAAACTGGTGAAGTCGGGAGTTCAAAAGTTCACGTCGAATCTCACGTGACGCGGGAACTTCACCTCGGGGAGAGCTTTGCACCTTAAAAAATAACGGATTACAGCCCTGGCCAGGGGACTGCAAGCATGACCCTATGCACCAAAAGGTGCAGCCGTCAGGGCACATGCCTAGGTTGTGGGCTCAATAGGGGGGGGGAGAGAGAGAGAGAGAGAGAGAGAGAGAGAGAGAGAGAGAGAGAAAGGCATTATTTTGATTTATTTATACCTGATGTTTCTCTCTTGCTCTCTCTAACCTTCCTCTAAGTTTAAAAAAAATCAATGAAAACAGGTACGAAGGTGAAGATAAAAAAATAATAATAATTCATTGCGACGCAGGGCAGAAAGTGAAGGAATTCGTTTATGATTTGGAGGGTGTTAAAAAAACTATCAGAGGAGTTCTTTTTTAAAAATACACATTTTTTTATTGATTTCAGAGAGGGAGGGAGAGAGAAACATCAATGATGAGAGAGACTCATCGATCAGCTGCCTCCTGCACGCCCCCTGCTGGGGATGGAGCTTTGCAACCCGGGCAGGTGCCCTGACGGGGAATCGAACCCTGACCTCCTGGTTCACAAGTCGATGCTCAAGCACGGAGCCACGCCGTCCCGGCCGGAGGAGTTCTTGACTCAAATGTGGATTTGTACCTTTCAGCTCCACGTTAGAGCAACCTTCTCTCTAGCCTGCGTACGATGAGTACTGTCCTTCTGGGCTGGGCGAACTTACCGCCACTCCCAGACCCCGCCTGGGGCACCTTGCAGGGCCTGACAGTAACTCTCTCACGTGGACACGGGATCACACCAATGTGTGTGTTGGTGCAGAGCTCCCAGAAATGCCCATCAATCGCCCAGGGAAACGTCCTTCGGGACGTCAGTCCTGCCTTGCCTCAAGCATGGCCGGGGGGGAGGGGGGGGGGTGACATACACCGGCCCAAAGCGGAGCGCCCAGACGCCACAGCTGTGCGCACCGGCTCCGCACGCCGAACCGGGACGCTGTGTCTTCAGCAAAGTGTTTCTTTTAAATCAATCCCCGGATATCACATCTGGTTGCATCCCGTTGCCGTTATGACAGGGGATTTAAGATGATTTAACGGGTTGTCGTTGCGGAAGAATCTCGGCGTTGACTTAACTACTGCGCATTTAAGAGAACGGAGAGCCATGTAGAGCAACGGCAGAGACAGCGCTGTTCTTGGTGCTGAACGGCTTCCCGCCGCACTTGGGTGACGGTGGTCCCTGTGCATGCAGATGCTCACACGTAAACAGAATACCTAGGGAGAGGAGAGTGAGACGGGGCGCCGTGGGCCACATCCGAGGCGAGCAGCCAACAGCAGAACGCACAAAACGATCCCCCGCGGGAAGACGAGTGAGGGGTGCTGAGCGTGTGAACCAGGACGCGCCCGTCACGCTGCAGAGGGACCATGTTTCTGTTTTGTTTCTTAAATGTATTTGTGTTGGTTTCAGAGAGGACGAGGCAGGGAGACAGAGCAAGAGAGAGACGTCAATAATGAGGGAGACTCACGCATCGACTGCCTCCTGCACGCCCCACGACGGGGACCAAGCCGGCAACCCAGGCCTGTGCCCTTGACCAGAACCCGGGACCCTTCAGTCTGCAGGCTGACACTCTATCCACTGAGCCACACCAGCTAGGGCTATACATATACGTGTGTGTGTGTGTGTGTGTGTGTGTGTGTGTGTGTGTGTGTAATTGATCTCAGAGAGGAAGAGACAGGAAGAGAAACATCAATGATGAGAGAGGATAACTGACTGGCTGCCTCCTGCATGTCCCATGAGCTCCCGGTTCATAGGTCAACGCCCAACCACGAAGGCACAGCAGCCGGGCTGGAGAGGTATCACTCATCTGCTGTCCCTTGTTACCAAGTCCCCCGGCGGGGCCTCTGCCAGCGAACAGGTCGGTCCCCAGTCTCACGGCGGGTGGCTTGGATCTGGCTGCTTCCATCCCACGACCAGAAGCGTCCCCGCTGCAGCCACACCCAGCTGCAAAGAACAGGCCAGGGTATTTCACTTTTACGCCGAGGGACCATGTCCCCAGGCACAATCCTACTGCTGGGAGAGAATGGCACGTTACCCCAAGCAATGTCCGCCCACGGGCACTGTTCCCATCCTGACAGCTTTCTCAGGACATAGGGAAGTCTTTCTGTGATCTCTAACTGGCAGCGAAGAGGTGACGCTTTCAGTACAACAGCAGGCTTCCGCCTGAGGTCGCTTAACAATAAATGGCAGATCCAGAATCTGGGTTTGGCCTGTTCGGCAACAACAAAGCGTTCTTTTCGCTCCCCGGCACTGTAACAGTACAGGGAGGAGGGAGGGAGGGGGGGAGGGGGGGAGGAGGGAGGGGAGGGGGAAGGAAGGAAGGGAAAGGAAAGGGAAGGGAAAGAAGGAAGGAAAGGAGGGAGGGAGGAGGGAGGAGGGAGGGAGGGAGAGGGGGGAAGGAAGGAAGGGAAAGGAAAGGGAAGGGAAAAAAGGAAGGAAAGGAGGGAAGGAGGGAGGGAGGGAAGGAAAAGGAAAAGGGAAAGGAAGGAAGAGAGGGGGAGAGAGGGAGGGGGACGGAGGGAGGGAAAGAGGGAGGGGAGGGGGAAGGAAGAGGGAAGGAAGAGGGAAGGAAGGAAAAGGGAAAGGAAAAGGGAAGGGAAGGGAAAGAAGGAAGGAAGGGAGGGAGAGAGAGGGAGGGAGGGAGGGAGGGAGGGGAGTGGGAGGGAAGAGGGAAGAGGGAGGGAAGGAAAAGGAAAAGGAAAAGGGAAGGGAAGGGAAAGAAGGAAGGAAGGGAGGGAGAGAGAGGGAGGGAGGGAGGGAGGGAGGGAGGGGAGTGGGAGGGAAGAGGGAAGAGGGAGGGAAGGAAAAGGGAAAGGAAAAGGGAAGGGAAGGGAAAGAAGGAAGGGAGGGAGGGAGGGAGGAGGGAGGAGGGAGGGAAGGAGAGGGGGAAGGAAGGGAAAGGAAAGGGAAGGGAAAAAAGGAAGGAAAGGAGGGAGGGAGGAGGGAGGAGGGAGGGAGGGAGAGGGGGAAGGAAGGAAGGGAAAGGAAAAGGGAAGGGAAAAAAGGAAGGAAAGGAGGGAAGGAGGGAGGGAGGGAAGGAAAAGGAAAAGGGAAAGGAAGGAAGAGAGGGGGAGAGAGGGAGGGGGACGGAGGGAGGGAAAGAGGGAGGGGAGGGGGAAGGAAGAGGGAAGGAAGAGGGAAGGAAGGAAAAGGGAAAGGAAAAGGGAAGGGAAGGGAAAGAAGGAAGGAAGGGAGGGAGAGAGAGGGAGGGAGGGAGGGAGGGAGGGAGGGGAGTGGGAGGGAAGAGGGAAGAGGGAGGGAAGGAAAAGGGAAAGGAAAAGGGAAGGGAAGGGAAAGAAGGAAGGGAGGGAGGGAGGGAGGAGGGAGGAGGGAGGGAAGGAGAGGGGGAAGGAAGGGAAAGGAAAGGGAAGGGAAAAAAGGAAGGAAAGGAGGGAGGGAGGAGGGAGGAGGGAGGGAGGGAGAGGGGGGAAGGAAGGAAGGGAAAGGGAAGGGAAAAAAAGGAAGGAAAGGAGGGAGGGAGGAGGGAGGAGGGAGGGAGGGAGAGGGGGAAGGAAGGAAGGGAAAGGAAAGGGAAGGGAAAAAAGGAAGGAAAGGAGGGAAGGAGGGAGGGAGGGAAGGAAAAGGAAAGGGAAAGGAAGGAAGAGAGGGGGAGGAGAGGGAGGGGGACGGAGGGAGGGAAAGAGGGAGGGGAGGGGGAAGGAAGAGGGAAGAGAGAGGGAAGGAAGGAAAAGGGAAAGGAAAAGGGAAGGGAAGGGAAAGAAGGAAGGAAGGGAGGGAGAGAGAGGGAGGGAGGGAGGGAGGGAGGGGAGTGGGAGGGAAGAGGGAAGTGGGAAGAGGGAGGGAGGAAAAGGGAAAGGAAAAGGGAAGGGAAGGGAAGGGAAGGGAAGGGAAGGGAAGGGAAAGAAGGGAGGGAGGGAGGGAGGGAGGAAAGAAAATAAGAATTGCTCTCTTGTAGGCTTTCTTGGACCTTTGAAACATTTTGGTGCAATGTGCTAAAAAAAGAAAAAAAGAAAAAAGAAGGAGGAGGAAGAAGGCAAAGCGACCGTGTATTCTCTACTGACGAATCCTTCTTCCACTTTTGGGTCTGCGAATCAATTTCCCACGGTACCCAGGGAGCCCCAATGGCACATTCACGCCACCAGCCTACAATTCAAAGGAAACCTGGACGACCAAGAAGCCTGCTGGGAACCGGGCTACGTACTGGAACAAAACAATTTCGTTTCTGACGACAGGAGGCTTACGAGCACGTAGCCAAGTATGGGAGCCGCAGTGTAGGAAGAACGGTGGCCGGGGCAAGGTCAAGGACCCACGGCGGCCAGGAGCCCACGGCCACCGGGCCGGGCGTGAGCAGGCAGGGCCGGGTGAAGCAGCAGCAAGTCCCTAAGCAGAAAATGGGTCGGTGACCCGGGTCACAGGGCACGTGTGGAAAGAGAACTCTACATCAGGTGTTCTCTGCCTTTGGGGGGGGGGTCACAGGCCCCGCCCTCAGAACCTCGGAGAGGTGGCTGAGTACTACCAACCTCCTACAAAAACAATTCACCCAGGCCCTCGATGGTGTGGCTCAGGGGATAGAGCGCCGGCCTGCAGACTGAAGGGTCCCAGGTTCGGTTCCAGTCAAGGGCACATGCTGGGTTGTGGGCTCGATCCGCAGTAGGGGGCCTGCAGGAGGCAGCTGATCAGTGATTCCCTCACATCATTGATGTTTCTCTCTCTCTCCCTCTCCCTTCCTCTCTGAAATCAATAAAAATATATTTAAAAAAACACACAGTTCACACAGGTATTTTCCCCCCAGACTTTAATTTTGATTTTGTGCCTCCGGGTGAGCTCTCTTTCCATGCCCCGTAGCGGCTGTTTCCTGGCCTACAGAAAGCACAAATATCCAAAGGCGAATAGACTTGCTTGAGCCTTCCTTCCCATCAAACTCCTTCTGGAACGTGGTTCGATGTCCTTTTCTAGTTTTCTTATTATGTGTTTACCAGAGATGTGCCCTTGACCGGAATCGAACCCGGGGACCCTTTGGTCTGCAGGCCGACGCCCTATCCACTGACCCAAACCGGCGAGGGCTCCACTGTATTTGTCCTTCACGTCTCATCGTCTAGCACCAAACATCGACGCGACCTGAGAAATACCCACGGGCAACATCAGAACCGAAATAACTGCTGGCACCCTCTTCGTCCCTGACACTGTCATTGTTTTTCCAGCTGGTTCCTACACAGGCTAGTAACTGGACCGGACACTCGTGCACGTGTTGTTTTACGCCCCCAGTGCCTGTTCAAAAGAAACTTGGCCATAAAGGCAATTAACGAGGCACTTTGTCCGGCTGGTGCGGCTCAGTGTTTGAGCATCGACCTAGGAACCAGGAGGTCAGGGTTTGATTCCCGGTCAAGGGCACAGGCCCGGGTTGCACGCTCAGTCCCCAGTAGGGGGCATGCAGGAGGCAACCGATCCATGATTCTCTCTCATCATTTGGTGTTTGTGTCTCTGTCTCCCTCTCCCTTCCTTTCTGAAATCAATAAAAAACAAAATATTTTTTAAAACAGTACACATAGCCCTGGCTGGTTTGGCTCAGTGGCTAAAGCATCAGCCTGCAGACTGAAGGGTCCCAGGTTCCGGTCAAGGGCACATGCCCGGGTTGCAGGCTTGATCCCCAGTGGGGGGCGTGCAGGAGGCAGCCGATCCATGATTCTCTCTCATCATGGATGTTTCTCTCTCTCTCTCTCTCTCCCTCTCCCTTCCTCTCTGAAATCAATAAAAACATATTTTAAGAAAAGGACATGTATGCACAGTGTACCAGAACATGTATACACACTGTGGACTCAGTTGGACCACTCTGCAGGCTCGATGAAGAGGAATTTTAACCTCTGGCTTAAGTTAAAAGTAAGGCAACATACTTTAACCTATTTTACATGTGACCTTTCTGCTTGCTTGTGACCTCCGACCTCCCACACAGGTATGTTCTTAGGCAATTGTGCATACGCTACCAAGAGGTTCACGGAGACCCTCAAGCCAAGAACACGGAGGTGACCCTGCACACAAGTCTCAGAGCCCCCGTTCTCGAGACTTCCCCTTTCCCTCAACAGACTTTCTGAGACCATTGTTTTCACCGACGTTAGCCCGACTGATGTTGACATTTATCTGGTTTTTACTGATCCCATTCACTCTGCAGTTCACCTCCCGTTTCCTGCACGCACGCCGCCTCCATCAGCTGTAACATCACGTCACAAAGTCCACAAGGAGATCGATTCCAGTGCCCACTCAACTCAAACCGACGCCCAGATGGCACGCAAAGTGCCCGGTGGGTTTCTAAGCCTAGACCAGACCGGAAAACACCGGGGCTGTGTTCAAACTTCGTAAAAATTCCTTCCCCTCTTATCATTGGGACCTGTATTTGAATCCTGCTCTACTGTGTGTGTGTGTGCACGCATGCACATGTGTGTGCTTTCTTTAACATTCTCTACACTACAAAGCAAATTATATAAACTTTCAAAATAAGTTGAGCCCTCGCTCAGTGGCTAGAGCGTCGGCCCACAGACTGAAGGGTCACGGGTTTGATTCCAGTCAAGGGCATGTACCTCGGTGGCAGGCCTGATCCCCGGCCCTGGTTGAGGCAGGTGCGGGAGGCAACCCATCGGTGTGTCTCTCTCACATCTATGTTTCTCTCTCTCTGTCCCCCTCCCCTCCACTCTCTCTAAAAAAAATATATCGATATATCGATGGAAAAAATATCCTCGGGTGAGCATTACCAAAAGTAAATAAAAATAAATTTTTTTTAAAAGTTGAAAGTCACCAATGGCCTTGAATTTTTAATGGATTAGGGGAAAGGATGATTTGAAGGGAAAATGACAGCAAATTCTCTGTTGCTTCTTTTGCACTCATTGCAGTTACGGAAAACCTTTGATCAGACCTCTGACAAAGACCACGCACTCGATAATTTGAAGCAAAAGGTTACTGGTGTTGTCACAACCACCCCCTCCCCTTTTTAAATCATTATCCTCCTGGTTTTTATGGCAATATTACCTTCACCTTTGCATGAACCCACTTCGCCAGCTGTTCCCCTCCATCGTAAAGTTGGCAGAGCATCCTCGTCATCGGAACAGGATAAATGCCACGTTTTATCAACCCAGCCCAAGGGGCTCGGAAGCTTCTTCGAACCACAAGTGTAAGGGGAGTTTATTGCAAGTTTCGGTTTTGATTTGTAAATTGTCCTTAAGTCAAATCCATACCTGATGCCAAGGTACAGGATATAGACATGCAAGACAGCGTAAGCGCAGAAATCTGCGTCGTAAACTTTGATAGGTTGACAAATGGGAAAGCTAAAGACTCCTGAGGAAGGCACGCGGCTCCCTTCCTCGGTGAGCTCACGCCTCGGGCACCTCTGAGCCTACGCGCCCCGAATTCCGGATCCTTCCCTCCACACGGCCCCAGCACCCCAAGGAATTGAGGAGACAAACAGCAGATGCTTTTCACTTACACAGCTCTACACAGAAAGTCTCCACGCAGTTCCAGATTTGACAAAGTGAAGACATTATTTAATCATGAGGCAAGAAAATAAAAAATTTAGCCCGGCTGGCGTGGCTCAGTAGTTGAGCATCGACTTATGAACCAGGAGGTCACGGTTCAATTCCTGGTCAAGGGCACCTGCCCAAGGGGTGGCTGCATCTCCTGTAGGGGGCGTGCAGGAGGCAGCTGATCAATGATACTCATCATGGATGTTTCTATCTCTCTCCCTCTTCCTTCCTCTCTGAAATCAATAAAATATATATTTTTTAAATTTGTAATCATAGGTCTAAAATACCACCATACAATGGGGACTAAGAAACATACACCTACATTATAAGACATTATAAGATATTTATAGCCAAATGGCAGCAAACATCAAACATGTAGGTTACAAGGAAATGGGTACTTTGAAGAAATTCTGCAGCATTAATAAGCATGTTAAAAGACTGAAAGTAAATTAGCAATATGTTCAGCCAAAGATAATATAACAAGGGCAATAGAACAAGTCCAAATAAGGCAGTGGAAAGTAAAATGAGAGTAGAAAGTCATACTTTAAGAAAAAAAATAGAGATGAACAACAAAACTGAAATTTAGTTTCCTGAAAAGATGAGTACTATTTACAAATCTCTAGCCAAGACTGATCAAGAGAAAAAAGAGAAACCCCAATGACCAAAATTAGGAACAGGAAAGAAACATAACTACAGATAGGTTATATGTTATACTTACAGGAATACATTTAACTTATGCATAACTATAGCTAGGCAGTAAGTTAATACTATACCCTGTTTTGCACCAATACACTTGAAAACAGATAAAATTTTCTAAAATATATTTTAACCACCAAAATGACTCGTTTAAAAAATGCTTTAGCCCTAACCGGTTTGGCTCCGTGGATAGAGCGTCGGCCTGAGGACTGAAGGGTCCCAGGTTCGATTCCGGTCAAGGGCATGTACCTTGGTTGCGGGCCCATCCCCAGTAGGAGGTGTGCAGGAGGCAGCTGATGGATGTTTCTCTCTCATTGATGTCTCTCTCTCCCCCTCTCCATTCCTCTCTGAAATCAATAAAAAATATATTTTTAAAAAATGTGTCAAACATCATACCAGACCAATGTAACACAACCACAAAGCAAGAGCATCGGATGCTATAGAAACGACTCCGAAATGTTATTTTCGGCAAAGGCTGAGCTGTCCAGCAACACGGCCATGTGGCGGGTCTGCGCATGCCAGCGCTCTCGAATGCCAGGCGAGGTCCAAGTTTCTGGCAACTGGACCAACTGTTCACATTCAGGCTATGAAGGCAGCTGACTCGTGTTCCCTGCTTCCCACTGACATATGGCAGCTCCGGCCGCCGTCCTGTTCGCTCCTCGATGGCACGGCCGTTTACCATCATGCAGGCGTGGAAGACGTAACTGCTGCTCTTTCCTGCTGGTCACGTTCCCTAACTGATTCATGCCACCCACTGGGGAGGACAGACGGAGCCAACCCCCTTCCCGGGCATGTAAGCCGCCAGCAGTCATCTCTATGCACAAAGTGTGCCCACAAACTTTGGAGAATGCAGAATCTGGAGGGCAAATGCCGCTGAATTAGATGCCTCCCCCACCAAATATTTACCCAACTGCCGCTCGGCGGCGTCTAAAAGAAACTCACTCGTGGCTTTTTAGACTGAAGTTCCAGCTGTTGTCAAGCAGGGATGAGCTTGAGCACGTGGCTGCCGAGACAGTGCAGCTAGTGCATAGGAGCACAGCCTTTTAATCAGAAAACTGTGAGGTCCCATCTCAGCTCCATCTCTTTTTTTAAAAAAATATATATTTTTATTGATTTCAGAGAGGAAGGGAGAGGGAGAGAGAGTTAGAAACATCGATGAGAGAGAAACATCGATCAGCTGCCTCCTGCACACTCCCTTCTGGGTATGTGCCCGCAGTCAAGGTACATGCCCTTGACCAGAATCGAACCTGGGACCCTTGAGTCCGCAGGCCGATGCTCTATCCACTGAGCCAAACCAGTTAGGGCGAGCACAGCCTTTTAATCAGAAAACTGTGAGGTCCCATCTCAGCTCCACCTCTTTTTTTTTTTTTAATATATTTTTATTGATTTCAGAGAGGAAGGGAGAGGGAAAGGGAGAAAGAGAAACATCAATGATGAGAGAGAATCATTGACCAGCTGCCTCCTGCATGCCCCTACTAGGGATTGAATCTGCAACCCAGGCATGTGCCCTTGACTGGAATCAAACCCGGGACCCTTCAGTCTGCAGGCTGATGCTCTATCCACTGAGCCAAGCCGGCTAGGGCAGCTCCACCTCTGTCTGTCTGAATGAACTTGCACAAGTTACTTAACCTTTCCTGGCCTCAGTTTCCCCAATGGAAAAACTGTGTCCAAAATATTAACTATCCCATAGGGTTCTCCTGAGAATTAAATGTAACAATATATGCAATACACCTGGTCCAGAGCTCCCAACATAGAAAGCACTCAATACATGCTCATTGTTACTGCTTTTCGTATCTACACTAATAAAAGAGTAACATACTAATTGACTGTACCTTCATGACACCCACCAGCCAATCAGGAGTGAGTATGCAAATTAACCCAACAAAGATGGTGGTTTAATTTGCATACACAGGCACCAAGTGGCCAGGAGCGGGGTGGGACACTTGTGTCATTGCCATGGTGATGACGCAGGCATTCTGCACCACCCCAGCTGCTCTGGGCCTTTGGGCAGCATGGGAAGGCAGAAAGGCGGCTCTGGCCAGAGCGAAGGCAGTGCTGGCAGCCAAGGGAAGGAAGGACCGTTCTTGCACGAAACTCCATGCATCAGGCCTCTAGTCACTTATAATAAGTTAACATGCCCACACCTCCCAGGACTGGAAGAGCAAGGCCCCACAATGTTTGACTCACCTACTCGCAGTAGCAGAGCTAATGCTGGTCCAGGCAGAGTTGGCATCAGCCCCCAAGGGCAGCCATGTGGGAAGGTGGGGAAGATGCCGTGGCTCAGAGTCCAAGTCCCATCCCGTGTCAGCATCTCACTCACCTTCACACGCCAACTGGTTTGAAGCAGCAATAACAGAAGCCAGGATAGACTTCAGCACGAAGCAAGCAAGCACAGGGCTGGGCTCCAGACTCCAGCAGATGCCCGGACAGGGGGCAAAACACAAAACAGCCAGAAGGGCTGCAGACGGATGCCCATGGGACACCCAGGGTTCAGGCCACACTGCACTGGCTGGGGCAGGAGGAACCTTCCAGACCCATCCAGAATCAGCAGAAGGGGGCAAGCTCGCGCCATGCTGCCGAGACCCGCTCCCCGTAGACTGAAGGCAGCGCTGTACTGAAGCTGTCCCTTGCTTGTCTTGTCGGGACACTCCCATCTCCCTCACCTAGCGAAAGGAAGGAATCAAGGCCTCCATGAGGGGGCAGCACAGAGTGCACACCTGAAACAGCAATTACCATCTGCAATGTCCACTTCGGGGCGCCCGCCCCCGCCCCAGCCCTAAGATAAGACATCGCCCAAGGATCCCAGCCTCAGTGTCATTCTCAGCAGAACCCCGTAAAGACCTTGCCACTCCCAGCAGCTCTCCCAGGGAGACGGAGTCTGCATTGCTGCAAGATGCTATGGATTCAGATGCATGGTTCCGTTTAAGAAATGCTGTTAGGATGCCCTTAGCCGTCAAGGGCATCATCTTGCATGAGTGTGTTCAGGCCGATTTGCTCTCTCAAGTGGAGGGGTCCTGAAGGCTGGAAGCACGCCCCTCATTTCAGAGACTGGCACGGTCTCTTTGTGGTCCGCCACAGGCTTTTAGCTCATTAGGCTGTCCCTATGTAGCCGGAGCTAAGACGGTCCCCGCCAAGTGGAGACGGAGTGTTGAGTGACAGCCAGTTCAGGTATCTGGGAAACGGAACAGAAATCTGGAGCAGGGGTACAGTTCAAATGTTAAGACTCTCCATTTGACCCTTGATTCTGACTCTGTAATCTGAAGATATTTCCTTCATTGTTTGCTCATCTTGGTTATTCGTCCCACGTCACCGTTTGTGCTTCTGAGAAGGCCAACAAACATTGATTGAGCGCTTCTTGTATGCTGAACGCTGGGTTAGGTACCAGAGGGAACAACAATGATGAGAGAAAGTTCTGCATTTCAAGTGGGGGTGATGGGACAATATGCAAATAAGTACATCCGGCCGGTTTGTAAGAGGCAGAGTAGGCACGCGTTGGAGGTTAGTCTAGATAAATACAACGCTCGGAGAAGAACAGCTATTTCTGAACTTCACACAGGACTGATTTTCTGACCTGTTCCACTTCCTTCAAGAGGAGATGAGAAAACCTGGCACTATGAAGCCTTATTAAAGTCTCACATTAGCCCTCGCCGGTGTGGCTCAGTGGATAGAGCGTCGGCCTGTGAACTGAAAAGTCCCAGGTTGAATTCCAGCCAGGGCACATGCCGGGGTTGTGGGCTCCATCCCTAGTGGGGGACTTGCAGGAGGCAGCCGATCCATGATTCTCTCTCATCATGGATGTTTCTATCTCTCGCTCCCTCTTCCTTCCTCTCTGAAATCAACAAAAATTTATTTTTAAAAAATAAATAAAGTCTCATATTAATCATCTAAGCTCAGAGAGAACAGTAGAGCAACCTAATTTTGGGATCTTAAGGTAGGAAAGGAAAGGAAAGGAAAGGAGGGAAGGGTTTAAATCTCAATATGAGATTAAGCAATCGTTATTAGCTCACTGACTTGGAATTTTGGTAAGGGATGCGTTTAAAAGGGTTAGATAATGATGGCCAGATAGTGGCGGCTATGCTCGATGGAATGGATAAGGAATGGAAGGTTAAAGGAAACAATGGGACCGAGGACAGGGTGAAAGAGCTCTGGGCGTGGACCAGTCGTCAAAACAACTGGACATTTTTCTGGGTCTACGATATTGAAGTCACGAAATCCTTTTGGGTGGAGCAGAAACTGGGGTGGCTGGTTTAGAAACAACCTGATTCATGACCTGACCTTATTTTCCGCAGGAAGAATGACCCGTCCAAGCCATTCCCATCTGAGAGGGGCTGCGAGCCCAGCAGTAGAAGTGGTTCCAGTGGTACCAGGGTTGGGAGCCAGGGCCTTAATTCCCACCCTAGGAAAGAGGGCGAATTCTGAAACTGCAGAGAAGCGGGGCTCGGGAGCCTGGAGGCTACTGCATGCCACCTTGCCCATTCAAGTTCCCAAAGCTCATAAGGAAATGTTACGGAGTTCCAATTTCCAGGACATCTATTTCCTCTCGAAAACTGCAGATGTAATCATAACCACAGCCAGGTCTGCCACAACTACTTGTTCTTGTATGAACCCAGTGGCTCCAGCAAAACGCTCCGCGTGTGCCAGAAACCCCGCCCCCGCCCGTAACCATAGGAACGGGGACAAGCCGCAAGCCCTGGGATTCCCGGTTCCGCCCCCTCCTGCCCGAATATTGTTTCTCACTATCTGTCCACATGGGCGCAACACCTCCCTATTGGTCCGTGCCCCAGGGCTGTGCCTCGCCCCAGCCAATAAGCGGTCTGTGCACGTGCACAGCTGCGTATCCCGATAGGTCACTACGGGCCGATCACGCACTGCCTACCTGCGCCAGCCACCGCGTGGGGCGCCAATGAAATGACTCAGTAGCCACTTCCAACCAATCAGCACCAGGCGGGGTTCGCCGGAGACCTATGGGCGCGCGACGGGGGCGGGCTGTCCCGGCCGGTTTCCAGTCCCAGCGGGGTTTGTTAAAGTGACAGGCCCCACGGCGCGCCAGGGCTCTACGGGGCATCGCACCGCGGCCACTGCGGCCCTCCCTGTGCGGCTGGCGCCCGTGACAGCGGCGCCGCTCTGCTCCCGACCCCGGATCCCGGGCGCTGCCCATCTATTCGGCGGGATGGGCGGTGAAGCGGGGTCGGCAGCGGCCCTGGGCTCCGAGGGTCGCGTGAAGAGCCTGGGTCTGGTGTTCCAGGACGAGGGCAAGGGCTGCTATGCGAGCGGCGAGACGGTGGCGGGGCATGTGCTGCTGGAGGCGGCCGAGCCCGTGGCCCTGAGCGCGCTGCGCCTGGAGGCCCTCGGCCGCGCCACTGCCGCCTGGGGCCCGAGCGCTGGCTCCGCAGCCCCGGCCTCCTCCTCGGAGGTGGAATACCTGAACGTGCGCCTGAACCTGCGCGAGGCCCCTGCTGGTGAGCGCGGGGACAGCCCCGAGGTCCGGGTGACAGCAGGGAGGCTTGGGAGGGGGCGCGCCGGTAGGTCCCCACCTGCCGGGTGGGCAAAGGCGGGCTGGGGCGGGGGAGGGGGGGCGGTGAGAGTTCGCCCTCGCCGGTCACGCGCAGGTAACAATGCTTGCACCCCCCACCTCACAGCACCGGGGAGATCCTGCGCGGTGGCTGCATCCCTCTAACTGGCATCCCAGACCTTCTAGGACTGCTCTGGGAGTGAACCGGTTGTCATGGAAACCTGGGATGCACTGTCAGGAACCCAGCGTCTGGGACTCCAGGTCTTGTCCCTTCAGGCCTGAGGCAGGGAGGGCGCAACCAGAGTGTGTGAGATGCCATGCCCTGGCGCCCCGTGTTTTATGGGCCTCCCCTTCTGCCAGTCCTGAATCTGGGTGCTGGTTCATGGTGAATTAGCAAAACCTGCCTGGCGGGGTCGTAGTTCAAAGAAAGTGTTTCTTGGCCATCCTACTTGGTGGCTCTTTCTGGGGAGCACGGATCTGCCTCACCTTCCGTTCTTTTTCTTGATTATTTTTGCTGCTTTTGTTCCCTTTTCACGCCGCCCACCCCATCCCTTTAGAGACAGTAGGGTCTGGACATGGTAAGAGTCTCTGGAGGGGCCTAGCCGGTTTGGCTCAGTGGATAGAGCGTCAGCCTAGGGACTGAAGGGTCCCGGGTTCGATTCCAGTCAAGGGCACATGCGTGGGTTGTGGGCTGGATCCCTAGTGGGGGGCGTGCAGGAGGCAGCCCATCAATGCGTCTCTCTCATCATTGATGTTTCTCTCTCGCCCCTCTCCCTTCCTCTCTGAAATCAATCAAATATGTATTTTTTTTTTAATCCTCTGTTGGAAAGATCACCCTTCCTTCCCACTCTTGTGAAGTCCAGTTTAACAGTCTAGGCTTTTCCAGGAGTCTCCATGGGGGAACCCACTCTGTGGATGTACCATTAGCATTACGTGCAATCACTGATTTCCTTCCATCATGAAGTTGCTAGGAACATTGAGTCATAGTCTTCTTGTAGTTGGTAGAAGCTATCTTACTTTTTGTTTCTGCTTCATGAGCTTCAGCTTTTAGCTATTAAATAATGGTACAGGCCTCCCCTCCCCCACCAAGAGTACGCAGCACTGTATCTTTGCTTGACCCTTGCTATGTCTTATACAAAATCAATAGAATGTGCCGTTTTGCCTGGTCCTCCTATGGAAGAGTAGACCGCCCACAGGTAAATCCTCAAGGTGTGTGAGAATGGAGCGATCCCCAAAACTGTAGCGAGGAAAAACATATTTGGAACCAAAGCTTTTTGTTTTGTGATGTTTTTGTTTGTTCAGAGAGGAAGGGCGAGGGAGAAAGAGATAGAAACATCAATGATGACAGTCATTGATCAGCTGCCTCCTGCACGCCTTCTACTGGGGGGATGGAGCCCACAACCCGGGCCTGTGTCCTTGACCGGAATCGAACCCGGGACCCTTCAGTCTGCAGGCCGACGCTCTATCCACTGAGCCACATGGACGAAGGCCGAAGCTCTCTTTTGAATGACCAAGCGCAGTGTGTTAGGTGACAGCTGTTACCCGCCTTTGTGCCCTTTCATCGTGAATGTGGTTTCCGGGGGCAATCAGCTCCCACCTGCCTCCCCCAAGGAAAGAGACCCCGGATTCCCAGGATGGCTGAAAGAGCCGTGGGGAGAGAAGTAAGTTGCTTTTTGTCAAGGACTTTGGACTCTGTCTCTGGGCCCCGTGACGACTGAGTAAACAGATGTAAGATTAACAGCTGTGAGACCTACCTTGCAAAAAAAAAAAAAAACTACCAAAAAAAAAAAAAGACTTTGCTAAACTCTGGGCTAACAAAGAGCATTATGATTCACAAGTCAAATTTTGTGTTTTCGTTCCGGTGGGATGGAATGTCCAAGTCGAAACAACTTGACTCGCTTGTTTTCGGAAGGCATCATAGCAAACATTGGCAAAAAATATTCTGTTCTTTGAAAGCACTCATCGTTTTAGTGGCTTTCGTGCAGAAATAAAAAGAGGTCACACCTGTATCTGGAAGACGCTTGGAAGAAGTCGGCAACTTTGCACGGTCACAGATTCTCAGGGTCACTGAATTCCAAAACATAACGGATTGCAATCACCCGAACAGATTTTTCAGAAGTATTGAGAGCTTGGGGAAGGGTGGCTATGGGATCTATTTTCAGCCAACCTCCTCAGCTCATTCTTGGGCTATGGCTCATCTAACCCAACTACTTATTTTCACGGCGACTGATTTTCTTCAGAATTTTATTGCGAAACTGTGGTTAGAGAGACAAGACTGGCTGGAGGGTTGGTTTCAGTTCTTGGTCACCCACCGGCAGGGTGACCTTGTGTGCACCCCTCATCCTTCCTGAGCCCCCCTCTAACTCTGAAGGGCTTCTAGCTCCCACAGCTCAGCGGTGCCTGCGTTACGGGCTTTGGCTGTAAGACCGTGAGCAAATGGAACATCTACCCATGACATATGGGAAAGGACGCGTGAGTCAGCCTGGGAAACTTTTAAATTCTAAATAAATAAAAGAGAAAGAGAAACAGAAAGAGAAATAGGACGAAAACAAATACTGGAGTCCAAATACTGTCACCCACACGTTGATCAACTTTCTCAATTGTTT
Source organism: Corynorhinus townsendii (assembly GCA_026230045.1). Taxonomy (NCBI): domain Eukaryota; kingdom Metazoa; phylum Chordata; class Mammalia; order Chiroptera; family Vespertilionidae; genus Corynorhinus; species Corynorhinus townsendii. The sequence continues at coordinate 7,040,394 of JAPDVU010000017.1, forward strand.
TTCCTGTTTATGTTTTCAGGTGATTACACATCTCTTTTAAAGGCTCCTTTTTAAAAAAAAAAAAATATATATATATATATATATATATATATATATATATATTTTTTTTATCAATTTCAGAGAGGACGGGAGAGGGAGAGAGGGAGAGAAACATCAATGATGAGAGAGAATCATGGATCAGCTGCCTCCTGCACACCCCCTGCTGGGGACCAAGCCCATAACCCAGACAAGTGCACTTGACCAGAATGGAACCCGGGACCTTTCAGTCTGCAGGCCGAAGTTCTAACCATTGACAGTTCCTATGCTGGTTAGTTTTGTCTTGAAGAAGGAACTTCATCTCCCTCTTACTCGCTTTTGAAATCCTGGACCACTTCCCCCACACGTCTATCATGTTCCCTTCATCTGAGCCCCCTCCCACTCATCTCCATGCCAACCCCAGCATGCGATGGGTGTGGTCCTCAGGGTGCCAGTCCCCGGCCCCTCAGGCTCCAGCACTCCATGGTCACTACCTGGGTACAGGTGCCTAGCCTCCCTTCCTCCCATGGCCCTGTTTGAGGACTGAAATTATTCATCCTTATAGCCAACTGCCTTCCAGCTGGACACTATCAACTTTGACCTCAAACGAAACCCACCCTTTTAAACATTTTATAGTACTTGAAGTTGTCATATTCAGCCCTAGCTGGTGTGGCTCAGTGGATACAGCATTGGCCTGGAGACCTAAGGGTCCCGGGTTCAATTCAGATCAAGGGCACATGCCCAGGTTCCAGGCTCGATCCCCAGTAGGGGGCGAGCAGGAGGCAGCTGATCATTGATTCTCATCATTGATGGTTCTTTCTCTCCCTTGCCCTTCCTCTCTGAAATCAATTATATATATATTAAAAGTTGCCATATTCAGTAACCTAGTGGTTACAAATTAGAACTCTGACCCAGCTCTCAGGAGCACTGGGCCTGCCCTGAGCCTTCCTTCCCTTGCTGGCTGCTCAGTGAGCGGCGTGGCTTCGCTGCTCAGGTTCAAGGGCACACCTGGGCCCGGGACTCGGTCTTTCACTGTCGCTTACCATCGCTCACATCCCCGTGACCTGTTCCTTTTGCCTCCAAGTCACCCCCCGCTGTGGATTTAGATGAATGACCTTAAATGGCAGACGTTTTGTTTCTTTTCCCCCAATATATCACACCTTGAAAATTGGGGACAGGTGAGTGTTCCTGTTTTCTCAAAGTACAAGGTTGAAATGTTAACTGAGCTGGTCTAAGGCCTTAGAACTGTGTGAAACACTATCCCGTCTCACTAGTGATTTCTGCCTTTTAACTGCTTTACGTGAATGGATGCAGTCGTATTGAGTGGCCAGGCCAAGCTCAGACAGAGCTTCTCAGTCTCTGCGGCCCTTCCTGTGTCGTTGTCACCCCGCCCTGGAGGGGATTTCATTGTAAACTTGAACCTCTGAGCGTGGGAAGAAGGGACTGTTTACAAGGTTCCCTGGAGGGCCCCCGACCAGCACTGCCCGCGTGGAGCTGGCCTTGGACCTGAACGACCCAGGTGCAACCTGCGCGTTCATCCAAGCGCCCGCAGGGCCTGTGGCCTCGCGTGGTCCGTCCACACCTTGCATCTCGGCCCTCCCACAACCAGGGCTAAGCCGCAGCGTGAAATAACGTGGAGCTGGCTGACCCCGAGGAGGGGGAAGGGGTCATGGCCTCGCGTGGCCAAGCCCCTCTCTATATCCCAAGCTAACCACCAGGACACCCATCCATCAGCAGACCTGGAATATAGTCAATACATGGTTCTCGCTTAATGACTGGTCCTGTTGGCTGTGTAGTATTATACTTAACATGCATAACAGTCTAAGTTAATCTTTCTCCTCTTTTTCCGCCTCTGCCCAAGGCGTACACAGCCTGACTTTTGTGATATACCCAAAATAGATAGATGTATTTTTGATTAGTTCATTTTCAGTCAGATTTAATATCGGTATCTGATGTTAGCATAACAGTGTACTGATGTCGGTATACCCGTGCTAGTATAAGAGTGGGTGGTATCCATACAAATGTTTATGTATATACATATAAGTGTACACATGTTTATGTATAATCATAGATGTGTATACAAATGTTTATGTATATACACCTAAGTGTGTAAACGTGTGTGTATAAACATATATGTGCATACAAATGTTTATGTACTACACAATGTGTGTATACATGTTTGTGTATATACATACATGTACGTATACAAATGTTTATGAACATGTGCATGCATGTACACACATGTTTATGTGTATACAAATGTTTATGTGTGCACACATTTATGCATATGGGAGCGCTGGGGTCTCACACTTTCTGGTTGGTACTTGTGTAATTATCTGTTTGAAGACAGAAGCTATATACGTGGTGAAACTTGGTACACACTGATTCAAATTTTAATTCTCGAGATCTCCGTTCAATGGGCTTTTGGGAGTACACCAGATATTACAGCCAGGGAAACCTCCTTTTTCAAAAAATCTGACTTCGGTGGGGACGCTTCCTGACCTAGTCCTAACCTCAGTCAAAATCAAATGTCTCCTCTTTTTCAGGTGAAGGCAGCCTCCTATTACAGCCTGGGAAACACGAATTTCCCTTTAGCTTTCAACTCCCCTCTGAGTAAGTGGGACAACTGTCGCTCTTTAAAATGTTCTTCCCCGCTCCCCCTCCCCCCCCACCGTCCATCCACACGTGTGGGCGCAAGTGCCTTCCGACGCTCAGGTGCGCCTGCGTATCCTGAAGAGCCCCCAAACAGCCCCCCACCCCCCTGCTCTTGCTCATGTTGCTTTTAAACAAACCAGCATGCTAAGAGCGTTGCCCGGTGTGTGTGTGTGTGTGTGTGTGTGTGTGTGTGTGTGTGTGTGTATGTGTGTGTATGTGTGTGTATGTATGTGTGTGTATGTGTGTGTATGTGTGTGTGTATGTGTGTGTGTGTGTATGTGTGTGTGTGTGTATGTGTGTGTATGTGTGTGTGTATGTGTGTGTGTGTGTGTGTGTGTGTGTGTGTGTGTGTGTATGTGTGTGTGTGTGTGTGTGTGTGTGTGTTTAATGTGTCTTTTTCCTCTTTATTGCTGGAAGTATTACACATGTCCTCCTTTCCCCGGGGTCATTCAGGCTGCTGGTGACCTCCTTCGCCGGGAAGTACGGCCGCATTCAGTACTGCGTGAGGGCGGTCTTGGAAAGGCCCGAGCTCCCTGACCAGAGCGTCAGGCGGGAACTCCAGGTGATCAGTCACATCGATGTCAACACACCAGCGTTACTCGTAAGTCCTTCCTCCTTCCCTCCCGGCCCCCGCCCTCTCTTCCTCCTTCCTCTCGGTGGCGGGATCCACACCACCGAGCCCGTTCAGGGCTGGGCTGCCCTGTCCCTTTCCCGATACGATCTCGTAACCCATAGGCAGGCATCCTACCCACGTGCTCCGAGGCTGGGCAAATGACAGATCGCGGGGTGTTAACCAATGACGCAGGCGGGCACCCGTGAATAAGGGTGAATAATGATATTACAACAACGCGGACCCCGAGAGCGTTGCTTCCACCAGAGCCCAGCGCCGCCACACACACGCCTCCAGTAACAGCAGGTGGGGGAGCAGTGATTACGCCCGAGTATTAATCACGCCCGGCCTGCGACTGAGGCCCGGGCCATTATGCTCCGCGTCCTGCCACCCATCCCGCGTGTCATTTTCTCCCATTAAGTAAGTGCCGGCAGCTGTGCGGGGACCCTTTTACCATTTCCTCATGACAGATTTGGCCACGTGACAGCATTGAACCTCTAATAACCACCCGAAAGACGGTAGCCCGAGGAGAGAGATGGGGCCGTGATGGGGGCTAATGAGCGAGATTCTTTTATCTCAACCCGCATTATCAAAATCATATAAAATTATACCTTGTACTTCCATGATAGCTACTGGGACCGTGGTTCTTCATTTCAATATGAATGAATGATTTTTTTTTTTTTTCATAAAAAATACTGGGATCATTTAAACTTTTCATCATGACACCACTGGTCACAGAGCTGTATTTTAATATGGGAGGCTTCTTTTTTTTTTTTTTAGCCAGTGCTTTTAAAGATAAGGAAAAAAGCCAGGAGTTAGAGGAGTTGTTTTAACTCTATTTCCGCATGAACATGGAATAGAACTTACTCCCATGTTCACCTTTAGAATGTGAAAATATTAACAGATATGTCCTGTTTGCACATTTGAGACCCAAATCAGAAACTAACCGGCACCCCGCGATCCAGTTTCTAGCTATGGCTTACCCCCAGCTTAACACCTTTGAGAACTGACAATGCTAAGTGTCTTGTATTTTTAAAAACTACTTCAAGCTGGGAAGTAAACTATTTATGGGACCATTGTGGCAAATGATTTAAAGAGATTTTATTTTTTGCCAAAAAAAAACAAAAACCCAAAACTATTATCCTTTCTTCTTTTTTTAATATATATTTTTATTGATTTCAGAGAGGAAGAGAGAGGGAGAGAGAGATAGAAACATCAATGGTGAGAGAGAATCATTGATAAGCTGCCTCCTACTGGGGATGTGCCCGCAACCAATGTACACGCCCTTGGCCGGAATCGAACCTGGGACCCTTCAGTCCGCAGGCGGATGCTCCACTAAGCCAAACGGGCCAGGGCTACTATTCTTTCTATAAACAAAGAAGAAAAACATTGTAACTTTGGGCTTTACAATGAACTTGTCATCTGTGCATCCTGTAACCCGAGCCTTTTGAGTCCTGTATCATTTCCTTTCTGCTGTGGAGTGGAGAGTGAGGTGGTGTGTTCGGTAATCATTTGGATCCATAACCCTGGGTATGTTTTCCTGCCATTACACAGAAACCAAAAGCCATTCTGAGTTAAAAACACTGGAAATGTCTGCCTAATAATGCATTTGGAAGGAAGGGGGAGGAAAAAGGGCAGTTGGCTTATTCCACAGTTTAAAGGCCAAAACACATAGAACATGACGACTATTGATTTTTCTGCCATTTCTCCTTTGACCTGATCTCCGTATAACGTCTTAAAATAAAATAGTAGTTCTGCCTTCACTGGTTTGGCTCAGTGGATAGAGCATCAACCTGCAGACTGAAGGGTCCCAGGTTTGATTCCGGTCAAGGGCATGTACCTTGGTTGCAGGCACATCCTCAGTAGGGAGTGTGCAGGAGGCAGCTGATCGATGTTTCTCTCTCATCAATGTTTCTATCTCACTATCCCTCGTCCTTCCTCTCTGTAAAAATATAAATCAATAAAATATATATATATATATATATATATATATATTTTTTTTTAAAGTAGTTCTCACATGTTACTAGGGATCCCTAGAAGTGCTGGTTGCTTTTGTAAGGGATGGTATATCATTTCCCAGAAACATAACGACTAGGATGGTCCCACCCTAATCTGAATCTGAACATTCACCTCAGTTTTCCTAAGAAGGGAATGATTTTCAGTGCCTCGTGTTTCGGTACGTGTTCTACCTAAAATGTCACAGGAGATAAGAAGGGCTGGTCTGTCTTTTGGGAGACATTCCTTTACAACTCGGTCATGAAGAATCACATCCTTTTCTAAGTTTTGTGAATTGCCTGGACTGGTTTAACTAAGGCTGTCTTGTTATTTTGAAATTTCCAAGAGCCCTGTATTGAAAACGCAGGAGAAAATGGTTGGCTGCTGGCTTTTCACCTCGGGTCCGGTCTCGCTGAGCGCCAGGATCGAAAGGAAGGGGTATTGTAACGGTAAGCGCAATGTTTTGTACGTTCACGTGGCCGATTCCTTCACTTTCTTAGCTAAAAAGTTAAGTGATCTTAAATAGTGTGTTCTGTCGTTTCGGAAGTATACGCTATTTTAAAACATGAATCATAAATGTTGCTGTTTTTAATGTAAATAATTGATATTTAGCCTGGCCGGCGTGGCTCAGTGATTGAGCGTCGACCTGTGAACCAGGAGGTCGCGGTTCAATTCCTGGTTACGGGCACAGGCCTGGGTTTCAGGCTCGATCCCCAGTAGGGGGCATGCAGGAGGCAGCCGATCAAGGATTCTCTCTCATCGTTGATGCTTCTCTCTCTCTCTTCCTCTCCCTTCCTCTCTGAAATCAATAAAAATATATTTTTAAATAAATATTAAATGTTTTTGAGTGGACAAGTAGATTCCAATAAAACGCCAGATATTCCGGACTTGAGTCCTGTTACTCCTAAACCTGGGAAAGTGGGTAAATGCTGGCATCTTGTTTTCATGTAAAAGGATGTCCAGGGCAGTGTTGCTCAGAAGAGAGCTCTTGTATGCAAGCGCTGCTAGGCATTCTGATTCCACGCGGGGAATACAAACATTCGGGGCTAGAATGTAGGACACTGGCCAGCTTAACCACCCGGCCACTATCAGAACTCCCTACTTGTGAAGAGCCTGACTCCGTTCCAGGGATCTGGCCCCCACCCCGGGGTCCCGGCTTCTCGGAAACGAATGGGGGATGATGGTAGGTAGGATGGTGGGCGTACCATGCGCATGTAAAACTCGCCCACCATGCATTGTTTCATTTGTGCCTTACCATCTAGTCCTTAAAAACCAAGGCTCGGTTCTTTGGGTGGGGCAGATTTTAATTGGGTGGGCACTGAGCTTGTTAGTACTTAATATGGCATTCAATCATTAACTTGTATGTCTTATCTTCATTTTTAAAGATATTAGTCATTCACATCACTTCAGAACTGGTAACCTAATATCACAACATTAGAAAGTGGATAATCTATAATAATAAAAGCATAATATGCTAATTAGACCAGACATCCTTCCGCATGACCTTCCAGATGAAGCTGGGGCTGCGAGGGAAGCCCGGGTGCCGGGTGCCGGGTGCCTGCCGGCGGCCAGAGGGAAGCCCAGATCCCAGGTGAAGAGGGAAGCCAGTGCTGGCAGCCGGGGGAAGGAAGGCTGGCCTACTCTTGCATGGATTTCATGCATCAGGCCTCTAGTCCTATATAATAAAAGGCTAATATGCAAATTGTTCCCTTGACGGGGAGTTTGACCAGGGGGCAGGCCTGGCCGACCAACCACCTGGGGCTCCGCTCCCCCGACCAGCCCCGCCCCCAATTGCCCTCCCCCCGAACCCGTGCATGAATTCATGCACCGGGCCTCCAGTGCAATCACAAAACAAGGTCCGCCACAACCTGCAGTGAGTTCCCACCCCTCCGACTCAGATTTACAGTAAGTTTTCCATCAGGGCTTCTCAGAACGTGGTGCAGTTTGGTTGCTAACCTCCCAGCTTTCCTTGGTAACAGCTCTACTCCACCGTGGGGAGAACTCCCTGCCAGGTCTCGAAAGGTTTGTTTATTTGTGTGTGTATTTTTCCATTTTAGGAGAAGCTATCCCAATCTACGCAGAAATAGAGAATTGTTCCTCCCGCCTGGTAGTTCCCAAAGCTGCTATTTTCCAAACCCAGACGTACTTGGCCAGTGGGAAAACCAAGACTGTCCGGCACATGGTCGCCAACGTGCGAGGAAACCACATCGCTTCTGGGAGCACCGACACGTGGAACGGGAAGATGCTGAAAATCCCGCCCCTCCCGCCGTCCATCCTGGACTGCTGCATCATCAGAGTGGACTACTCCCTGGCGGTAAGCGGAGCCCTTGGCAAAACCAACAGCGCACAGAATGGGGCAGAGACGGTGCCGCGGTCCCGGGACTATGCACGCTTGATCCCTAGTCATTTCAGGTCAGCAGCACCGCACCAAATTGTGGACCAGATGAGCACTGGCCTCAGCTTTGGAGCAAAACTATCCCCCTACAGCATTGGTCGACAAACTGCGGCTCGCGAGCCGCGGTTTGCTGCTCTGTTGACTAATGCGTTTGCCGACCACTGGGATAGGGGCTTAATCACAAGGAACAACAACAGCCTGTAATTATTGGAATCGAGAGTCTAGATCAGTGGTCGGCAAACTCATTAGACAGCAGAGCCGCAGTTTGCCGACCACTGCCCTGCGGGATTTAACTGCATGACATGAAAGAATGCAGGTGCATTGTGGGTGCTTGTTGTATCGAAGGACACATACTCCCTTTTCTATGGTTATTACGTAAGCCATGCTTACCAGCAGTGAAGCGTGTTAAGGCCGCGGTTCCCCGTCCCTGAGTATGCACTGTATTTGGTGCACTCCTCCTGCGGTCTGTCCTTCCTTTTATTGGGCCTGGACAATGGACAATTGTATTACGGGGCGGTGGCAGGTGACAAAAGCATTTGTTTCTATGAAAAAAATAAATGAACCAGCAATTTCTGTAATGTTTAACTTTGTTGGTGCCTTTTCTTTTCTTTTTAAATATACTTTGATTTCAGAGAGGAAGGAACAGGGAGAGAGAGAGAAACACCAATGATGAGAATCATTGATCGGCTGCCTCCTGCATGCCTCCTACTGGGGATTGAGCCCACAACCCGGGCATGTGTCCTTGACCGGAATCGAACTCAGGACCCTTCAGTCCCTAGGCCGACGCTCTATCCACTGAGCCAAAGAGGTTGCTGGTGCCTTTCTGTCTCTTCATTTCCTTTTTCTGTTTTGATAATAGGTGTATATTCACATCCCTGGTGCTAAAAAGCTGATGCTGGAGCTGCCCCTGGTGATCGGGACGGTCCCGTACAACGGCTTTGCCAGCAGGAACTGCAGCATGGCCAGCCAGTTCAGCATGGACATGAGCTGGTGGGCCCTGGCGCTGCCGGAACAGCCCGAAGGTAAAGGGTTTGGGGTTCTCGCAGAACGAAGCTTTGCACACGAAGTACCTAAGACTAGGACATGGAACGCAGTGAGCGCTCAGATGGGAATTCCTGTTGCCACCATAACTATGCTTTCTCCTCCTTTTACTAAGCCCCTCAGGCAGTTGTAGGAGAAGCCACTGAGAGTTTAGCTTGCCCAGGAATAAAGTCTATATTCCCTGATTCTGGAAAGCAACGAAAGGTAGTCAGCATGAAAGTACAGTGTCATACACACTGAGTGGCCAGATGATGATGATCTCTGAACGCATCATAATCTGGCCACTCAGTGTGTGTGTGTGTGTGTGTGTGTGTGTGTGTGTGTGTGTGTGTGTGTGTGTGTGTGTGTGTGTGTGTGTGTGTATATATATATATATATATATATATATATATATATATTAGAGGCCCGGTGCATGAATTCATGCATGGGTGGGGTCCGGCCAGCCTGGCCAGGAAGAGGGGGCGTGGGCGGTTGGCCAGCCTGCCTGCTGGTCGAACTCCTGGTCGAGGGGACAATTTGCATATTAGCCTTTTATTCTATAGGATATACACGGAGTGGCCAGATTATTATGCGCTCAGAGATCATCATCATCTGGCCACTCAGTGTATTTTCTGTAGACACATTTCTTTATTTGTTTTTAAATATATCTTTATTGATTTCAGAGAGGGAGAGAGGGAGAGAGGGAGAGAAACACCAATGATGAGAGAGAACCATGGATCGGCTGCCTCCTGCACGCCCCACACGGGATGGAGCCTGGAACCTGGGCATGTGTCTTGACGGGGAATTGAACCGTGACCTCCTGGTTCATAGGTTGACGCTCAACCACTGGGCCACACCAGCCAGGCTGTAGCCACATTTCAATGGTTTGTTTTTTTTTAACCTAGATTATAATACCCATCTCAAAAGCATAGAGTATCATCCATGTGCGATGTGTCATCCAAGCAGACTGTCCTAACTGCTTTTTGGTGCAATGTGCATAAAAACTTGCTGATGAGAGGGAAGCCTACCACTGCTTTAGCGTCAGCTTGAGGGAGGTTTGCTGTTCATGTGAGAGTTCAGGAGGGGTTCATGGAATTGGGTTTTGCACGGGTGTCTTAGTCCCGCCCCCTCTCCGCTTCAGCCCCCCCAGATTACACGGACGTGGTGTCAGAGGAAGAAGTCTCCAGGCACGGCCCTCCTTACCCTCGGCCGCCCAGCTGGGAGGGAGAGGCCCGCTGCCCCGCGTTCGGCTGCATCCAGGACTTCCGGCTTCAGCCTCCACCTCTTTATTCAGAGGTAAGCAGCGCGAGAGCAGATCCGCTCGACCTGCGCTGTGCTGTCTGTGCATGAGCCTTTTCTGTGGCTAACACCTAGGTAGTAGGGGATCCATATTTAAAACACGTTTCCGTTTTGTCTTGTTTTGTTTTGACGGTGACGAGAGAGGAGCACTGTGCCACTGGCCACCTTCTCCAGTGGAGCGCTTTCCTTGTGCTCCGTTACCGTGCGGGACGTGGCCGAGGACCACAGAGCCTCAAAGCGTGTCCGGGGCCGTCGTGGTCCTCCCCATCGCGTCCTCAGAAACAGGTCCCGGAAGTCGTTGTCAAGGAGTAACCGGGCTGCTCTCTCTCTTGCAGGTCGATCCGCATCCCAGTCGCGTAGGAGATGCCCAGCCTGTCTCCTTCATTCTCTGAACGCACCTCAGAAATCACTGTGACCCGCACCAGAGACCGCCGGCTCCCTCCCCCGCCTTTTCGGGGACTTAGGGAGGGACGATTCGCTTAAGAACATAAATAGGTCAACACCAAGGAATTACAAACTACGTGAACTTTCCAGGGCCCGACGGGACTGTGGCCCGAGCTGATGGCCGGGCCGAGTGTCCCCGTGGAAGAGTGGGTGACCCTGGGAAGCCGCAGTGTGTAACGGGAGTCCCGATGGGGACCCACTAAGCGCAGGGACCAGGAACGTGCGTGACCGGGGCAGCGCGCCTCTCAGAGGGAGCTCAGAGCGGGCCAGAGGGATCCGGAGCTCCCGGGCTATATGGGCGTGCGGGGAGGGCACTTGATTTTGGAGACATTGGCAGCATAGGGATGTGCAGGGCCCGGGAGCCAGGGGCCACCTGATTTCTTCCCCACCCCTTAGGACTCGAGTCCAGGAAAGAGCTTTCCTGAGATCAGGGTCCCGGGAGGTCCCGATGAGGCGATGCGGCGCTCTCTCTCCCCGGGGCTGGCTGGCTTGTGCTTTGTAAGTGGGCGGTGGATAGGATGAGCAGTTAGTGCCTCCCCAGGCCGTCAGTTCCACGGGGCGAGATGAACTTCCCCACGGAAACCCGTCTGTGGAAGGCTGGGGTCTTTACCCTCTCTAAGCACCTGGACAGGATAAGTGTTTGATTTTCCTCACGTCTTACTTATAGGAGCATGTCAGAAAGAGAAGGGGAAGGGGGCGGGGGGGGAGGGGGGTGCTGCATCCTTAGAATGCCTTGGTAACCACTCCAGAAAGAGAAAAAGAAGGTCTTTTCCTAACCTACCTCTAGGGGCGGATCGGATGGGTGTGAAACCTCAGGCCGACAGGTTTTGGAGGGTCTGTACATTGCAGCGGTGCCTTACCCGCACCCATCACCGCATCTGAAGCCGCACCCAGGGGGGAAGCCCCTACAGTTAGTGTTGGATGGGAGTTCGCCAATACATACATACACCAAAGGGTATTTCAAAATAAACGCAGAGTCAAAGGGGGTAGATAGGCCATTTTTCAAAAAGGCACGAATTTCCTTCCTGTGGGGGAGACTTTGTGGCCCCCGATGACAGTCACCGCCTGGCACCGCGTTAGTCCCGGTCTCCAGTGACTCTGCTTAAACTGTGATTTCGTTTCTTGTTTTGGTGCAATATTTGATTAGCATCTCACCTCAGGCTAGTGAGACCAGCAGGATAATGTCGCTGCTAAAATTCTGAGAAGTGTTTTCCCTCTCCCCCTGGGCCCTCCCGGGCGCGGTCTCATGGTCCCTTGCTCTGTCCTCTCGTGTGTCGGTTGTGTGGACTGGGAGTGTGTCTGGACAGGAGGGGACGGGAGTCTTGGGACCGGCTGAGGCCTTGGGTCTCCTCCACGACCTAGGGTTTGATCTAGAAACCCCGGTGCTTCATTCAAACAGAACCGTTTACCTTCCAATCAGTGTGTCTGGTGAGAAATCGAAAAAATATTCTCTCCGGTTAAATTCGGGATTTAAAAAAATGAGTCGGCCACCTGATCAGGGATTTTTCTACAAATGTTAGATGCGTGTATGTTTTCTCACCCCTCTCTCCTCTGTGGTCACGGAAGCCTCACGTATGTCTTTCCGTGTGAGCCACTGTTTAGAAACCGCGGCGCAAGATGCTTACACCAACACGCGTGCGTGGGACCGACATTGTCACAGCGCTATTTCCCTGCCTTGGCTTCGGACTCTGCTTGTTTCGCTGTAAAAACCAGGATCTGCGTGTAAGCCCTGTCGAAACTGTTTCGGTTTTACATTTAAAGAGGTCGCCTCCCACTATTCGTTGAATGCTCACTTAGTTCCCGCGCCCCGTCCAGACTTGATCCGTCTCCACGACACCCAGACACGGTGAAGAATGAAGTGGAAGAGTGAGGAGTGAGAGAAGGTCTCAGGATTTGGCTCCAGATCAAAAGCCAGTCCTTGGAGACTCTCCCCTCTGGGGTGGCTTTAGCCCCTCGGTTAGAGAAATCGTGACGCGAACCCAGAAAACGGAAGCACAGCTGACACAGCCCTTTAGGAGAAGACCTCAGAGGCGGGGTTCGCCTTTTTCATTCCTATCAGTATGTCTGCCACTAGAAACTGCATTCCTTTCCTTACCCAGATTTCATGAATGTGGATCATTCTACACCGGGACAGAGAACACTTGGAAATGAAGGTGAAACGTTAGCTGTTGTATTTGCTTGTTTAGTTTCCAAAGAAACCACGGCCTTAGAATTTTCTTTCTGATGCAAAAAATTTGAAATGGAAAATGTGAAACTTCGGGCACACACAAAAAATTCTTTGTGGGTAGGATTTTTTTTTTTCAATAAGAAACCCAATAGGCAGGGGGTTGTGTTTTTGATAAGTGGACTATGAACGCTTTTTTATTTTTATTATTAAAAATGTAGTAACCCACAGGGGGGAAGAAAAAAACATGACGATTGTATTTTGTACTCTTGTTTGAACCCTATGGGTTCCTTTTGTTAATAAAATGATCCCAGTGATGCTGGGAGTTGCTGGTTTGGTTTGGTTTTGTTCTGTTTGCGTGTGACTGGGACTCAAACTGTTCCAGACGTAAGGGAAATCGGTACCATAAAGCCAACACTCACTGCAGGTAGGATGCCTCTGTGTCCAGAGGGTCGGAGCCTGTTTCGTTTTTATTTTATTTTTTTGTTGTTGTTCATCCTCACCCGAGGATATATTTCCACTGATTTTTAGAGAGAGGGATAGACAGAGACTATCAATGTGAGAGAAACACATGGATCGGTTGCCTCCTACATGAGCTCTGACCAGGGCCCGGGCCAGGGAGGAGCCTGCAACCGAGGTACGTGCCCTTGACAAGAATCGAACCCAGGACCCTTTGGTCCAGAGGCCAAAGCTCTATCCACGGATCCAAACCAGCTAGGGCATCTGAGCTCGTTTTGACAATGCACTCGGTTTCCCCAACATCAGTGCAGGAGAAGCAGTCAAGAGGAGTAATAGGTGTAAGCTATGTGGGTGGTTAACAGAGCATTATCTGCCTTTATCCCCAAATGTAGTGGCCACTTTTCAAAACCCTGGATGGATTAGTAGGTCTGGTGGGCAGCCGGTGGGCCCACGCACACTAGGGACACGGACCTAAATAAACCTCCCCTTTCCACTAAATACTCACATAGACAAGAGCTGTATGTGTTGTTTGGGAGGGGGGGGGGTGTTTTGTTTTTATAATATATTTTTATTGATTTCAGAGAGGAAGGGAGAGGGAGAGAGCGAGAGAAACATCAATGATGAGAGAAAATCAATGCTCGGCTGCCTCCCGCACACCCCCTACCGGGGATCAAGCCCGCAACCTGGGCTTGTGCCCTGACCAGGAATATGAACCCGTGACCTCCTGGTTCATAGGTTGACGCTCAACCACTGAGCCACGCCAGCTGGGCAAGCCATAGGTTTTATAAAGGAAATAAAAACCTGCTCAGACCCTCAGCCCTGGAAAATGAACCTTAGCCAAGTGGGAAAACTGAGCCCAGGCGTTTACTCCTCAAGAGTTTATACTGTGTGAGATGGTGTCCAATAAATACAGGTCACATTTGCAGTCAACATAAATGAGAACATCTGTCACAGAACTGTACTAACATCGAGGCCACATTCATTAGCCATAGGTCGTTCCTATCGGAAAGTCGTGGGGCTGTAAAATGTAGAACGAGGCAGGACAGTCCAAAGAATCCAGGTCAAAGCCCTCATGTTACAAATGAGGATACAGAACCCAGAGGTTTGACCTACATTCTCAGCAGGATCCGTGCTCCCTCTAAAACGCCCCAATTCCCCAGGCAGGTGTCCTCAAACTTTTTAAACAGGGGGCCAGTTCACTGTCCCTCAGACCATTGGAGGGCCGGACTACAGTTAAAAAAACACACACTATGAACCAATTCCTATGCGCACTGCGGGCCCGGGACGAGTCGGCTGCTAAGCAGGACAGGCAGCGGCCCCCGGCGGGCCGGATAAATGTCCTCGGCGGGCCGCAGTTTGAGGACCCCTGATTAGGGAAACAGTTGCTGCTCGAAACCAGAGCTGGATGCTAAGCACATGCCGAGTCAAGTCTTTCGAGTTTGTACCTAAACGTTTCATCAGTGCGTTTAATGAGAAACTGGCACCCTTTCTGCAGCAGAGGGGCTGGTTTCTAACTGTTATTTTGAAATAATTATAGACTCCCAAGAAGGTGCCATGACAATAGAGCAATCCTATGTATCCATCACCCAGTCCCGCCCACAGGGAACCCCTACGTAACTGTAACACATCCTCAAAACCAGGAAATGGTGTTGACACAATATACACTGAGTGGCCAGATTATTGGGGGGGGTGGGAGGGGAGGGTAGCGGGGGGGAGACATGAGCAGTTGGCCGGCCTGCCTGCTGGTCAAACTCCTGGTCGAGGAGACAATTTGCATAGTAGCCTTTTATTATCTAGGATATACACTGAGAGGCCAGATTATTGGGGGGGTGTGAAGGGGGGGACAAGGGTAGTTGGCCGGCCTGCCTGCTGGTCGAACTCCTGGTCGAGGAGACAATTGGCATAGTAGCCTTTTATTATCTAGGATAGACACTGAGTGGCCAGATTACTATGCTCTCAGAGATCATCATCATCTGGCCACTCCGTGTCTGTGATCAACCAGAACTCAGGCCTTCCTGGGATTTCATCGAGCCCTGAATGCACTCCATGGTTCTTGTGTACGTTTATGTGCCTAGTTCTGTGACATTTCATGACACGTCTAGCTTCATCTCGTCACCGCAGTCAAGATAAGAACCCCCTGCCCACCAGCAAACTCCACCGCCCTGGACAGTCACACCCGACACTTCCCACCCCCTCACCATCCGGTCCCCCTCCCTATAATCTCGTCACTCGGAGAATGCTACCGAAAAGGAGTCATTCCATATGTACCTTCTCAGTTGGCTTCTTCACTCGGCATAATACCCTTAAGATCTAGGCAATAGATCAATAATGTGTGCCTTTAGGTTTCAGCTGAGACATTTTAAAAGACACTAATTGGCCATAGCCGGTTTGGCTCAGTGGATAGAGCATCGGCCTGCGGACTGAAAAGTCCCAGGTTTGATTCCAATTAAGGGCACGTACCTTGGTTATGGGCACATTCCCAGTAGGAGGTGTGCAGGAGGCAGCTGATCGATGTTTCTCTCTCATCGATGTTTCTAACTCTCTCTCCCTCTCCCCTTCTGCTCTGTAAAAAAAAAAAAAAAATCAATAAAATATATGTATTTTTTAAAAAGACACTAATTGACATTTATATTTTCATTTTGCAACTTGCGAAGAAGACGTGGAACATTTATGCACATGTGATAGCTTAGTAAATATTTTGGTTTTGCATTTGGGAAGTACTTTTGATGCTAAGAAATATATAAATACAGGTTTACACAAACTTTCAGGGGCTCATTTTTAGCTCGCCTAAGCACTTGAAGTGTTTTTCCTCTAAACAGCAAACTATTGCATTATAAATGAGCAAGATACACCTGTGATGAGAATAAAACCAAGGAGAAACTATCTCGGACTGTTTCTCCTATCTGCTTCTGAAGATGCTAAATGTACTGCACACTACACCGAAAAGAAACTCCATTTGCCTTTGTGTTTTTCTATTAAATTTTGTTGTTGTTTTTTCTTTTTTTCTGTCTGTTCTTTAATTCCCTTCTTTCCAGCCCCACCTCCTAATATCTGAGATGAAGGCCCGCTAGGAAGCTGAGAAAAGCTAAGTGTCGAATACGGTTATATTTATTCTTAACGAAGCAATATCACAGAACAGGGCTTGGCTCATTGGGAATAGGAAGTCTTTCTCGATAGGAGAACGCATGTTATGGAAGCCACTCCGTAGGAATCTAAGGGGCCTTTCCCTAAGACCAGGCATGGATCTGGCAGTGATGGAATGGAGCAGCAAACAGACACACCGTGAATGGGGTGAAGGCACTGGTAAAAAGGGGCAACAGGGGCTAATTTCCAGAATGCCACTATAACCAAATTCACCAGGACATACACTGAGTGGCCAGGTTGTGATGATCTCTGAACACATAATAATCTGGCCACTCAGTGTATATCCTATAGGATAAAAGGCTAATATGCAAATTGTCCCCTCGACCAGGAGTTTGACCAGCAGGCAGGCCAGCCAACCGCCCATGTCGTCTCCCCCTGGCCAGGCTGGCCAGACCCCAGCCATGCACGAATTCATGCACCAGGCCTCTACTATATATATATATATATATATATATATATATATATATATATATACTGAGTGGCCAAGTTATTATGCGTTCAGAGATCATAATAATCTGGCCACTCAGTGTATTTCTTAGATGGAGCTTTTTCCCTCCAGCCTCACCCAGCCACGGATCCCGGGCCTTCTGCTTCACGGAGCCGGGGGGCGCTGGTAAGTGTCTCAGGGGCCTAAGTCCAATCTGAGCCCGGGCACTGGAGCACCCACTGGCTCAGCCGCTGCCTCCCACTGGCTGCATGACCCACACACAGGGCTGGGCACGTTCCCAGCTCAGAGACGCTCCCCAACCATTTCCCACGTATCGACATCCATCAGGGAGCTCGGGCTGGGGTCAAGTCGGGGTCCCCCACACCATGATGGGCAGTCAGAAAAGCAGGCCAGGTCAGAGTGACGGCAGGAGGGTCCACCAGACACCCATCGGCCCCTCTGAATGAGAGACGGGGCAGACGAGAACCCCCGGTGAGCGCTAAATGTACACGGTGTCTTTCTGAAACGCCCACAGCCCGTAGGGAAGGGGGGGAGAACAGAGGACTAACGTATCTTTAGCAACATGGCTCACTGTCCGATGAGGTCAAGTTCAAGGGCGCCCAGGCCGCAACGGGAAAGCACAAGGTCACCTGCCTGGATGTCTGTATTTCTTGGTTGTTGTTAATCCTCACCCGAGGATATTTTTCCATGGATTTTCAGAGAGAGTGGAAGAGAGGGGGATGACAGAGAGACACACACTGAGCGGTTGCCTTCTGTAGGAGCCCTGACCAGGACCTGGGCCAGGGAGGAGCTTGCAACTGAGGTCTGTGCCCTTGACCGGAATCAAACCCGGAACCCTTGGATCCGCAGGCCAACGCGCTATCCACTGAGCCAAACTGGCTAGGGCTCTGGGTGTCTTCTAGGAAGGAACTGGGCACCATGTGCCCATGTACCCATGCCCCAGCTTGCACTTCACCTTGGCCCTCGCTGCCTATTCCAAGCAGCCTTGCCTTCCGGGGGAAGCATCCATCCCCGTGTGGACAGAGCCATGTTAGGCCTGGGGCGCTTATAACATGTAACTGTGTTTCTCTCTCCTTTTCACCTCATGGCTTGGGGTTCAGGGGTTCAGTCTCTCCCATGACGTGCGTCTGCAGAAGGGCTCCCCCTGTGTGCTGGCGCAGACCCGGGAGCCCAAGGAATTTTTATATTTATTACAGAGAGAGGCAAGCTTACCCACTCCGCCTGTTTCCATAAACACAGACGGGCAATTAATGTGTTTGGTTCAAAAGCCTGCAAACATTTGTACACCCATTTGCACGTTTAAATGGCTCCGTATAACAGTCAAGCAGGTGGTTAACTATATGTATATTAAATTCATAGAGAAGCTGGTAATTTTCCGTTATAATTGTCAGTTCACAGTTTACACGGTAAGAATTTTTTGAATAGGCCCATTAGCTGAGTGAGTTAGTCGGGGGTTTTTATAAATCATGTTTTATTCGCTTGTGCTGCTTTAAAAGGAGGGATTTTCAGTGTTCTCCCATGAATCAATAAATATTTACTTTGGTCTTTATTCTGCCCAAATGCCAAGTTTGACAATGGATGAAATATCGTCGGGTTTTCCTAAACAGCTGCTCGAATGCGGCTGTTTCACTCGTCGTTTTGTTTAGTATTATTACTCAGCGAATGGCTTCAAAGTCTTATTCATTTGCTATTAATTCGTTTTTATAAATAAAATCAAGATAGGGCTGCATCCCAGCCCCTTGGAAATTTTACAACGTATTGCGCTTTCCTGGCAATTAGCTTTTGACGAGGCAAACTTCTGAGCCAATGAAAAGCTGTCCCGTTTCTCTAAATGATATCCTTTAAGAGCCAAACACTGAAATAAGACAGCACTGACTTATGCATAATCAGATTTGATGATTTTTGTCACCATGGATAATCTCTCTCTTTCCCAAAAGGCAAGAGACATCATTCGGCTTTTATAGCACAGAAGGCAAGGCGGGACGCCAGACCTCTGGGGAGAACTCGGCTCCCGTGTGGAGTTGCTGGGAGCCACGCGGGGGAAGCGGCTCCAACATTCTCAGCGCTTGCCCATTCCCTCACGTCACTCCTGGATTTCTCCTTGAAAACAGGGTCAGACAGGAATTTCTCATCTCCAAGGCATGGCCAGAGGGCTGGCAGAGATGTGCAGGTCCTTTCCAAACACTTGGGACCACAAACCCTCTCTTCCCAGTTCACGTTTCTGGAATTGTGACCTCCCATCTCGACATCCCCCCTTCCTCAATCCCTCCGTCCTCTCCCAGCCCAGCCATCTGAGCTTGCACTCCTTAAACAGGGTAAGAAACAGGAGGCTCACCTTGTTTCCTGTGGGTCCGGACAGGGTTTTATTATTGTTATTGATATCAGAGAGGAAGGGAGAGGGAGAGAGAGAGAGAGAAACATCCATGATGAGAGAGAATCATTGATCGGCTGCCTCCTGCACGCCCCCCGCACTGGGGATCGAGCCCGCAACATGGGCATGTGCCCTTGACTGGAGTCCAACCCGGGACTCTTCAGTCCGCAGGCTGACGCTCTATCCACTGAGCCAAATCGGCTAGGGCCCGGGTGTGTATGTTCTTAATACTAAACAGAAGGACCATGTCACTGGACCTGGCCCGCCAACGATGATGACTGATGCCTTCAAGACGGACACCAGCGGCAAGGCTCGGAGAAGAATCATTGAGTTCCTCAGGTACGGGTGAACAGACCTCGCAAGTAAACATACAAAAGAAGTGCTGGCTCTCTGAACCCTGGGAGACACCTCGGATCGCTCAGGGGCCCCCTTAAACTGCTGTCTACGTGGAGCCGACGCAAACTGGTTATTCTCCCTGAACAGGAAACTGCGAACGGTTCTCTGCTGGGAGGCCCTGAAGGAGACGTTCATTGTGGGCGACACCAGCTCCGCTCCGACCACAGCGCTGCGTCTACTCCACGCGCGGCGAGGGTTTTCCACCCAAAGTCCTCTCCTTCGCGCGCGTCCCCTGGGGTTCCCCAGGGGGAAACGGTAGGAAAAGCGTGATGCTTTTCTCAAAACACAGGTTTGCAGGCAGAGCAAAGACAGCACGTCGGGCCTGGCTGTGTGTCTCGGTTGGTTGGAGCGTCGTCCATGCACCAAAGGTGGCGGCTTCTATTCCCTGTCAGGGCGCCTACCCAGGTTGCAGCTTGGATCCCCAGCCAGGGAGCATGCAGGAAGCAACTGATCGGTCTCCTCTCTCTCTCTCTCTCTCCTCTCTCTTTCCCCTTCCTCTTTCTAAAATCAACAATCCTATATAATAAAAGCCTAATATGCAAATTGTCCCCTTGACCGGGAGTCCGTCCAGGGGGCAGGGCCGGACGGCCAACCGCAAAAAGGTAGGCCCTGTCCTAACCAGTTTGGCTCAGTGGATAGAGCATCGGCCTGCGGACTGAAGGGTCCCAGGTTCGATTCCGGTCAAGGGCATGTACCTGGGTTGTGGGCACATCCCCAGTTGGAGGTGTGCAGGAGGCAGCTGATGGATGTTTCTCTCTCATCGATGTTTCTAACTTTCTATCCCTCTCCCTTCCTCTCTGTAAAAAAGCAATAAAATATATTTAAAAAAAAGAAAAAGGTAGGCCCTGGCCAGTGGCAGGCAGCCACTCGGGGAAGGGAGGCCCTGGCCAGCAGCCGGCAGCCACGAGGGACCCTACCGTGCACGAATTTCTTGCACTGGGCCTCTAGTAATAAATAAAAGACTTAAAAAGAAAATCAAGTCAGAGAATTATCTAGAAGAGGAAAAAAAAACCCACAAAGAATCAGAGACTGGGTAATAATCAGGTCACACCTGCAAAGCACAGAGCTCATAACGTGTGAGACCATCTGGGTGTTCAATACAGGTTAGGTGCCTCTGGAAAAGCTATGCCATCCGTTTGCTTCAAGGACCAGATGAGGGAAATCTGATTCCAGGGGGACTTAACATCCCAACCCCTCCCCTTCTCCTCCCCAAATGCGGCCTCTTTTCTCCTCCCACAGCAGCTCTGGGGGCCCAGTGTGGCCACCAGATAGGACCCCGGGGGCCAACTCCACTGAGCACTAGTAACAGAACCATCAGGAGAGAAGAGTGTGTGTGGGAAGGGGGAGGGCTGTCTTTATCTATAATAATAAAAGCATAATATGCTAATTAGACTGGATGTCCTTCTGGACAAAGCTGGGGCTGTGAAGGAAGCCCAGGTCCCAGGTGCCTGCCGGTGGCCAGAGGGAAGCCCGGGTCCCGGGTGCCAGAGAGAAGCCGGTGCCGGCAGCCAGGGGAAGGAAGGCCTACTCTTGCACTAATTTGGTGCATCAGGCCTCTAGTCTATATATATATAAAGGCCCAGTGACCGTGACAGTGGAATGACCAGAACGCCTGGTGGCTACAACACACACGGCGGCAGCCAACCAGCCTGATCCGGGCCCCGATCGGCAGCCCCCTCTCCGGCCGGCCCGGCCCCCGATTGGCCCCCAACACCCCTAAATCACGGCCTGGCTCCCTGGTGCATGTACATTTAGTGCAAGCACAAGAAAATAATTATCGGTCCCGTCTGTCCCCAATGAGAGTCTCCAGGGGGCTCTGCTAATACGGCAGCCAAGGTGTGGAATTCTCCCTCCACGGGCCCACAGCCCCAGGCGGCCTTCCAAATTAGCCAAAAAGGCGACCGAAGCATTAACAGGATGGCGGCCCTTTGCTGAGGGATGTAGAGAGGCTGGGTGGGGATTTTGTGAAATTGTAATGCCTTGCAGATTAGGTGAGTATTCAATCTCTAGTGTGTATATATATATATATATATATATATATATATATATATATATATATATATAATTGATTTCAGAGTGGAAGGGAGAGGGAGAGAGAAACATCCATGATGAGAGAGAATCATTGATCGGCTGCCTCCTGCACGCCCCTCCATGGGGGATGGAGCCTGCAACCCAGGCATGTGCCCTTGGCTGGAATCGAACCTGGGACCTTCCAGTCCGCAGGCCAACGCTCTACCTCCTGAGCCAAACCAGCCAGGGCTCAATCTCTCTTTAAATGGGGCGGCAAAGAGGACCTGCAGGCTGCCAGGAGCAACAGCAAAGGGCAGGCACATGTAAAAACAGAAAAACTTTTAAACAAACAGACATGAAGCTCATATTGGGAAACTGAGGGCAGAGCCCCGGGAAGAACGCAAAAATCATTAAAGGGCCATCATCCATCTTGATACACGTTTGCAGACAACACATAAACAGCATCATCTCGCAGCACGTGAAATGCAAAACAGTTCTGCTGTGGGTTTTCTTTGGGCCATCCCTAAAGTATAATTAGATCCAGCTGAAGGAAAGCTATAGCTTCCAACATTAGACCCCGCCCCCAGCCGGCCCCCAGCCCCGATCAACCCCCATCAGGGTGGTCCGGATGGACACCGCCCGTCCACAAATTCATGCACCAGGCCTCTTGTGTTTCTAGAAGAGACCTCAGCACTCAGCCTTGAAGGTCGAGGCATTATCAGCAGCCGATACGCTATCAGCGTTGGGCGGAAAGTGAGGGGAAAAAAATAACACAATGTCACGTAATACGAGGAAGTATGCCCCCAGCAGAAATTACAGCTTTTTAAACCGTATCTTTCATAATAGATCTGGATTTTCAAGAACCTGTCAGGTGTGATTCTGGAGCGGTCGACCAAGCCCCCAGCACATTCCTTTTGTGCCTATGGCCGGAACATTCTGGAAATAAACACCTGGGCACAGGTCAAACCTTTGGGCAGGTGGGTGCTTATCAATCCTTTTTTTTTTTTTTTTTGGAGCCAACGGTTGACATATTTTATCTCACTTCAGCCTTAAGATAATGCAGCCAGGTGATTCGATCAGCGTCCTTGCCCTCACGGGGAACCCTCAGGTCAGGGAATGCAGATGTTTTCGAAGGTCTCAATGTAGGGAGCGTTGGAGTTTCATGTGCCAGCCAGGTTTCCTGGGCTTGGGAGCCGTGCGTCTGCACACCCACCCCTGGCACCGCCCAATGACGCCAGGCCCCAGGAGAGAAACCTGCCTGAGAGGCCTCAGGCCAGCGGACAGAGGAACTGTACTTCCTCCATCCAAAGGAGCTGAGTGACCACAGGAGTGAACGCGGGAGAGCATAAAGGTGTATGCAGACCCCAGAGCCGGTGTTGGCTCCGTGGATAGAGCGTCGGCCTGTGGACCAGAGGGTCCCGGGTTCGATTCTGGTCAAGGGCACGTACCTCGGGTGCAGGCTCCTCCCGGCCCGGGCCCTGGTCGGGGCATGTGCAGGAGGCAACCCATCGATGTGTATCTCTCACATCGATGTTTCTCTCTGTCTTCCCCTCTCTCTTCCGCTCTCTCTAGTCAATGGAAAAACACCCTCTGGTGAGGATGAACAACAACAGAAAAAGGTGTAGGCAGGACAGGGGGAGGGAGCCCAGCGAAGGGGACTCCTTCCTGTGACTGTGTCCCTTCCATATTTGTACTGTGGGAAGGGACCCAAAGGGCCACGACCTTCACTTTCCTTCTGTTATTATAACCTTGGGTCTCTTCCCATACACCCTCCGTGCATTCAACAGAGCTCCCCGAAGTCCTGCAGGGGGCTTCCAAGCTCAGGTAGAAGGGACCCAAGACATCACCGAAACCAACCAATTTACCCATTTCTAGGCGAGGACGCCAAGGCTGGAGATAGAGAGGAATGTGCCCAAGGTCGCCAGGCACTCCCTCCTCCCTGGCATTTTCCACTGCTAATATGAGAGCTGACCTTTCGGTTTTTTTTAAGACTTGAGATACTGGCTGTGCATATATTGAGGGGGTTGGGGGGAGCATAGTCAAGAAATGGGCTGCCCTAGCTGGTGTGGCTCCATGGATAGAGCGTCGGCCCACGGACGGAAGGGTCCTGGGTTCGATTCTAGTCAAGGGCACATACTTGGTTGCAGGTTCCCCGGCCCTGGTTGGGGTGCGTGCAGGAGGCAACCCATCGACGTGTC
The DNA here is from genome assembly GCA_026230045.1 of Corynorhinus townsendii. NCBI lineage: Eukaryota > Metazoa > Chordata > Mammalia > Chiroptera > Vespertilionidae > Corynorhinus > Corynorhinus townsendii. The sequence goes on from JAPDVU010000017.1 coordinate 7,064,017, forward strand.
TCTCTCACACCGATGTTTCTCTCTGTCTCTCCCTCTCCCTTCCACACTCTCTAAAAATCAATGAGGGTAAAAAATCCTCAGGTGAGGATTCACAACAACAAAAAAAGCAAGTCTCTCTCTTAGCTCTTGGACACGGATTCTATCTCCACGACCCCCGGGCGGAACAGGAAACTGAGCCAGGAAACGTCCAACAATCCATGACATCGATTCAGGAAGTGACAAAGTCATCATTGTCTCAGCGGCCATGACACCAGTGTCCTGGAGACACCCTTGCCCTTTATAGACGAGCTCAGGAAACCCACAGACAGAGAACGCAAAGCCCAAGGCGCCTCACCATGACCCACCGATTAGAGCTCCAGTCTCCTGGCGCCTCATTTGGCTCCCTCCCGGCCCCCTTTTCTCCTCAACGATCCACGCGGTTCTCCTTCGTGCACAATCAGCTCCCTGGCTGGAACCTAGAACCCTCACCGCTAGCAACAGGAACTGTCAGAGTCATCCCTATGGCTCTCCAGTCCTTGTAGATAAAACCTCTTCCTGCCTGGCCAGCATGGCTCAGTGGTTGAACGTTGACCTATGAACCAGAAGGTCACGGTTCAATTCCCGGTCAGGGCACCTGCCTGGGTTATGGGTTCAGTCCTCAGTATGGGGGTGTGCAGGAGGCAGCCCATCAGCGGTTCTCTCTCCTCATTGATGTTTCTCTCTCTCCCTCTCTTCCTCTCTGAAATCTATAAAAATAAAGCCGCCTCTTCTTCTTACCGTTGAAGATGTCAACTCTTACGAAGTTAATCATAGATTCCTGGTAGGCACCACATGAAACGTCGTAAAAGAGGTACCTTTTCAATCCAGTCTGAATTCAACCAGAGAATGCTCACACGGACATGCCATGGAGGGGTCTCGTGTTGTGAGATGAAGCTAATATTTCCGAGCCAGAAAGCGTCTTGGCCTGATGACGTTAGGGGGAGGGGGAGGGGGCCCCCCCGGCAGACACCCTTTCCTGAGATGAACGTAGCAGCACTGGGACGTGTAGCTGCTGCTGTCCCACTTTCTCATCCTACTGTGAAGTAGGAAGGACCCCTGACCTGCCCCTGGGAGCCCCATCCCAGCCCTCAGGACCCCCGACACCCTTCATCCTTGTGTGGAAACAGTGTCTCCGTGAAGACAGAGCTACGCCTGGCTCATCACAAGGACGTTTCCACAGCTGAAAACAGTGCCCACCAGTGGGCGGCTCATCAAAAAATGCTTGCCACTGCCCTCGCCGGTGCGGTTCAGTGGATAGAACACTGGCCTGCGGGTTCGATTCCGGTCAAGGGCACGGACCTCGGTTGCAGGCTCCTCCCCGACCTGGGCCCTGTTCAGGGCTCGTGCAGGAGGCAACCCATCGATGCGTCTCTCTCACATCGATGGGTCTCTCTCACATCGATGTTTCTCTCTGGCTCTCCCTCTCTCCCTAAAAATCAATGGGAAAATATCCTCGAGTGAGGATTAACAACAACAACAAAATACTTGCTGCTGAGAGGGCAGTTGTGGAATAGAAGACATGGAGAGTTTAACCCAAAGCCGATCTGATCTCTCCATGGAGTTTAACAGGCCAACGCGAACAGTAGCCGCAATGCCAAAGCGAGCAGAAATAAACAGGTCGGCGGGGACGGGCCTGCCTTCGACAAGCGGCTGAGCGTGCTTTCCTGCTGTTTCTACTGACCTCCGGGCTCATATGTTTGGACGGACCTTCCTGTCTTTTGGGGGGCGGGGGGGGCCCACACCGCCTCCTAGGAATTCACACCATTGCCGGCTTTGGGGGGACAGCCTCTTGTCCTCAGACTCGCTTCTCTCCGGCTGTTTTTTCAGAACGCAGGTCAGGGCCTATCGCCGGATCTTCCCAGCACTGGTGACCGGATTCCATCTTTGGTTTCCTCCACGGGGCACAGCCCAAGCACTGCGTCATCGGTCCGGCCCTCTGACTTCCAGCATCTGTTGTCTCCCTGGGAAAGGGGACCGGCTCGACTTTCACCACACCAGGCATCGGTGTCAAGTCCAGAAACCTGAGCAAATCCCCAGGGATCTTTAAAGAGGAGAACAAAGCAAGGGCCACAGGCGAACCTGACAAGCGCAGGGCAGGCCTGCATGGCCGTCTTGCAAACTTGGAGACTTAAAGTCACCACAAAGGATGGTCCGGAATTCAACGTTAGCTAAAAGCAGGGATGGTGGGCAGCTACATCCTAGGCCCGATTCTTCCCTGACAAGGTCACCCTTTACCTTCACTGAGCCTGTCTTGTCTTTTTGCATCTATGATAACATACCTTTTGCAATGTCTGGGTAACTTGTAACGTCCCTTTTTCCGGACCCCTTGGGGCACAACCTAATGTGCCTGGGTCCCACGACAGAGACCACAAATTCCTTCATTATCATGTTCATTGTTCCTGCACCCCACCTAAGTATGTGTCTATCATTGTACTTTTTATCCAATCCCAGTGGTTTCCCTGCTTTGCTTCCCCGCTGCCTCTCTAGCCTGTCCCCAATGGATTTCATGTCACCCACCTACGTCCCTTCCTTTGATGGCAATGTATCAATACAGATGTAACCCGCCCTTCTCCGGAGCATTCTCTCCATCCGTTGAGGTTCTGCTTCCCCGGCAACTGTCTACAGTTTGGCTCGAATACACTCACAAAAATTCTTTACGGGTTTGAATGTGTCTATGTTAACACACGAGAACAAAATGGCAGGCGACAGGGCAGCGTTTGTCTGAGAATGAGATTCACAGAGACAGCATTTCCGGGGACCCCTGGCCTGGCTCACAGAAAGTCCCAGAAGCCCGGTCTTGGAATTACTATCAGAGCCGCTTATGGACTGTCCAAGAACACAAACCTGATGCCTTTCCCCAATGCGGTATCACTCCGTTGAGTCACGCATTCTTCCCCCTGTTGACTCTGGTGGTTTCTGAAAGATTAAGTTGAGGAATTTGCTGGCACGTAAATGGTTCTGGGAACGGGGGGGGCGGTGGGGGGGTGCCTTTCTGGGAATTCCCACAGCGCTCAGAGCACTTGCCTTCATGGGGAATTTCCCATCCAGTCTGGCTGGGAAGGAGTCCAGGTGCTTAAAATAGGGGGAAGGGTGGCTGGGTGCCTCAGGCCCATAAAACACACGTGTTGCCTGCAACTTCAAAACTGGCTTCCCCCTTCCCTGAAATCACCACCCGCGGAGTTCCACCTGCCGGTTCCCTCTCTCAAGCGGGGAAGAATGTCATGGGCGGCACACTGACGCTCAGCCCAGGGCCACCCCGGGAAAGGGAGATGGACCCACTGCTCCTAGTGACACCCCCGGAGAGGCAGCTGGGAAATCCCCCCAGAAAAAAAGCGGCTCTCCAAGTGGCTTCTCAGTGTTTTGTTTGCGCAGAAAAAAAAAATGCCTCTGCCTCTCTGATTGAAGCTTCTTTGCCTTGGATACAAAACAAAGTCGGTGACAAAACCACAGGGGAGGAGGGATTTGAGGGCCGGCCCCTCCAAAGGGCATGTTGGGGTGACGAAAGTGAGCGAACAGGCCGCTGGAGGCCCCCACGCCTGAAAACCACACACAGCACCGGCCAGGTTGCATCCGAGTCACCTCCTCCTTCTAAAGGGATCGTCCCCCCAGCGACCACGCTCCTCAGACATACCAGGAACAGAGTGTGACCCTGACATTGTGTGTGGGAGGGTGTTGACACCTCCGGGGCCCGGGGCCAAAGGGCCATTCAAGGCCCAGGCTCCCACACTGCGTCCCAACCTCCACCCACAGGGACGAGAAACAGGCGGCGCTTTCCTCGGCAGCACGAAGAAAGAAACAGAAGAGATATGCCCGCCGGCCAGTGTGGCTCAGTGGTTAGGCGCCGGCCTATGTACCAGGAGGTCAGGGTTTGATTCCCGGTTGGGGGACATGCCCGGGTTTGGGGGCTCCATCTCTAGGAGGGGGCCTGCAGGAGGCAGCCGATCAGTGGTTCTCTCATCATTGATGTTTCTCTCTCTCCCTCTCCCTTCCTCTCTCAAATCAATAAAAATATATTTTAAAAAAGAGAGAGAAAATAAATACTCCAAATCAATCATATCGTGGTTTCCTCCAACCAGCACCCCTATTCGCCTTCGTAAGAATGGAACCCCACAGAGCAGTGCAAACCCCTCCCCCGCCGAAGAGAATGCCCATCACACCCACGTCTTTCTGCCCCTTCTCTCCCAGCTCATCAGCTTTTACTCAAAGAGAAAATAAACATGAAGAGGTGGCAGCCACAGGCACCTCATGGCGTAAGAGTCACTTTGGGAATTCATCTCGTGCCCAGGCCTCCCGGACCCAGGGCGGTCTCTACCTCATCCCTGCAACTATGGGGCCAAGGGCGGTGGAAAGAATTCTCTTAATTATCGAAGGGGCTAGGCATGAGCGAGTGTCTAAGGTGTTGGGGATGCCAAAGAATTAAAAATGTGTATGTATGTAGCCCTGGCCGGTGTGGCTCCGTGGATAGAGCGTCGGCCTGCAGACGGAAGGGCCCCGGGTTCGATTCCGGTCAAGGGCATGGACCTCGGTTGCAGGTCCCCCGGCCCTGGTCAGGGTGCGTGCAGGAGGCAACCCATCAATGTGTGTCTCTCACATCGATGTTTCTCTCTGTCTCTCCCTCCTCCCTTCCACTCTCTCTAAAAATCGATGGGAAAATATCCTCGGGTGAGGATGAACAAAAAAAAGCAAACAAACATGCATGTGTGTGTGTGTGTGTGTGTGTGTGTGTGCGCGCGCGCGCGCACGCATATGTTGGTGTGCAAGCGTCGTGAGGGCACCGGTGTGGCTCCCTTGCCCTGTTCTGGGGCACCCTGTGGGCTGTTTAAGGAGGGAGGTTGCTGCTCCCCGGTCCCCTTGCTCATGGGATCTGCCAACCCAGCTGCTCTGGGCAGCTGCTGGCGTTTGCCAGCAGTCCCTCACGTTCCATCAGCCGGGAAGCTTAAGACAGAAAGACAGAGCGGGGAGCGGGGAGGAAAGGGCTGGCCAGAGGGACAAAGCATCTCTAGCACAAGGCTGTGTAGCTCATCGCTGTGTGTCCCTAGTGTACACAGCAGCCAGCTCACAGCCAGCGCCCTGTGTGGCCACAAGGCACAGGGGAGCACGGAGCATAGGCATGGAGCAGCAGGAAACCCTCTGTCAACGGCCAGCCAGGAAGAGGACACGAAGTTCAAGTATTTTGCTCACTGTGCTGGGGACAGCCTGCACTGTGCTGGGGACAGCTGCCGTGGTTTAGAAGAAGGCTGTCAGCCATCTCACCCCTAAACCCCAGGCCCTGTCCCACTTGACCTCATCAAGGTCACGGGCTGGGCAAGCAGACGGGAGGGACTTGCCAACCAGGATCCGGTCAGAATGTAGGACGGAGCCCCAGGAGTCAGAAACCAGGGCAGGTCAGCCTTCCTGGCATGTCACCTGAGTATCAGGCCCCAGGTTGGGGGTTAGCTACTCAGAAATCATGAGAGAAGGGCCCTGCTCCGGGAGACTTTAGAGTTTCATCCCGCAGGCGGGCACACGGTCTCGCGGTGACAGCTGCCGTGGAACAATGCCCGGGGTGCCCGGGGATTCACCCAGGCATTTCAGGAAAGCTTTCTGCCTGGTGTCACGCCTGAGTGTATTCCTGAAAGATGAGTAAGAACCGGCCTTGTGAGGACAAGTGGGCGGAGCGCTGGGGGAAGCGGCGGGATCCTCAAGAAAGGGATGGCACACCCACGGGGCGGGGTGGCCTGCGTTCTGGGCACGAAGCCCAGGCGGTGAGGCAATGCAGGGCCGGGAGGTGGACAGACAGGTCAGACGGAGGGAGGCGGGGTCCGATCTGCAACTCAGGTGGTGGCTGAGCTTGAACGGCAGCTGGGAGGTTGAGCAGAGGCCAAAAGGAAAGAGCAGGCAGGGGACAACGGGGGGAGGATAGCAAACCTGTCTGGGCCACCTGGACACACACCACTTGCTCGGGGGCCTCAGGCCACAGAGCTGACACCTGCGCTTGTAGGATTCTAGGATGAGGGATCAAGTGAGTGGGTGTGGCCGCTGCCTGGGGAAAGGCACTCTGGCTGGCCTGACGCATGGCCCTCTATGGCACAGGTTTAGCCACCTCCATCACTCACCCGCCCTGGCTCACCTATTGTGCCGGAGAATGACTGGCTCCTAAGGCCTCTTGGTGATTCACCAACAAAGCCAGCCAAGGCATCGCCCACATTGAGGTGAGACAGCAGGGAAGTCTATTTTACTTCTTTTTTTTTTATTATTTTCCCCTTCAATACAGTTTTATTGACTTCAGAGAGGAAGGGAGAGGGAGAGAGAAACATCCGTGATGAGAGAGAATCGTGGATCGGCTGCCTCCTGCACGCCCTCCACTGGGGATGGAGCCCACAACCCGGGCATGTGCCCTGACCGGGAATTGAAACGTGACCTCCCGGTTCAAAGGTCGGCGCTCAACCACTGAGCCACGCTGGACGGTCAGACGTCTATTTTAAAGCCAGGGGAAAGGCTGACAGAGGGAGAGGACTCACTGGGTTTCACAAACAATAATATTTCCATATAGTGAGGAGTGTAGGGACTCTTTGATTGGGTGATTATGGTCACCTAAACCATCTTTTTGGAAAAAAGGTACCATTGGTGTTATTTTAGGCTTAGCAACGACTCAGGGATTAAAACGCTGTGGTACACCTACACGATGGGATACTATGCTGCTGTAAAAACGAAAGAACTCTTACCATTCACAGCAGCATGGAGGGACCCGGAGAACATTATGCTAAGCGAAATAAGCCAACCGGAGAAAGATAAGCATCACGTGACCGCACTCATTTGTGGAATCTAATGAACAACATAAACGGATGAACAAAAACAGAGCCAGAGACACAGAAGCATCGAACAGACCGTCAAACCTCAGAGGGAAGGCAGGGGAGGGTGGAAGGGGAGGGAGGGTAAGAGATCGACTAAAGGACTTGCATGCATGCATATAAGCACTACCAATGGACACAGACAGTAGTCGGGGTGAGGGCCTGTGCTGGGGGGCGGGAGCGAGCTGGAAGAGGTCAGTGGGGGGACAAGGAGACATATGTAATGCTTGCAACACCAGCTGGGTGTCCTATAATCAATTCAGTGCTGACACTACCTACCCAGGGAGAGTATCAGATCCCACAGGTTAAGGGCTCAGTCCCACAAGACTGCCCCACACAAATGCCAACCGCAAGCCTTCGGTTGCCAGCTGTGCTCCCGGCTGACCGGGTGAGTCAGGGCTCCCATGACCCCCTCCTTGGGTTCCATACTTCGCTAGAATGGCTCACGGGACTCCAAGAAACACTTACATCTGCTGGCTTATTCTAAAGGAAAACACAGATATTTACATTACGATTCATTAACAGTAGTAAAATTACAGTTATGAAGTAGCAACGAAAATAACGTTATGGGTGGGGGTCACCACCACATGAGGAGCTGTATTAAAGGGTCGTGGCCTTAGAGAGGTTGAGAACCACTGGTCTAGACTGATTATGTCATTTTTCAGTCTCTATTCTCACCTCTTAGTTTAAAAAAAAAAAAAAGGCTAGTTTTAGCTGGTTTGGCTCAATGGATAGAGCCTTGGCCTTCAGACTGAAGAGTCCTGGGTTCGATTCCCGGTTAAGGGCATGTACCTCGATTGCAGGCTCAATCCCCTGGTCGGGGCGTGTGCAGGAGGCAACCCATCGATGTGTCTCTCTCACATCGATGTTTCTCTCTGTCTCTCCCCCTCCCTTCTACTCTCTCTAAAAATCAACAGAAAAATATCCTCAGGTGAGGATTAAAAAAAAAAAAAAAGGCTAGTTGCCCCCCGACAAAAATTGATTTCAAGGGAAAATGGACATTTTACAAGGAGTAAGTGTGTATGGTTACATCTACCAGGTTGATAGGACAAAGAAAAACTCCAGCGTTTGGTCTGTAAGAAATAGGCACACCAACACCAAGAGACAAATGTACTTCATCTGAATCACTCCTTTCGTTCGTTAAAATCAACAACAAAGCTCGGCTGGTGTGGCTCAGCGGTTGAGCATCAACCTATGAACCAGGAGGTCACGGTTCGATTCCCGGTCAGGGCACATGCCCGGGTTGCGGGCTGGATCCCCAGTGTGGGGCGTGCAGAAGGCAGCCCATCCATGATTCTCTCTCTCATCATGGACGTTTTTCTCTCTCTCTCCCTCTCCCTTCCTCCCTGAAATCAGTAAAAATATATATTTTAAAATATTTATAATCCCAGTAGTTATCTACCTGAAACCAAAAAGTGACTTAACTCATGAGTCTAGTTCAACCGTGAGCCACCCTATGCCCAGGGGCCTGTGCCCGCGTGCAGCACGCACAGTCCTCTTTGCCAGGATGCCTCAGTGGCCCTCGACACAAGACCAAAGCCTGGGCCACAGGAGACAGGAGCAGAGAGCCCCAGGGATGATGCCAATGACAGCGTGGGGAGGGACCGAGTCAGTCACGGAGCATGACACCACTGCAAACCCTGCCGGAAGCCGCCTGTCATCGCGGCCAGGGTGCCACTTCCTGCTCCCCGGCCGCAGCCTCACCAGGGGCTCTGCCCTTCCTCCTTTGATCCCTCCGGGCGTGGGTGTCAGAGACTCGGGGAGGAAGCATCAGGTGTTGCCAGTCCTGGGATCTTGGATTTCGGGACCTGTGTCCTTTAAACACTCAGAATGTCACTGAGAAACTCCATCAGGTGTTCTCCCTTTTGAGCCTCTAAGATCCTGCCGAGGCTGCTGTGTGGAGTGTGAAAGGAGCAAGGAACAGTCATCGTCATGGTAACAGGAGCAACCATGTCCTGGGCTTGCGCAGTGCCGGGCGTCATGGCGACGTTGACCTTCGCGAACTCATTCGGCCTTCCACCGTGATACAAGCGGCATCACGGCATTGCTCTGGGCATGGCTCCCACAGCGGCCCTGTCCGACTCGGTCAGGAGCCCAAGTCCTTGGTCTGGCCTCTCGGCGCTAAGGCCTGATGGCCACCTCTCTGCCCACATCTCCTGCCTCCTGCCCCTGCTCTCCTTCAGCCTCACAATACGTCCAAGGTCATTCTGCAGCAGCTCCCTCAATACGTCCAAGGTCATTCCGCAGCAGCTCCCCTTCTCTGGAACGCTCTCCCTGGGAATCCACAGGGCTCGCCCCCGCACTTCCCCACCTCTGCTCAACGTCTCCCGCTGGACATACACCAGGTGCGCTCCACATTGAGGACCGATCCCCTTGCTCATTCCACAAAGGCCACGTCCCCGGCACATCCCCAGGCACATCCCACGTCCCCGGTGCATCCCCGGCTGTCTGAACGCCAGAAAGTGCTGGTTCAGCTTATCTGGCACCCGAGAGAGATGCATTTCAATTTCATCGCTGGAATAGATGCTCTGACGACTGGGGTTTGGTTCCAGCTGGAAATGGTCCAGGCAGCTCTGTATCCCCTCGTGTCTGCAAGGGAGGACGTCGCTGGCTTTGACATGCGTCCCTCTAGGCCATCCAAAGGGATGGACGTTAAGGTCCCAGCGCGAAGATCCATTAGTCGGTGAGCTCCAGGAGACAGCCGAGTCCCCCGGAGCAATCGGCACCGCAAGCCCTGAACAGTGCCTCCCGATTTGGTTATCTTCCAACAGAGCACCACACGAAGTTGGGCTATTAACACAAATGAACGGTTTCAGATTCGTTTCACTGGCAGATGGGAATGAAGCTGCAAAGACCCAATCAGCCCAGGCTGGAGAGTCTACTAGATTCTATTGACTTCTAATTACACAGCAACACACGAGTGTGGTCACTTTTAAAATGGAAACAATTCTGACAGAGTTGAAGGCCCTCTTGACCACTCTCTGACCCATTTCCCCCTCCCTGGGAGTTACCGCCGCTAGCAGCGGGAAGTGTGTCATCGGATACATACGTGTGGATGCGTGTGTGTGTGCGCGCGCACATATTCAGATGAAACTAGTTAGCCGTGGCTGCGGCCCAAGAGAGCAGACGCTCTATTCCAAAGTGAGGACAGGATTATTATGAAGGACATCAGCGGTTTCTGACCATGGACCACGTCCGGGGCACAAAGGGATGTGGGGACTGGTATTAGGAGGGGAGAGAAAGCAGCGGGTGAAAGCTGGCAGCCCCACACCCATGGGGTAGGGAGCGGTGACATGTCTCTGCTCACCTTGAATCCAGGAAAAGGCTTCCCTGGGACCAAGCTGAGAGTATGACACGTGTCCCTGACAGGGTCATACGTAGCATTGTTCTCTGTGTTGTTTTGCATTTTGTTCCTTATAGCATCCTTTCCCTGCAGGTTAGAAATATATTCAACGTTTCCACTAAATACTTTTTATGATGTTTTCATTGCTTGGGCACGCGATTTGTCGAGAATTTGCAAATTCTTCCCAAACTTCCCCCCCACTCCAAAAAAAAAAAAAATGGATTAATTTGGACAGCCCTGTGGTTTGAAAGGCCACCTTTATCCTGCATGCAAGTTGCAAAGATTTGCTGGTTACTTTCTGACTTGCATTCTGCAGCGAGACTCTCTACGTATTGGGTCTTTTCCCCCGTCCATTTATGAGAATCCAGTATTGCTTCCTTCATGAAGTGCCACCCGAAGCACTTAGATGGATTACTGTGTGTTTTCCAGGCCGTACCGGGCAAAATCAGGTTCCACAGCCTGACAACAGCACCGGGGATCTGAGTCAGCCCCTGCCCACGAAGGCAGGCCCTGAGCTGGCCCCGTCCCTGGCCCTCGGGCTCAGAATGCTCAGCATCTCTGAAAAGCCTGGTCCCCTCTGCTCCAGAGAGACGACTAACAAGGATACCTGCCACATCTCACTCCTGCTGGACCGTCCTAGGACGTGCCTGGTGGTGCTTCTAAACACCCACTCCCCAGTTGCCCCCAACACCCCGCCGGGCCCCACGCTGGGCCCCTTCTGAGAACTCCACGCCTTGCTCACAGAACATCTTGCGGAAGCTCAGTGACTTGGCCCCTGGCTGTTTTCCTTTTTGTAACACGGTCTCCCTTCGAATCAGACACAGGGGACTGGAGGCCAATGCAAGACCCGTGCACCTCCTGCCTCTGTCCAGCTGCTGCCCCCCGTGGGCCTGTGGTGCCAACGCATCTAGGACTCTCCGACATGCACCGCTCCAGTTCTTCTGGCTGACACGCCTCACATGTACAGGGACGTGGGCATCACTCTATTCACCTCGACAGCAGGCAACCCCTTGTTTGTCACAGGGCCTCGGGGAGAATGAAGGAAGGCCTGTGGTAAGAGCTCAATGGATGCCTCTTCTTTTCCTTTCCCCCCTAAATCAGGCCAACACCCAGATGAAGCGCTCCGCCCCTCCTCTCTGACGCTCGGGCCACTGGAGTCACGGCGCAAAGCCACAGTGACCGCTCCTCACAGACCTTTTATTTGTTTGCTAGTGAAGCCTCACCGAGGATATTGCTTCCATTGCTTTTCAGAGAGAGTGGAAAGGAGGGAGGGAGAGGGAGAGAGACAGAGAGACACATCGATGTGAGAGACACACATCCATCGGTTGCCTCCTGCACGCGCCCTGACCTGGGCCAGGGATCAAACCTGCAACCCAGGTACACGCCCTTTACCGGGCATCGAACCCACGACCCCTCGGTGCACAGACCGATGCTCTAACCACCTAGCAACACCAGCCAGGGCTCCATATAGACTTTTATTGGTTTCTAGCCTTTTATTTATTTTTTTCTTCCTGGGAAGATTCTTGTTTTCGGACAACAGAGAGTTAAGTGACAGAATCCTGGACTCTGTCTTAGCTGGGAAACGGACTCTGGGAACCGGAACACTCCAGAAGGCTGGCCCTGGACTGTATTTCACAGCTTCATCTATCTGTATAAAACCCTAATACCAAATCGACCGAACAGCGGAACGACCGGTCGCTATGACGCGCACTGACCACCAGGGGGCAGATGCTTAACGCAAGAGCTGCCCCCTGGTGGTCAGTGCGCTCCCACAGAGGGAGCGCCACTCAGCCAGAAGCCAGGCTCACAGCTGGCGAGCGCAGCGGCGGTGGCGGGAGCCTCACCTGCCTCCACGGCAACGCTAAGGAGCGGCAAGCCAAGCCGTAAGGAGTAAACAGGCGGGCGGTTAGGAGTGAGGGGTCCCGGATTGTGAGAGGGATGTCCGACTGCAGGTTTAGGCCCCATCAGACCTAAACCAGCAGTCGGACATCTCCCAAGGGGTCCCAGATTGTGAGAGGGTGCAGGCCGGCCTGAGGGACACCCTGCCCCAAGCATGAATTTCATGCACCGGGTCTCTAGTTTAATTATAACCATCCAAGTTAATGAGAGTCATACACTGTTGCATAACATACCAATGGGCAGTATCACTGGAGGGGAACCCGGACACCTCATTATAAAACGGGCAGGCTAACGAAGGCACAGCTAAAAACAACCTTTCTTCCAGGTACGTAAAAACAAAGAAACATGTAAGTTGATGAAATGTTCGCATGTGGTAGGATTAATGTTCCATCAAGAACAACGGGGTTATTCGCTTTGTTTTCTGATGAAATGTGTACTTCCCACAGAATACGCGATGATGTTTGCCATGAAGTGAGAGACTGCTGGAAGTCAAGTCACGTAGACACAGGCTTTCTGTAAGAAGACAAGATGAAAGAAAGCTCGCAAAGCAAATGGAAAGAGGAACAGTTGTATCCGAATCCTGGTGACTGGTGTATTAGTGTTGGCCAGAGGAAGAGAACCAATTGAATAGAAAGTGAGAAGAATGGAGGGATGGCTAGATGGATGGATGGATGGATGGATAGATGGCTAGAATGATGGATAGATGGCTAGAATGATGGATAGATGGCTAGAATGATGGATGGATGGATGGATGGATGGATGGATGGATGGATGGATGGATGAATAGATGGCTAGAATGATGGATAGTTGGCTGGCTGGCTGGCTGGCTGGATGGATGGATAGATGGCTAGAATGATGGATAGATGGCTAGAATGATGGATGGATGGATGGATGGATGGATGGATGGATGGATGGATGGATGGAAAGATGGCTAGAATGATGGATAGATGGCTAGAATGATGGATAGATGGCTGGCTGGATGGCTGGATGGATGGATAGATGGATGGCTAGAATGATGGACAGATGGCTAGATGAATGAATGGATGGATGGATGGATGGATGGCTAGATGGATGGATGAATGGATGGATGGATGGATGGATGGATGGACAGAAGACCAAAGGACAGAGACACATGACCCAGGCACAGCACGTCAGGTTTCCTCAGAAGCATGGCATTAACTTGTCATTTTTTAAAAATGTGCTCCAAAGCATATGGTTCAAATTAATTTTTTATATATTTTTATTGATTTCAGAGAGAAAGGGAGAGGGAGAGAGAGGTAAAAACAATGATGAGAGAGAATTACTGATCGGCTGCCTCCTGCATGCCCCCTACTGGGGATCGAGCCCACAACCCGAGCCTGTGCCCTTGACCAGAATTGAACCCGGGAACCTTCAGTCTGCAGGCTGATGCTCTATCCACTGAGCCAAACCAGCTAGATCCATTGATTTTTAGAGAGAGTGGAAAGGAGGAAGGGAGAGTAGCGGGGAGAGAGAGAAAAACATCAAGGTGAGAGAGACACATCTATTGGTTGCCTCCTGCTCTCACCCCGACTGGGGCCAGAGATCAAACCTGCAACCAAGCCCAATCCAGTTTGGCTCAGTGAATAGAGTGTCGGCCTGCGGACTCAAGGGTCCCGGGTTCGATTCCAGTCAAGGGCATGTACCTTGGTTGCAGGCACATCCCCAGTAGGAGGTGTGCAGGAGGCGGCTGATGGATATTTCTCTCTCATTGATGTTTCTCTCTCTCTCTCCCTTCCTCTCTGTAAAAAATCAATAAAATATATTTTTAAAAAAACAAACAAACAAACAAAAAAACCCTGCAACCAAGGTACGTGCCCTTGACCAGGAATCGACCCCACGGGCCGACACTCTTAACCACTGGTGCTCTCTTGGTGCTCTGGGCCCTGGGCCTGTAAGGATGCCAGGTGGTGAATTGCTGCCTCCCTCTATCCCAAAAGCAAGGGGCTTCCAAAGGCGCAGACAGGAAAACCCAGCCCGACTTTTTATTCCAAACCCATGCTTATGTCCGTAGTGTAGGAAGCACCTCGGGGCCCTCTGGAGTCAGAAAAGCTGCGTGGATCTAAGCAGATCTCATTCACCAGATTTCCCTGGGGCTGCCACAGAGCGCGAGACCACTGGAGGAGGGTGGGGGCGGGGGGTGTTATTTGCTGCAATCTCCACCGCTGGTGTTTTGGAGAGTCTCTCACCGAACCCCTGGCCTGCCCTCGTGGGGCCCGCCATCCTGTTGCTATAGTTACAACAATTCATTACATGCGCAACTGGCCTTACCAGCACGTTGCAGCAATGCAATTAAAATCTGACTCTGTTCTTCCTGGTCCTTTCGAGAGGTTTTTTTTTTTGTGGGGTTTTTGGACCTCCAGCTCTGAAAACTGCCCGTCCTGTGGATGAAAAGGGCCCCAGATGTTGCCGAGTCCACTTCCCAGGGGCATCTTGGGTTTCGAACCTGATGGGAGGAGGCCCTGTGGCCCTGAAACAGACCTGGGTACCAGAGCCGAACGTTTGGGAGATTGGGACCCAACAGCTGAGCAAATCATAAAAGGAATGCCCAGTGGGGACAAGGCTGCCAGGAAGAGGTTGTTTTGCCCTTTGTAATGTTAATAACGTATTTAAATTGCAAGGAGGTCACAGGGGGCTTCTGAAATCCTTGGCTGTGCCCAGTCGCTGATAGGACATCTAGAGACGCCTCTACTTTAAACTTTTAGTGAGATCAAGTCGCTCACAATATCCTCTCATTACTTTTGCTACATATTTTATTTTTTTTATTAAACCTTTATTGTTGAAAATATTACATATGTTCCTCTTTTCCCCCTATTAGCCCCTTCTAGCCTGCCCTTGCCCCCACCCCAGGCCTTCACTTGCCCTATAGTCTGTGTCCATGGGTTATGCACATATGCATACAAGGTCTTTGATTGGTCTCTGCCTACCACTCCCTCTCCTCCGCCTTCCCTCTGAGATGCATCAGTCTGCTCGATGCTTCGATGTTCCTGGATCTATTTTGTTTGCCAGTTTATTTTTGTTCATGAGATTCCACCTATGAGTGAGATCATGTTGATACTTACCTTTCTCCAACTAGCTTATTTCGCTTAGCATAATACTCTCCAGGTCCCTCCATGCTGTCCCAAAGGGTGAGGGATCCTTCTTTTTTTACCACTGCATAGTATTCCACGGTATAAATGTACCCCAGCTTTGTTATCCACTCGTTTACTGATGGGCACTTGAGCTGTTTCCAGAACTTTTTAAATGTCTGTAGAATCTGGTAGTTCCTTTTTTATTCCTAATATTGACAAATGTGTATTTTATCTCTTAACTAGAGGCCCAGTGCACGAAATTCGTGCACAGATAGGGTCCCTAGACCTGGCCAGCAATCAGGGACGATCTGTGGGGCGACCGGTGGGATGACTGGGGGGCCCACCGCTGGCACCCGCCTTGGCTGGCCTGGGGCCTGCGGGCTGGAGGCAGCTCCTGCATTGAGTGTCTGCCCCCTGGTGGTCAGTGCGTGTCATAACCACCAGTTGTTCCACCGGTTGTTCCACCAGTCAATTTGCATATTGGGCTTTTATTATATAGGATCATTCTTTCTGAGGATTTAATTTTTCAATGAATTCACCTTGAGCTTTGTAATTTTTCTCACGCACATCTGTTCTATATTTGACTAATCTCTACTGTCAGAATTATTATCATTTCTCTTTTCTCTTTGGGTTTAACTCGACAGCCTTCTTAACTTCCTTAACTGGGAACTGTCAAGACAACGAACAGATGATTACAGTCTCGCGTGTCTTCTTTTCGGATACACTTCTAAGGATGATTTTAACTGTCCCCGGCACACGTTGTAGCGTATCGTATTTTATGTTCATATAATTAAAACAACTAAATTTTCATTACCATTTCGTCTTGGTTCATGGATTATTTAGACATATATTAATTCCCACCTGTTTGGTGAGGGTTTTGTTAGTAAACTTTATGATTCATTTCTAGCTTTATTTCACTCCTAGAGGCCCAGTGCATGAAAATTCGTGCACCTGTGTGTATTTGGGGGGAGGGGGGGAGTCCTTCAGCCTGGCCTGCACCCTCTGGCAGCCCGGGAGCCCTCAAGGGATGTCCACCTGCCAGCTTAGGCCCACTCCCGCTGCAGTCGGACGTCCTTAGCACTACAGAGGAGGCGGGAGAGGCTCCCATCACTGCCGCTGCACCCGCAGCCATCAGCCCTGCTGTGGCAGAGCGGAGGTCCCCCTATGGGAGTGCACTGACCACCAGGGGGCAGCTCCTGCGTTGAGCGTCTGCCCCCCGGTGGTCAGTGTGCATCATAGCAACCGGTCATTCCCAGTCATTCTGCTGTTAGGGTCAATTCGCATATTACCCTTTTATTATACAGGATATCATTTTAATACATGGAATCTTGTTAAGATGTTATTTATGGCCAGCATATGATTAATGTTGCTAGAGTAGTCATGTGCTCCTCAGAGTAATGTAAATTCTGAAGTTGGCTGTGCAGTTGGGTAAATCAGGTTGCTCAAATTTCATGTACCTTGAGTAATTTTATTTTGTTTGCTCATTCCATCTAACTGAACATGCTAAAATCAGCCAGTAGGATTGTGGAGTGAATTCTTTTTAAATCACAATTTTTGCTTTATAGATTTTGATGTTCTATTATTGCGTGCATACAATTGAGAAATAGCACATCTTTTTGGCGTATTGGTCTTCTGAAATGCCCTTCTTTCTCTCCAGGAATGCCTGTTGCCTCAAAGTCTATTTTGTCATGTAAAATTACGCTATGCTCCTTTTTTTAAATATATGTTTGTATGAATTTCAGAGAGGAAGAGAGAGATAGAAACAACGATGAGAGAGGATCATGGATTGGCTGCCTCTTGCACATCCCCTACAGGGGATCAAGCCTACAACCCAGGCATGTGCTCTTGACCAGAATCGAACCAGGGACCCTTCAGTCCTCAGGCCGACACTCGGACCACTGAGCCAAACTGACTAGGGCACACAATATTCCTTTATATTAGTGTTTGCCCTTTCAGTTTTATTGTGTCCTTATGTCTAAGTTGTTTCTTTGTTTTACTTCTGTCCTTATATCTAAGTTGTTTCTTTGTTTTATTTTCTAATTGATTTAGTTCATTTACATTTAATATAATTGCTGATATATTTGGGGTGTTACCTGCTATCTATACATTCCTTTATGTGTCTTTCTTGAAATTTCTGAATAGAGTATTTAAAAATTATTTTCTAGTTCCTTTTCTCTTTCCTTGTTAAATATAATAACTTTTATTTCCCTTTAGTGGTTATAAGTGATTGGAACAAACATCCTTAGTTTATTAGAATCTAATCTAAATCAGGATTGAGCCACTTCCCAGATAATGCAAGAACTTTACAAAATTTAACTCCCATCTGTTGTGTGTTGTTATGTGTTTGTTCCTCATGCATTTTAAGTCATTCTGTGTAGTCAATGCCTGTTTAGATTTACCTACATATTAACATTTTTCAATCTCTATTTCTTCTTCCATTTCCATGTTTCCATCAGAGATAATCCTCATTCTCTCTTAGGAAATGCTTCAGTACTTCCATGCTTGAAGGCAACAAATTCAGTTTTTCTGAAAATCTCTGTTTTTTTCTTCAATTTTAAAGGATGATGTTCTTGATGGAATTCTATGCTGGCAGTTATATTTATAAAATCTATTCAGCAATATTTATCTTGGACCTAAAACTTACCTAGCCCAAACTTCCTTTGACCAAGCATCTCCATGTTTAGGAAAGCAATGGAAGAAAGTTAAAATAAAAATATAAAGCAGGATGTACAAAGCTATGAATCACATCATTATTTACAAAAGTGAAAAATTGGAAACACGCCCGGTCAGCGTGGCTCAGTGGTTAAGCATCAACCTATGAACCAGGAGGTCAGGGTTCGATTCCCGGTCAGGGCACATGCCTGGGTTGTGGGCTCCATCCTCAGTGTGGGGCATGCAGGAGGCAGCCAATCAATGATTCTCTCTCATCATTGATGTTTCTATCTTTCCCTTTCCCTTCTTCTCTGAAATCAATAAAAATATATTTTTTAAAAAAACTGGAAACAAGCATAAAATCTAACATTAAGTATATGGTTAATTAAGTTATGGCACATCCGAAAATTTTTACTTTACCAAATTAATTTTCATTTGTAATGCTAACAGCAAGACACCCATGAAAAACACACATGGGGTCTAAATAAGACAAAAGAAAATCGTTTGGGCAAAAATAAAAAGGATCCCAAGTCAATTATATAGAAAAGATTCCTTTATTAACTTGTGGTCGAGAATATGTTTGTATAGTTTCAGAAAACAACTCCAAGACCATGTGGATTCCTGCAACAGAGAGGAATTGACAGGTGTGCTCCAACCACGAAGACAAGAGGAAAAACAGTCCAGAGATGGAAGACGCTGACAACGCCTTGCCACGCGAGCAGTCAGCAGCTGTGCACCGCTGCAGGTTACCTAGGACCAAACCAGAGAGGGTCGGACCTGCATTGCCACCATGTGCCCACCATCCAGATATCATTGCTGACATGTACACATAAGGAACTGTTAGACATTGAAATGGGGACTCAGAACTGTTTGACATTGAAATTGGGACTCAAACATTTTTTTGTTTTGTTATTATATGTTTATTTCTAGTCTGCAAAGACAAAACTTTTTAAAGGAAAGAAATGGTGGGAAAAAGATACAGAGGCAAAGAAGCATTGAACAGACTGTCAAACTACATCGGGAAGGCAGTGGAGGTTGGGCGAGGGGGACTGTAAGAGATCAACCGAAGGACTTGTACGCATGCATATAAGCACAACCAATGGATATAAGACACTGGGGCGAGGGGAGGGCAGGCAGGTGAAGGCATGTCCTGGGGGGTAGGGGAGGTCGGGGGGAGATCAATGGGGGGGGGGAAAGGAGACATATGTACTACTATTTGTAATACTTCAAACAATAAAAATAAATAAATAAAATTATGGCACATCCATACAGTGGAGTATCAAGAAAACATTTAAATGACGTTGAAGAAGAATTTTTAGTAAAGAAAAATATTTATATTATTATTATATACGGAGGAAACAAGATGCAAATTTCTATATATTGTGAGGTTATGGGCTAAATAGCAAAGTTCTTTAAAAGAACTAAAAGGAAATACATAAATACATAACTCCGTTAACTCTCTTTGTCCATAAAAACAAGTTATGGGTGGTGCTTTTCCTGTCATTGAAATAAACAATTTCCATATGAGAGTTTTTTTCCTTTGTCTTTTCTGTTCCATTTAAACGTTTACATGCGATGGATGTTACGAACGGCAGCTCAGGCAAGGACACTTCATTTAAGAGCTGAACGCTGTCCTAATGGTCTTCCACACACGGGGTTTCCCATGAAAGAGAAACATGGGCGCGTACCAAAGAGACCCCCTTCAGACTGTCACAAACGGTTCCAAGTCTCACATCGCTGGGAGAAAGGTCCTCATCCCAGTCGCCGTAAACACCCGATCCTGAGCACGGAGCTTGGTGTGGGAAACTACCCCACACATACTTCATCTGGGGGTCTGCCTCCCTTCATACACAGTCCCCCTTGCTTCCTAAACCTCATTAGATCGGTTATCATGCTTCGCCACAGGAATTAATTTTATGCTAATCACACATGGCAGGGACTCTCAGGGCCGCCCCCCAGAAGCGAGGGTTTTTGCAAATGAGTAGTTTTTCTTATTTGGCGAAGGTGTGGGAGAGGCCAGACGCCAAGGCGTCACTGTGCCCCAGGTAATGTGTGCGGACTTGCTAATTAGCTCAGATGGCTCGTTTTATCATTTCATCAGAAGATGGTTTGGGGGCATAAGCCGTCCGGGGGTCATCCATTCTGACTCAGCTGATTAACACCGGGCTTGTCAGATAATTGGAAAGGTCGAAAACACGGGTGTCTCATCTTTCTCCAAGAGCTAAAATTAGTGTCAGAAAAAAAAGACTGAGAGATATTCCCGGAGCATCTTTCTGGAATTTGGCGTATCTGAATTTGGATCGGTGGGTGGTGTGCGCCCTCGTTCGTGCTGTTTGGCCCCGGGAAAGAGCTTATCTTTGTGAATCTAAAGTTCCTTCTCTGTGAAAATTGAAAGAAAAATGCCTCTCTCCTGGGGAGGGCCCAGACAGCACACACTCGTTGAGGTTACCGATCACTGAGGGAGGAAGACCTCAAGCAAATGAAGCCAGAAATGAAATGTGCTGCCCACACACAGCCAGGGGACAACAAGACCAAGACTCAATGTCCAAACTAACTGGACACTTTATTTTAATATTTTTTAATCGATTTCAGAGAGGGAGAGGGAGAGAGAGAGAAACATCAATGATGAGAGAGAATCATGGATCGGCTCCTACACACCCCCTACTGGGGATCGAGCCCGCAACCAGGGCATGTGCCCTTGACCAGCATCGAACCTGGGACCCTTCAGTCCGCAGGCCGACGTTCTATCCACTGAGCCACACCGGCTGGGGCTAACCGGACACTTTTTAGCGCCCAGCTTAAATGTGGAATGAGATACTGGCAAGGGCACCGGGAGTGGGTGGGCATGGTCCAGGGAGAGGGGCCGAGTCGACGGGTAGTCAGGATTCAGACAAAGTACAAAAACCTGACCAGAAGTCCAGTGACGCGATGGTGCTCGCGTTGGTTTTACTTCTTCAAGCAACTAGCCTTTATTGAGCACCTACTATGGGATGGGCACAGAGTTCGTTTCAGAGTGTACAGTGGGGAACAAGCACGCTTTACGCGCTTTACGCACGACTGGGGGGAAGCAGGTGCGGAGACGGAACAGCATCGGCTGCGGCGTGAGATGAGCCGGTGGGCCTGCATGTTACCAGGAAGGTCTTGGGTTGGAAGAACTTTGGAGGAGGGGGGGAAAAAAGGGAATCAAGCCTGGCCAGTGTGGCTCAGTGGTTGAGCATGGACCTATGGTCCAGGAGGTCACATTTCAATTCACGGTCAGGGCACCTGCCGGGGTTGCGGGCTCCATCCCCAGTGTGGGGCGTGCAGGAGGCAGCCAATCCATGATTCTCTCTCACCATGGATGTTTCTGTCTCTCTCCCTCTCCCTTCCTCTCTAAAATGAATTAAAAAAATTTTTTTTTTCCTAGGGCCAGAGAAAACCAGCTGTCCCCTGCCCGGTGTTGCCTCACCAATGCCACAGGTCTGGCTGGCGGCCAGCCACTGCCTCAATGTTCCTGTCTGGTCAGAGCGGGAAATGAGAGAGATCTTTCTGGCCCTAGATCGTCTAGAGATTAGAGAATCCCTCACGCGATGGCTGTCCTTCCTGCTGCGGTGAGCGCTTTCTCTTTCCCAGCGAAAGCCTCGGGCTGTTCGCCGGGCCACCCACAGGCGGGTGGGGACAGGTCACAGATGATATGGGCACGGCGCCTTTCTCAACAGCACCTCCTGACAGCGCCGTGACATCCTGCGGGAACGCACGTTTACAATGCTCTCCGCGTTCCTCTGTGCAAAATGGCAAGACAGCCGCAGCCGGCGTGGCTCCCTGTGGATCGAGCACCGGCCTCCGGACCAAAAGGGTCCCGGGTTCGATTCCCGTCAAGGGCATGTATCTCAGTTGCAGGCTCCTCCCCGGCCCGGGCCCTGGTCAGGGCGCGTGCAGGTGGCAACCAATCCATGTGTTTCTCTCCCCCCAAAAAAAAAAAAAAAAATCCTCAGGTGAGGATTAACAATTAACATCAAAAACATATCATGGCAATAGCAAAACTTCTAAGGACGCAAAGCTGCTGCCCGCCCCCCGCCCCCCCAAGAAAAAAATAGAGGTTTCAGAAGGTCCAAGGAGGGATGCGATGGTCAGGGAATCACAGAGGTGGAAGGTGGGGGTCGGGGGAGTTTTGAATTTCCACCGCCCCTCGCCATGGGTGGGTGCGATGACGTCACACTCGGAGAGGTGAAGGGCGCAATGAAGGGCGCAATGGTGAAGGGCGCAATGGTGAAGGGCGCAATGGTGAAGCGCTCATTCCACCGAGGTGCTCATTCTTTCTCCCCGCCCCCCACCCCCACCCCCGTCCTGCAGACAATCAGCCTTGCTCACCTCTCCCAGGGAGGGTCCTGGGCAGGGCAAAGGCGGGATTGTGGGGCCTCCTGGCATTGGTTACCCCCCAAGGAGGCTGGGAAAGTCAGAAATATCAACGCCCTAAACAGAAACAGAAACGGGTAAACGGAGACTTTTCTGGAAACTGGTGGGGGGAGGGGGGGCGAAGCGTAAGGGGGTGAGTGCCTTTTGTTTTCTGAACAGCCCAGGCCAGAGGAAGGGTGGCTGCGGGTTCCTGGGGGCACACAGGGCCCAGGCAGCGGGGAGCGGGCCCAGAGTTCGGAGGTCGGCTGGGAAGGCGGAGGCTGGGGGCCGAGGCCCTCTGCAGACCAGGAGGCAGACAGCTCCCTCCGCAGGAGCCACGGTTTCTGGGGTCCTGGTCCCCCTGGGAAGGGACCGATGCCTGGAGGAGGAGTTCGGCATGCAAACTGCTATGTCCCAAGAAGGCTGCTTCTCTCCTGGGCTGGAGGCCTGCGGTTCGCTGGGGACCCCGGGGAACCTGGCCGTGTGCCCCCAGGGGTCCTGACCGCACCCTGGGAGGCAGAAGAGTGGGCTTTAGGGTCACGTGGGACGCCACACCCACGCGCGTCATTGCATCATTTCGCCCAGGCGGCCCTGCCTTCCTGCCGGGGTGGCGGAGGAAACACGCTCCACAGAGCGCCCAGGAAGCAGGGCCCTGGTCAGGGCCTGTGAGTGAAGAAACGCGTGAGGCTCCTTCCTTTCCTCCTCTGTCCAGCCCCTGCGCCTCCCCGCATGGAAGACCAGAGAACAGGCTGCTGCCTCTTGAATGGCTGGCTCACCCCCCCTAGCGCACTTGGTCCGCCTTTGCATGTGAAAATGACCTTCCCAGGCTCCCAAATTGCCCTGAGCGCCTGCAAGCAGACAGGCCCCTGTCTCCGGGCTCGAGCAGACACTGGCATAAAAGGTAATTAAGATTTCCCTGCCTCGCCCATCACAGTGAGCTGCCGGGAAGCCCCAGGCCGGCAAGCACTCAAGTGTGCATTTCCCCTGGATCGCGGGCCCTGGAGAGAAGCAGGTGCTGCTTCCCTCGGATGCCTCCTCCCAGACCTGCCCCGCCACTCCACGCCTCCTGTCGAGTCTGCCCGGTTCGTGTCACTGCCTGGCCTCAGCTCGGGTAGGATCCCAGTCTCCAGAGCCACTGTCAGCACAGGGATGCCTCCCTTCCTCTGTAGATCGAAATAGGAGCATGGGCCCAAGGGGTGGGAAGAGCTCCGCCCAAGTCCCGACACAGTGCACCCGGGACACGCATTCAGGGGGAGCCCCTCGGGGCTCCACAGGCTCCTAAAAGGTCTCACCGACAGCGGGACCCCCGGCCCATCCTTTGGCTGCACAGCAAAGCTGTGTCCTCCCTGGTCAGCTCCTGGGAGTTCCCGTTCCAGGGCCTGTCTCTCAGAACCTGATTCCCTTCCCCCACAAGGAGTTCTGGATCCCCCTCATTCCCTCACACCCCCTGCCTCCCTCCAGCTAGGATGCTGACAATGGGGAATCACATTCACCGGGCGCCTATGTTAACGTTTCAACTTCAGCAGCACACACCACGAGAGAATCCTAGCCACCAGCACACACAGAGAGTCCATCCTAGCCACCAGCACACACAGTCCATCCTAGCCACCAGCACACACACAGAGTCAGTCCTAGCCACCAGCACACACACAGAGTCCGTTCTAGCCACCAGCACACACACAGAGTCCATCCAAGCTACCAGCACACACACACAGTCAATCCTAGCCAACAGCACACACACACAGTCAGTCCTAGCCACCAGCACACACACAGAGTCAGTCCTAGCCACCAGCACACACACACAGTCAATCCTAGCCACCAGCACACACACACACAGTCAATCCTAGGCACCAGCACACACACACACAGTCAGTCCTAGCCACTAGCACACACACAGAGTCAGTCCTAGCCACCAGCACACACACAGAGTCAGTCCTAGCCACCAGCACACACACAGAGTCAGTCCTAGCCACCAGCACACACACAGAGTCAGTCCTAGCCACCAGCACACACACAGAGTCAGTCCTAGCCTCCAGCACACACATAGATTCAGTCCTAGCCACCAGCACACACACACAGTCAATCCTAGCCACCAGCACACACACACAGTCCGTCCTAGCCACCAGCACACACACACACAGTCAGTCCTAGCCACCAGCACACACACACACAGTCAGTCCTAGCCACCAGCACACACACACAGTCCGTCCTAGCCACCAGCACACACACACACAGTCAGTCCTAGCCACCAGCACACACACACACAGTCAGTCCTAGCCACCAGCACACACACAGAGTCAGTCCTAGCCACCAGCACACACACACAGTCTGTCCTAGCCACCAGCACACACACACAGTCAGGCCTAGCCACCAGCACACACACACAGTCAGTCCTAGCCACCAGCACACACACACAGTCAGGCCTAGCCACCAGCACACACACACACAGTCAATCCTAGCCACCAGCACACAAACACACAGTCAATCCTAGTGTCTATACTGAGCGGCCAGATGGTGATGATCTCTGAACGCATAGTAATCTGGCCACTCGGTGTCTATCCTATAGAATAAAAGGCGAATATGCAAATTGTCCCCTCAACCAGGAGTTCGACCAGCAGGCAGGCCGCCCATGTCCCCTTGCCCTGGCCAGGCTGGCCGACCCCACCCATGCACGAATTCATGCACCGGGCCTCTAATACACACACACACACACACACACACACACACACACACACACACGGAGTGGCCAGATTATTATGCGTTCAGAGATCATCATCCTCTGGCCACTCAGTGTATATTCACCCACAGCTAAAACCTCCTGCCCAGCCTCCCGGGGACCCCGAGAGTGACCTTGACATTGGCTTGTGAGACCTGAAAATTGACAAAGCCTCCCCATCTGCCGCGGGGGAGTCTCCAAGAAGGAACACAGAAGCCTAGATGTTCCTCCCAGGGAACCCGTTCAGGCCCCCCGGCAGCTGGGAGCTTTGAAACGGGATGACACGGGGCGCTACGTCGGACGTGAGGAAGTCCGCATCCTTCCCACCAGGCGGAATGTTCCCTGGAGTGCTTCTGGCTCACCTGGGTGAGGCTCTGCTTTGCAGGCGAGTTCTCCTGAAGTCCAGTTCAATCTCGGCAAAGATCTGCAGCTGGAGCCGGTCGCCATACCAACGGCAGAGGGTGAGGTGCCAGCGGAGCAACAGACACAGAGCGAGGGGGGGGGGGGCAGGGGGAGAGGTTGGGGGGGTTGGGGGAGAGGGGGGGCCTGGGCAGAAACAGCCATGCCTCCCCAGGCTTCACATGATCCCCACTGCAGTCTCCCCACGTCTAGGGCCAAATAACGCAGGAAAGATAAGCTGCTGAGGGTGAAGTTGGGGTGGGGGCCCACAGGGGGAAATGGGAAACCCTTGCATGCACTTGTGATGGCACTCGACCAGGGATGTGCATCTGCCCTTAGCTGCAGGGCACGTGCGTCTGGGGGCGGGGGGGAGATGGGGGGAGGAAGAGGGGGGCGGGGGGCTCAGAGCCCCTCCAAGCACCGCACAGCACACTGGGAGCTCCGCCAGGGGAGGGAGAGGCGGGTCAGATCTCCATTCGGGACAATGCAGCCAGCACCCCGCGGGACTGCGGCTTGTCCTGCAAAGGCAGGGAGTGTCCAGGGGGCATCGGACGTCTCTGCCTTTCAGCCTGAGAGTAAGGATCACCAAGTGACATAAATCCGATGTCTCCTCGGAAAGTGTACCATCTGCTTTAGGTGCGATGGATGGGAGGGAGGGAAGGAAGGAAGGAAGAAGGGGATGAGGGAGGGAGGGAGGGAGGGATGAGGGAGGGAAGGAAAACAGGAAGGAAGGAAGGAAGGAAGGAGGGAGGGAGGGAGGGAGGGAGGGAGGAAGGATAGAGGAAGAGAAGGAGGTAGAAAGGGAGGAAGGAAGAGAGGAAGGGAGGGAGAAGAGAGGGAAGGAGGTAGAAAGGAGGGAGGAAGGAAGGGAGGGAGAAGGAAGGGAGGGAGGGAAGGAGGGATGAAAGGAGGGAGGAGGGAGAGAGGAGGAGGGAGGGAGGGAGGAGGAAAGAAGGAGGGAGGATGGATGGCAGAAGGGAAGGAGGGAGGGAGGGAGAGAGGGAAGGAGCAATGAAAGAAGGGAGGAAGGAAGGGAGGAAGGGAAGGAGGGATGAAAGGAGAGAGGAGGGAGGAGGAGGGAGGGAGGGAGGAGGAGGGAGGGAAGGAGGGAGGAAGGATGGCAGAAGGGAAGGAGGGAGGGAGGGAGAGAGGCAGGATGGAGCTAATGACACTAAAACAACATGAATGAATCTCAAAAGCCCTAGCAAAGTAAAGGCAGCCAGTTGCAAAAGGCTACAGGCTGTAAGGTGCCTTTACAGGGCATTCTGGGAACGGCTAAGCTAAGGGGCAGAAAACAGGCCAGCGGTGCCTCGGGCCGGGGGACGGGGGCTGGTACCACAGGGCAGAGGGACCACCGGGATGATGCAGTGACAGCTACGCAACGGAACCGAACCGACAAGCAGGAGGCAGCAGACCCATGATTCCCTCCCACCATCGCTGTTTCTCTCTCTCTCCCTCTCCCTTCCTCTCCGAAATCAATAAATACATACTTTTAAAAGGGCCATAAGAAAGCACACACACAAATCTCAGGCAACTCTGCCCCTGACTGCCTGGAACACGCCTCGCCATCACCCTTCCAAGATGCTGGCGTCTCCACACACTCGGACGAGCCCTGGCCCAAAGACGCTGCCCACAGGGAAGAGCATTCCATAGTGTGAGCCACCCCAAATGCCACGTGACGATATTCTCTTTCCCCACGGGACGCAGAGGTTTCACGGACGGGTGTCTGACAAAAAAAAATAATGATTTTAAAACAAATATTCTTATTGATTTCAGAGAAGAAGGGAGAGGGGGAGAGAATCATGGATCGGCTGCCTCCTGCGCACCCCCGACTGGGGATGGAGCCCACAACCCGGGCATGTGCCCTGGACTGGAATCGAACCTGGGACCCTTCAGTCTGCAGGCGGACGCTCTAGCCACTGAGCCAAACCGGTTAGGGCCCAAGAAATAATTATTTTAAATGATTCAGTTAAATATTAAGTTCAATTTCAACACATTGCAGACGGATCACGAGAATTCTCGCTTCCTATTACACAGTGTTTTACCAAGTATCATACTTTAAAAAGATGTTAGCTTCTAAGAACATGTAATAAGTAACTTCAAAATGCAATGGGTATTTAATTTTAAAGCATGCCTTTAACATTTATGTAAAACTTTTTTTTAATATATTTTATTGATTTTTTTTTTACAGAGAGGAAGGGAGAGGGATAGAGAGAAACGTCGATGAGAGAGAAACATCGATCAGCTGCCTCCTGCACACTCCCTACTGGGGATATGCCTGCAACCAAGGTACATGCCCTTGACCGGAATCGAACCCAGGGACCTTTGAGTCCGCAGGCGGACACTCTATCTATTGAGCCAAACTGGTGAGGGCTAAAATATTTTTTATACTCGTTCAATAGAAACTTATCTGGCCGCTGGGTAAAGCTAGCAATAAAACTACTGGTCCACAATGTGTTACAATAGGAGCCTGAAACACACACCCCCCTATTCCGATGCCCTGCTAAATTGCTTTGCCTCCATTAACGCTGACTCGCCAGCGCCCCCTGGCGGTTGGTTTCATTAGCGCGGTGGCGAAAATAACCTGCTCATGGTTTGCATCCGTCCTGCCTCTATGGGTTAGCCTCAGAACGGGCAGGTTGCCCACGGTATTCTCTAAATGACCTCAAGTTCCACGTCTGTCTACAGCTTCACCAGATCAACCGTACGGACACGTGGTACCTCAGGGGGTGACAGGCCTGCGCCCAAGGTTCCGCCTAACTGGGTGCCACTGTCACGGGAAGCCAGGTGCCCACCCCACCACCCCCAGGAAAGTAAACGAATGAAATAATTTAACCTTCTGACACAGATTCAACGAATCTGTTCTACCCTGAAAAGGATAAATTGGTACAGAAAGTACAAAAAAAAAAGGAATCCCTTTGATATAATCAGCGTGTTGTATCTGCCTCTTCTAGACCAAGCATGTCAAACTCCTGGGCCACAACGAATATTTTTTTCAGCCCCGCCAATATAACAGTGTGAGCAGTTATAATATAACAGTGTGAGCAGTTATTTCCAAGTAGAGGCCCAGTGCACGAATTCATGCACAGATAGGGGCCGGCTGGCCCACCCCGATGGTGGTCATCAGTGCCAGGCCAGCCAGCAGGGGGAGGGACATGGGAGGTTGGCCAGCTGGCCCTGTCCCTGATTGGGGGTGGGGGGGCTGGTCGGGACTGGGCCAGCCGGGGTGGGGGTGGGGCCAGTCGGGGATGGGGCCGACCAGGGGGAGGGGCAGCAGGAGGTTGGGGGGGGGAGAGCCGATCCGGGCCCCGATTGGGCCGGTTGACTGCCACAGTGCATGTCATAGTGACCAGTCATTCCGTCATCCCAGTTGCTTGGCTTTTATGTATATAGATCACGAAAGGAAGTAAGTCTCCTGTCAGATCCAGAACTGCTGGCATTCACCGCGGGTCGGTTTTGAAAGTAATCACTGCCTACAAGATTCCCCCCAAAGTAGGAAAGACAGCAGCAGAGAGGAGATGCCAAGGGTCAGGAAGAAAACACGAATTTTATCTTTGCTCCTGTGCTTTTTTTTTTTTTCTTTTATATACGATACTTTTCGAAATAAACCTACGTTTCTATGAGAAGGGACACTTTCGTTGTTTTTGCGGCCCACGTAAACTTCAACCTGGTTCACTGGGCCCAGGTTAGCCTTTGAGTTGGACATGCTTGCTCTAGACTGAAGCCGGGAGAGCAGACTGAAAAGGGGTGGTTAGCGTGTTCAGCTGGGAAACTGTGCAGGAGGAGGGAGAGGACGTGGTGGTGGAAGTTGGTGGTGGTGATGGTTTTCCATGCCACGACCCCATGGCTGTTTCAGCAATGCTTCCTCGGAACCCGCCGGTCTTCCCAGGAAGAGCACAGGGAGGGGGAGGGGGAAGGGGATGGAGGGGGGCCCTCCCCCCAATGGGCCCTGTGGTTCATTCCCTCCCAAACCTCCGCAGACTGAACTCAACCTCCTCCGGGACCATCCACGGAACCGGAACTTCTTTTCTTTAGTCCGTTTGATGAAAGAAAAGGCAAATTCCAATAAAACAAGTTCCTGTGAGAACTGGGGGATTCGGTGGATGGAACCACTGAAGTGGTAGGAGAGAAACGTTTTGAAATAAGTCTTTATTATTGGAAAGTATTACATATGTCCCTTTCCCCCCCTCCCCCCATGGACTCCCTCCAGCCCGCCCCCCGCCCCCCATTCACCAGCCTCTTGTGCTCACAAAGTCTTTGGTTGATTACCTCCCACCCGCCCACCCTCCCCCACCTTCCCTCTGAGATTGCGCCCTCTGTCCCATGCTTCCATGTCTCTGGACACACTCCACTCATCAGTTTATTTTGTTCCTTAGATTCCACATTTGAGTAAGATCGTGGGATACTTGTCTTTCTCTGACTGCCTTGTTGCACTTAGCATGATGCTCTACGGGTCCCTCCATGCTGTCTCAGAGGGTAAGAGATCCTTCAAAAAGGAATTTTTTAAGGAGGATGAATGACAAGGATAAAGAGAACGAGAGCGAGTCACAGTGGAGACAGATGGGATGGAGGGGTCGGGCTGGCCCAGCAGAACCCTGGGAACTTGCACAGCAGGGCAGGCATCCCAGCTGGGAGGGGGAGGCGGAAGCCTGGAAGTTCTCTCTGGTCCTGAAATGAAGGCGCTTTGGACTCCAGGGCCCCACCCAACCCCACAGAGCCACGGCCACCCTCTGACGCCTCAAGGTCTGAGATCATTCTGGACAAACGGAAGCACAGAAAGCCTGGCTCGGGGCCCTGGTCACAGCGGTGTCCGGTAGAGGCCTGGAATCAGGGACCAGCGAACTGTCTGCACCTGAACGGTGGGGAGACAGCTGGACACCCCGGAGAGTGGCAACGCCCCCTGTGCCATTGGCACCTGCGGCCGGGTAAGCGGGAAAACCAGCACAAGGGATTTCCTCCTCCAAAAGCCTTTCCCGGTGTTTAGCTTTTTTCCTAATTTAGTTCCATATTTATGAAAAGTATCATGATATGCCCGGCTGGCGTGGCTCAGTGGTTGAGCATCAGCCTATGAACCAGGCGGTCACGGTTTAATTCCCTGTCAGGGCCCATGCCTGGGTTGTGGGCTGGTCCCCAGTAGGGGGCGTGCAGGAGGCAGCCGATCAGTGATTCTCTCGTCATTGATGTTGCTATCTCTTTCTCCCTTTCCCTTCCTCTCAGAAATCAATAAAAATACACTGAGTGGCCAGATGATGATGATCTCTGAACGGATAATAATCTGGCCACTCAGTGTATATCCTAGATAATAAAAGGCGGATATGCAAGTTGTCCCCTTGACCAGGAGTTTGACCAGCAGGCAGGCCGGCCAACTACCCATGTCCCTTCCCCCTGGCCAGGCTGGCCGGACCCCACCCATGCACGAATTCATGCACCGGGCCTCTAATAGATACTATATATATATATATATATATACACTGAGTGACCAGATTATTATGCGTTCAGAGATCATCATCACCTGGCCACTCAGTGTATATTTTTAAAAAGTGTCATGATGTGTCAGGAGAGAGGGTGCATGAAAGAGATGGCTATTCAGAGCATGTAATACCTGATGGTATACATAGAGATACCGTGTGTATCAGAGTTATGATCTCATAATGGTGAAATGGGACCACTTAGTCATTCCCCCACCACCACCTCTTGGTGGGGATGATAAGAAAATTGAATGGACACAGACAACAGGGGGGTGAGGGCGTGAGTGGGGGGGGGAGGTTAAAGGGGAGGTAATGGGAGGATAAGGACACATATATAATACCTAATCAATAAAGAAATTAATTAATTAATTAAATAAATAAATAAGAAGAAAAGGAAGTTGAAAGTACAGGCGTATATAGTCTGAGGCTAAGAAAAGAGAAAACACAAAATGTATTCATATTAACCAGAAGCTAGATCAATGCATCCCCTAAATCGCTTAGTTCAAACTTGCCCCTGACAAAATCCGGCCCAGTCGAAGCTGTATCTCTGGAGAAAAGGGCCTTTCGTTGTCTAAAACTGCAGCACACACACACACACACACACACACACACACACCGTACAGAGGAGACTATAACAAGCTGGCGTGTACCCTCCATCCACGCAAGGGATCTGCTAAATTCTAATTCTCCAAAGGGGCCTTCTGAGAAATATTTTCATCGGCGCCACCTGGTGGCGCGAGCCTAGAAGTGCTCTCTCTTCTCCCAATTAAACTGATTCCAGGACAAATTCTATCTGGTACATAGGAGACATCCGGCCCCTCACCTGCCTCCTTTGTTCTATCTTCTCGCTGGCACCCTCAGCCCCCTTTCTGTCCCCCTATAATCGGCGGGTCCTTGGAACGCCCCCGTTTCACTTCACGGCCATTCTGCTCATTACAGCCATTTCACGGCAAGATTTACAGCGAGGCGAGGAAGAAAGGAAACTGTTGTAAAGTAACCATGGGGCGCATGATACACTGGCAATCGCATCGACCGTAATGCACGGCGGGCATCTATGCAGGCCACCTGTCCCACGGTCGGCTACGCGTGTTCGCCCATTCCCCTGCACTTTGAGAGACCTTTCACCTGCCCCTCCTCCCCCGGAAGGTCTTCAGAGGCGACAGTGCTTTCCAGAAGGTGCCGAGGCCTCACATCAGGCTCACCGTGCTGGCCGTGTAGCCACAACCAGGCCTGGAGGCCCATCGTGGCCCATCCTTGCTCGGAGTCTTCGACTTATGCCGAAACCCAGATATCAAACAGAGGAAAGTTTCACCAAAACCCACAGGCCGGTGACAAGATACTTCGGAATCCAAACACACATCTGTATGTATAAAAGCCAAGTGACCGGAACAACGGAGTGACCGGGATGACTGGTCGCTATGACGCGCACTGCGGCAGCCAACCGGCCCGATCGGCTCCCCCGCAACCATGATCGGGGGTGAGGCCCGCGGCCAACCTCCTGCGTCCCCTCCTCCCCAACTGGCCTGGCCCGATTGGCCCCCATCAGGACTGGCCGGCCGGACCCCACCCATGCACGAATTTGTGCACCAGGACTCCAGTATTCTTATAAAAAGAAATTAAATTGAAATCTTCAAGGAAGCTACGGACGGTGCTCCGCTGTGGAGAAGATACCAGAGCCATGATCAGTGGGAGCACTTCCCATTTAAGGAGCACCTAATGGGCACTAGCTCCAAGTTTCACATTGAGTATCTCTAATCCTACAAGGCTGGTTGACTCAACCACTCCTTACCTCCGCAGCGTCGGTAAGGAATTCTCTCAACATCACTTTAGACGTCGACCTACTAAGCGCTCAGGAATGTGGTGAGAATCCCAAGGGACGGTAGTAACAGCTAAGATGCACCAAATCCTCATTCCGTGCTACGCGTCCTCACCTCGTAATTCGTTTTATGTGGTCACGACCCAGCGACTAACCGAGCATTATCAATATGCCCCGTTCATAAGCGAATGCTCAGATACAAAAATGTCCAGTAACTTGCCAAAGGCCACAGTTAGTAAGTGGACCCAAAAAGTCACACTCTGGAACAATGTTCTTTTGATTTAAAAAAAAAACCAAAAAAACTGATTTTTTAAAAAAACCAACTTGATGAGTAAAGTCGGCAGTAAAGCCTTCCAAACATTCTCTTCTCCAAAGAAGGAATGAGAACGTTGACAAAAATTGACCGTGTCAATCAACTGTTTTCCAAAACTCCAGAAATTCATCCAAGGTTTCCAGCCACTGGCAAAGCATGTATTTTGGTGTTTTTTTTAAAAGCAACTAAGAGCAGTGAGCTTGGCGCTTTTTCACTTGCGTTAGTCCCCTGGCTCACTCTCCAGCTCTGCGGGGGCCTTGAGAAGTGACAGCCCACCTTCCTGGGGCAGCCTAGGAGCCACAAGAGGGAGCACATGGAGTTGGAGCTGTCCCAAAGCCTCCTTCCCCAGGAACCATTGGTACCTGGCCAGTCGGGTCAGACCTGTCTGGTGATGTTTTGGGAAGACTTCACTTAAAAGGCTATTTTGTATTTGAACCGATTTAGAGCTTTACTGGCTCCAGGCGCTTGAAGAAATCTGCCCCATCAGCTGACCACTAAGAAAACCAAGTAGAGACTAACAGAAGACTAACAGCTGATTTTTCATCAGAAGCCATGGAGGCCAGAAGACATTGGATGACATATTCAAAGTGCCAACAGGGGGAAAAAGAAATGCTGGGCAAGAATTCTATAGCCAGCAAAATTATCCTTCCACAATGAAGAAAAAATTAGGACATTCCCACACCAGCAAAATCCTTGCTCTACTAGGAGTCCTTTGTACTGAAATGAAAGGACATTAGGAAATAATTCTTTATCTCCAGATAAAAGAGAATTAAAGTATATCAGGAAAGGTAACAACAGACATACCTCAGAGATATTGTGGCTTTGGTTCTAGACCATCACAATAAAGCAAATATTGCAATAAAGCAAGTCACACATTTTTTTGGTTTCCCAGTGTACATAAAAGTTACGTTTACACTCCACCACAGTCTATTATGTCTGCAACAGAATTAAAAAAAATCAATCTACATACATTAATTAAAAATTGTTACTATAAAATTCTTACCAGTATCTGAGCCATCAGCAAGTTGTAGGGACTTGCCTGGTGGAGGGTCTTGCCTTGATGTTGATGAAATATCTGCAATGCACAATAAGGTAAAACTCAATGAAATGTTATAGGTAGATATAAAGAACAATATACACTGAGTGGCCAGATTGTTATGATCTCTGAAGGCGTAATAATCTGGCCACTAAGTGTATGTGTGTGTGTGTGTGTGTGTGTGTGTATTAGAGGCCCGATGCATGAATTCGTGCATGGATGGGGTCCGGCCAGCCTGGCCAGAAGGAGAGGACATGGGTGGTTGTTCAGCCTGCCTGCTGGTCGAACTCCTGGTCGAGGAGACAATTTGCATATTAGCCTTTTATTATCTAGGATACACACTGAGTGACCAGATTATTATGCGTTCAAAGGTCATAATAATCTGACCACTCGGTGTAAATTTATTTTGGTTTATAACGCTCTGTTTCTCCTACTTTTTAAAAATATATTTTATTGATTTTTTTTTTTTTTTTGACAGAGAGGAAGGAAGAGGAATAGAGAGCCAGAAACATCGATGAGAGAGAAACATCGATTAGCTCCTGCACACCCCCTACCGGGGATGTGCCCGTAACCAAGGTACATGCCCTTGACCGGAACGAACCCGGGACCCCTCAGTCCGCAGGCCGACGCTCTATCCACTGAGCCACACCGGTTTCGGCTGTTTCTCCTATCTGATTTAAAACAAAACTGCATAGTCATAACTCGAAGTCTAGTATTGATGGACACACACGTGTAAAGATGTCGTTTTTATGGTAATCACAGCACCACGGAGGAGCTATACAGGAGCAAAATCTCTGTGCAACTTCCCAGGAGTCTTTTAATGAGAAAGGCACATCCCTCCTTTCTCCATCATCTTGCTGACCAGTGCCAGGATGTGATGGCTGAAGCCTTGGCAGCCATTCTGGGCCATGAGGAAGCAGCCTGGGAGGCTGGTGACTTCGTGGAGCTGCCACCCCTGCCCAGGAACACACACCTCTGCGCTTTTGCGAGCGAGGGAAGTATGTGATGGAGGGTTTTGTTCTCCTATGAGCCACCAAACCTAATGGGAACTGATACGTAAGCTTTGCCTCCTACTGTAGAAACCTTTCCCCTATAGAAAGCCTTGTCACATCCACTCTCTTGTCTGATCCTCGCAACCACCTTAGCGATAGGCGTGCAAAATCCTTTTGTAAACCACCGATGGAGAGGACTGTAAGGCCCACAGCTGGCTGAAGGCCAGAGGCACGGTGAGGACTCAGACATCTGGCCCCGAGCCCACGCCCCAGCTCAAGCTCAGCATTCCACAGCCCCAAGCTGGCGAGGCTCAGCCCTGACCGGACTGCTCCCCAGGCCCCACCTCAGCCCGTGTCTGCATTCTCCAAGCACCATCTGTACACGATTAAAGAAAGGCACCCCCGCCGCAGCCCACACACACACACACACACACACACACACACACACACACACATACACACACACACACAGGCCTTCCCTTCGTCACAGCCGAAAGCCATGCTCTCTGCTTTCATTCAGTGTTGGAGTAAGAAGGTGCCCAGGGCAGCCTTTCACCATTTGGTTATTACAGATCCACAAGGGCCCGTCATACCAGCCACCGGGTCATGAGGACATCTGTGTCCTGATGCTGGGAGCATTTCAGGGGTGTGGGGGGAGGCCACGCCTGCTGGGGTAGGTCTGCGTCAGCCCACGACAGCACAGCCTGGACAGAGCGAGACCCTCCTAGCATCCTCTGTGCTATGTCATTTGTTTTTTTTAATTTATTTTAAATCCTCATCTGAGGATATTTTTCCATTGATTTTTAGAGAGAGTGGAAGAGAGAGGGAAAGACAGAGAGAAACATTGATACGAGAGAAATACATCGATTGGTTGCCTCCTGCATGCCCCCTGACCAGGGCCCAGGCTGGGGAGGAGCCTGCAACCGAGGTACGTGCCCTTGACCGGAATCGAACCCGGGACCCTTTCAGTCCACAGACCAACGCTCTATCCACTGAGCCACACCAGTCAGGGCTGTTCAGTGTCTTGAGGTGACCGCACCCCCACCTAGCTGCTTTGAGTACATTTGCTTACAAGCTGGATGAAGTCACCGGGAGTTTGCAGAATGTTAAGTGAGATTAAATTGCCGGCAAGATTTAAAATAAAAGAGCTCTACTCGAAGCAGATGGAGACACCGGGGAAGGCAGCCTGATCCGGAGCAGAGGCCAAGCCACGGAGGCGGGAGCGCAGAATGGCGGGCTGGGGAGCCGCACAGCGAAGAAAGCACCCAGGGTCAGGGAGGACCTCAGTCTGGATGCGAGGGAGCTCCCGGGACCCGCCTTTCGAAGCTGGGATGAATTAGCCGCCTATGCCGGGGCCAGGAATTAATCCTCCTAATGGACTCCACATTCTTCCTCTCCTCATTAGCGTTCTTTACCCAGTTTGTGGCCTCTTCATTTTAAGAGAGATGTCAAGACCTGGAGATGCTCCAGGGAAAAGCCATAAAGATGATTAAAGGGCAGGGAAGCGGGTCTCCGTAGAGGTGAGCGGCGTGTTAGCGACCAGAGAACGCCAAGGCCGCGTGTGACTCCCGCCGTGGCCTTTGTCTGAACAGAAAGGCCAGGGGCATCCGAGCCCCAGGAAACGCACCCCGCCTCCGTGGCCCCGATGGCACCCAACGTCGGCGTATTTCGAAAGAGCTTCTTTGAAAAGCTCTTTTTTTTTTTTTTTGGCTTTTTTTCCGTGTCCATCCAGGCGGTGTCGTGTGAACCCAGCCTGAGTCTAAATCAAGTGCAGACATTGCCTTCCGGAAGTTATCTCTCCCAGCTGTTGGCCCCTGGCTGGGGGTCCCATCCATTGAAACGAGCACAGAGCCTGGCTGAGTCTCACATTCTAGGTCAAAAGAGGGTGAAAGAGACATAAGAATTCCCAGATGGGTTTCAGGGGGGGACGTGAGACAAGAGGAGGGGGAGGAAGGAGAAGGGGTCCGGGCGTTGTGCACCGGCCAACCGTCCATGTCTTAAGGGGGCAGGGCCCCCACAGGGGAGTACAGACAAAGAATTCAAGGAACCTGTGACAGCCCTAGCCGGTGTGGCTCAGTGGGTAGAGCACCAGCCTGCGGACCAAAGGGTCCCGGGTTCGATTCCAGTCAAGGGCACGGACCTCGGCTGCAGGCTCCTCCCCGGCCTGGGCCCTGGTCAGGGTGCATGCAGGAGGCCACCCATTGATGTATTTCTCTCGCATCGATGTTTCTCTCTGTCTCTCCCTCTCTCTCCCCTTCTCCCTAAAAATCAATGGGAAAATATCCTCGGGCAAGGATTAACAGAAAAATTAAAAAGAAATAAAAACCTAGGCTAGGCTACAGTATGAGCATACGCAGAGAGACCGCTCGGAGCTACAGAGGAGGAAAGAGGAATGAAAAATAAGGTCATTGAGCTCCAAAGACTGTCCCGGAGATGCTACCCAGCTATGAACCATGAGCCCCAAGCTCTATCGGACGCCTCTTGGCGACCACCAGCAAGAGGAAAACAGCGCCTCTGAGACTCACAGAACCCACAAGATGGGAATGCCTCCTACCCTCAGAGCAAGCATGTCAAACTCGCGGCCTGAGGGCCACAGGCAGCCCACAAAGAATAGTTTTGTGGCCCGGCCAATATAACGGTACATAAGAATCGTTTTCATAAAAATTTCGTAACTTAATTTTCACAATATCCTGTTACACATAATTATTAATAACGAAGTACAATGTTCGCTAATGACTGATGACTATAATCGTGTTGCGTTCATTTCTCTTACGCGCAGGCGCACCATTTCCCTCCACTAACACCGGCCGCGAATATTTTAGCAGCCGAGGGCCACGTGATTCGTCTTGGACTGACTTGTTTGGTGTGCGCAACAGGAGATATGTCACTTTCCGAGAACCAGAAAAATAGGTTTATCTGCATTACGCTTCTTCATTGGTGCAGTGACTCCGTGTCTGGTGAGTGAAAGTTCAAGGAAAAAAATATTAATTTTTATTAAAATGTTCTATTGTTGTACGTTACCGATGGCTCATTTATTTCAGCCCTTTGCGTTCGGCACGTCTCTGTCGAAATAAACCTACGTTTCTACGGACATGGAAACTTTTCTTTGCGGCCACATACACGCACACCTGGTTTATTCGGCCCGTGTGAGCCTTTGAGTTTGCCTTGCTTGGTCAAGAGCATGGCTACTTCTGCTGGTGGCGAGGCCCCGAAGAGTGTTCCCCTCTCCTCTCCCTCCCCATCCCCCCGACAGAAGACGGGCCTTGTGAAATGAAGCTCACCCTGGGCCCAGGCCCACGGCGCGCACAGCATAAGCAGGTGGAGAGTCTGCGCTTTCTCCAAACAGCCCGGCTGCACCTGAAACTCATCCCCGTGGGGCCATCCCATCCCCAGCTCCCCCTCCACCCACAGCGATGCCTGAAAACATTCTCCGAACCCCCTGCCCATCCCATCCGCCCGCAAATGCTTTGGAAAAACACAGGTACCTGTTGCCATTTTCAAAACGTGTGCTCGGCCAACGGCCTTTTTAAAAAAAAAAAAAAAAAAAAGTGGATCGTTTTCATTTGGCTGCGAGGCTGGTAATAAATAAATCAAGCCTTTCGTGCCCATCGCCGGCGTGCTGCGTGTGTGCTTTTTTTTGGGGGGGGGGGTTCGTTTCCCGGCGTCCCCCGGTCAACGATCAGAGAGGCATATTTATAGAGAAAGCAAAACAGATGTGCGGCTGGGCGCTGCGGGAGCCACATCTGGGTCCAAGTCCCACCAGCCACTAACCCAGGGTGGATCCCCCTGCCCCCCCGGGAGAGCGCCAGGCACTCCCGGCTCCCGGCTCCGTCCCCACACGGACACATCCCCACGCTGGACTGGGGTCCCAGCCACCCCAGTGGTCCCCAGCATCTCGTGACCCCTGCCCCCTCCCCCCTGGAGATTTACCCCCATCTGTTCTTCCCTTCAGTCCTCAGCCCACGACAGTCCTTTCCAATTCGGGGAGGTCAGGTTCCTCCTCTCAAGCATGGTTCTCGCGATATTTTGAGAGAGAGATTGTTCTCTCCTTCCTCCCCCTCCTTTGGTCTCATGTCTCTACCCCCCGCCCCCACACCCAGAAACCAATCTGGGAATTCTTATGTCTCTTTCACCCTCTTATTACCTACAATTAGAAATAATTTTTTTAAATATATTTTTTTTTTTACAGA
This sequence comes from Corynorhinus townsendii, assembly GCA_026230045.1. NCBI lineage: Eukaryota > Metazoa > Chordata > Mammalia > Chiroptera > Vespertilionidae > Corynorhinus > Corynorhinus townsendii. The sequence continues at coordinate 7,103,152 of JAPDVU010000017.1, forward strand.
GAGGAAGAGAGAGGGATAGAGAGTTAGAAACATCGATGAGAGAGAAACATCGATCAGCCGCCTCCTGCACACCTCCTTCTGGGGATGTGCCTGCAACCAAGGTACATGCCCTTGACCGGAATCGAACCTGGGACCTTTGAGTCCACAGGCCGACACTCTACCCACTGAGCCAAACCGGTTAGGGCTAAACTTAGTCATAATTTTTATTATTTCCCTTTCTGAAGGACTCGGTCGGCTCCCACGAGCCAACGTGTAGATGGTGACAGGTAACGAACGCGGTTTCCGCTCATCTGCCTTCCAGCCTTCAAGCAGGATCACAGGAGCCCCCAGGGGAGGGGCCGGAGCCCAGCCCTCCCCATCCCACGTCTCGGGAAGGCCAGGGCAAGGCTTCCCCGTTCCACGTCAGCCAACAGAAAAGCCACCTCCAGACCAAGTCCTCCCGTGGCCCACCAACCAGCCACGTCAGTGAGGCCGCGTCCAGGTCATCTGCAGGCTCCGTGGGGGCGTGAGGGGCGGGGTGGGGAAGGGCAGGGGACCGGGCTCTGGACAAAGCCGCGTCCAAAGTCCCCTCGCCTCTCTCATCCTGGCTAGCCTCTCTCCACAGCGCTAGCCTGGTCACGATGACAAGTGAGTGTGGGCGCCCTCATCAGAGTACGCCGGATGTTCAAGGCCATACGCATGTGCAAAGGCAAGGATATAGCAAGATTTGCTGTACACCGAGCATGTCAAGTTCACGGCCCACAACAAACATTTTTTGCAGCCCAGCCAATATAACGAAATTGTTTTTAATATATTTTATTGATTCTTTACAGAGCGGAAGGGAGAGAGATAGAGAGTTAGAAACATCGATGAGAGAGAAACATGGATCAGCTGCCTCCTGCACACTCCCCACTGGGGACGTGCCCGCAACCCAGGGACATGCCCTTGACCGGAATCGAACCTGGGACCCTTCAGTCCGCAGGCCGACGCTCTAGCCACTGAGCCAAACCGGTTTCGGCGAATATAACGAAATTTTAATAAAAATTTCGTAACTTAAATTTTACAATATCCTGTTTTACATCATTATTAATAATGAGCTACAACGTTCACTAATGACTGATGACTAGAATCACGTGGCATTCACTTCCCTTACACGCAGGCGCACCATTTCCCTCCACTAATACCAGCAACGAATATTTTAGCCGATCGCCATGTCATTCGTCTTGGACTGGCTTGCGTGGTGTGCACAACAGGAAATACGTCACTTCCCGAGAACAAGAAAAATAACTTTATTTGCATTACGCTTCTTCATTTTGTGCCGTGACTCAGTGCCTGGTGAGTGGAATGTTCAAGAAAAAAAACACATTCATTTTTATTAAAATGTTCCGTTATCTTGTTACCGATGACTCGTTTATTTCAGCCCTTTGCGTTCCGCATGTCTCTATCGAAATAAACCCACGTTTCTGTGAAAATGGAAGCTTTTGTGTTTTTTGGGTGTTTTTTTTTTGCGGCCCACGTGCACGTCAACCTTGTGTATTGGGCCCGCGTGCGCCGGTGAGTCTGACATGCTTGCTGTGCACAATGCGCAGGCGTGCCTTTCTATAACCCAGAGGCTGAGACCCGCTGACTGGCAAGACGCCGCTTTTGTCGGGGTCGGTACGAAGAAGTGTTGCTGACCAGCCGGTGCGCGGCTGCCTTGCGGGGCTGCTGTGAAGAACTGCTTTGTCGGATGGCTCCACGGCGCTTCCCAGGTTCCTGGTTCCGCAGACCGTGAGGCGGGAGTCCGGGGCCAAGGAATCTGACAGACAGCAGGAACCAAACCACCAGGCAAGCTGCCGCCAAGGATTGAGCCAAACTAGCTGAACCCTCCCCCAACCCCCTGCCCCTGACTGAGGAGCAGGGCAGCCACCCCACGCTGCTCTGTTTGGGTCCCTGGCCCACAAACTCCTGCTTGTAACTGAACAGCAGTGGCTTTAGGCAAATACTGTTGCCTAAAGCATAGATTTTGCTGCAATAGGTACGAGAGGCACTGGGCAAACCCTTCACCTTTCTGGGCCTCTATGTCTTCATCTATAAGATGGGGCCAAGGGTAGCATCTATCTATCTGGATACCCTCTCTCAGATGGAATAAATAAAACAATGGACCCCGAAGAACAGCCCAGTGCTCAGGACAAGGTAGGCAGTGGGTCCACGTGGGTTCCCTTGATAGAAAATAAAATCTACTTGTGGCAGCCAGGTGTCAAGCTCCTAATTAAGAGGCTGTCAATCACGGCTGCAGCCTCCTTTATCCCTGGGAGCTGAGTTGACGTCAAGAGGCTTGAGTGTCTCGGGTGCCAAGCTGGAAAAGGGGGGGCAAACATTCACCCCGGAAAGAAACGCAGCTCCTCCGACACCTTAATCGCAGCCTGGTGAGCCCGGTGAGAGAGACCGCATGGCACTTTTGACCCCCGGGGCTGTCAGATAACAAATCCGCGCGTTAAGCCACGGAGTTGGCGGGGCTGTGTTACGGCGGCAATAGAAAAAGGCGCGCACCCAGGGACATCAAAAATGGAAAATGGTCACAAATTGCTCGGTGGCGTGCTGGTGTTCGGCCTGTAATCGCTTTCCCATTTCGGCTGGAATTGTTCTTTTCCTCGCTGCAGAGAGGAGCGTGGCTGCTCACGGGCCAATTAATATGCATAAAGGGTGGCATAATTAATATGCATAAAGGGTGGCATAATTAGCTGCCACCGGTAACCCCGTTCTGGCGGTGTGAGCTGAGAGCTGAGCTAAGGCGTGCTGCCCGGTGAGTGGGGCGGGGCGAGCAGAAGTCCCCATTTCATACCAGGAGATATTTGAATAATATGGAAATACACTAGATGTTATTAGCAGGGTGTCAGGGTTGACAGCCCGTGTTATTGTGAAAATAAATGAGTTTTGACACAAATAACTTAGGTATGCATTGATTTTTTTTTTGATTTTTTTAAAGCCAATCCTGGAACAAGATGTTACGTCCTGCGCGGCAGGCTTACAAAGGTTTTGATGGCTATTAGGAGAAAATTACAGCGAAGGTTTGCGGATCCGTGTACTCATTAAGCTGCTCTCGGGTGTAACAATCATCACTTTCCCCTGAAAGGTATACTGCCCCTCTTGCATATTTAATTGACTCCAGCAACCCATGTTTATGGCAATAACGGGAGCTGTCCGCAATGGGAAGACGGGAAAAGGGAGAACTCACATCACCATTGTCGGTACCAAAAAACGCCACATGCGGGCCCAGCGGTTGGACGTCGACCTACAAACCAGGAGGTCAGGGTTCCATTCCCCGTCAGGGCACACGCCCGGGATGCGGGCTCGATCCCCAATACGGGGTGTGCAGGAGGCAGCCGATATATGATTCTCATCATCGATGTTTCTCTCTCTCTCTCTCTCCCCCTCTCCCTTCCTCTCTGAAATCAATCCTATATAATAAAAGCCCAGCAACCGGACGGCAGAACGACCGGCCGGCCAGTTGCTATGACGTGCGCTGACCACCAGGGGGCAGACACTCAAACGCAGGAGCTGCCCCCTGGTGGTCAGGGCTGCTCCCACAGCGGGCCAATTCCCGCAGGCCACGCCCCCCCCCACCGGTGACCGAATCCCGTGCACTGGGCTTCTAGTAAAAATACATATATATATATTTAAAGTCAATCATTTTTCTAGGCCATCGTTATTGCTAATCAATCTGCCTAAAGAAATCTCTTTGGCCTATTTTATTTTCTTTCTTTCGGGCCTTTCTCCTTTTGATTTTTCCTTCCAAGGTTCTGGCTGCCAGGCAGGATCCGGTGTCCCGGTGGGCACTTCCTGTCACTGGTCAGGGGCCTGGGACTCTCTGCCATTGGTCCTTGGGAGGCAAAGGAGAGAGATGCACAGGAGGCAGGTCTGCGAAGGTCAAGCCTCTGTGGAGAACCTTGACCTAAGCAACCTGCACTCCTAAGAGCCCTGGCCAGCATCTCATGTTCTATTTCACGCACCCCTCATTTCAGCAGCGTGAGGTTGGCGCTCTATTGTATCCAACTGACAGAGGAGGAAACCGAGGGTCAGGGTGCTCGCATCCAGTCCAAGGGAGCACGAATGGCAGCAGGGGGGTTGAAGCAGGGCCGTCTGAGCCTCGCCACTCTGCTGCCTGCCAGAATACGGGACAAATTCCCTATTGAAAGGTCCCTTTAGACCTAGCTGGTTTGGCTCAGGGGCTAGAGCATTGGCCTAGGGACTGAAGGGTCCCAGGTTCAATTCCGGTCAAGGGCACATGCCCGGGTTGCAGGCTCAGTCCCCATTGGGGGGCCTGCAGGAGGCAGCCGATCAATGATCTTTCTCATTATTGATGTTTCTATCTCTCTCTCCCCCTTCCTCTCTATTTAAAATACGTATATATATATTTTTTAAAAGGTCCCTTTATCTTGATCACCTCAAGAGGTTTCTCAAATCAACCACTCAGTCACTCAAATAAACAACATCCAGTTTAAAACTATTGATCAACCAATGCCCTAACCCCGTGGTCGGCAAACTGCGGCTCGCGAGCCACATGCGGCTCTTTGGCCCCTTGAGTGTGGCTCTTCCACAAAATACCACGGCCTGGGTGAGTCTATGTTGAAGAAGTGGCGTTAGAAGAAGTTTAGGTTTAAAAACTGTGGCTCTCCAAAGAAATTTCCATCGTTGTCCTGTTGGTATTTGGCTCTGTTGACTGATGAGTTTGCCGACCACTGCCCTAACCGGCTTGGCTCCGTGGAGAGAGCATCGGCTTGCGGACTGAAGGGTCCCAGGTTTGATTCCGGGCGAGGACATGTACCTCGGCTGCAAGCTCCTCCCCAGCCCAGGCCCTGGTTGGGGTGCGTGCAGGAGGCAGCCAATCAATGTGTTTCTCTTATATCGGTATTCCCCTCTGACTTGCCTTCTCTTTCACTGGCTCTAAAAATCAATGGAAAAAATGCCCTTGGGTGAGGATAAATCCTATCTAATAAAAGAGTAATATGCAAATTGACCATCACTCCAGCACACAAAATGGCTGCCCCCATGTGGTCAAAGATGGATGTCCCCATGTGGACACAAGATGGCCACCACAAGATGGCCAGCAGGGGAGGGCAGTTGGGAGGAACCAGGCTGCAAGGGAGGACAGTTGGGGGCAATCAAGCCTACAGGGAAGGGCAGTTGCGGTGGGGGCAGGCCTGCAGGGGACAGCAGTTGGGGGGGAACCAGGCCTGCAAGGGAGGGCAGTTATGGGTGACCAGGCCTGCAGGGGAGGGTAATTAGGGGCAAACAGGCTGGCAGGGGAGCAGTTAGGCATCAATCAGGCTGGCAGGGGAGTCGTTAGGGGGTGATCAGGCTGGCAGGCAGAAGCAGTTAGGGGCAACCAGCAGGGATTGGGCCTAAACAGGCAGTTGGACATCCCTCGAGGGGTCCCAGATTGGAGAGGGTGCAGGCTGGGCTGAGGGACACACACACACACACACCCGTGCACGAATTTCATGTACCCGGCCTCTAGTAAATAAACAAAACTGTTGATGGAGGATCAGGAAGCAGGCAAGGTCATGGGGACCAAGAGAATGGCTGTGGATAAGAAATGTTCACTTCCACCAGGTGGCTCTTGTTTGCCCTGGGGTTTATTCGAGCCACGTCTTGGACTTGAAGCTACAGCCTCGCAATGATGGGTAGCAACCGTGGGCATAGTCACCAGTCACCCAGGATAAGGTCTTCAGAGGCCACTCTTGGCCAATATATTCTGAAATGTACCTAGACGTAGCAGCATCATTGCACCCCATGTAGAGAAAATCGTCAAAATGATAAAAGCAAAGCAAGGGCTTGTCCCTCGCCCAGATGCACATGTAATAATATCTTTCATCTCACAGGTAATTAGAATTGCCCGAGGGGGACCTCCTGCCTTCAGATTAGTCGGAGTGAGACTCTGTGGAGAGAAAAAGAGTTGACCTAAATATTTCACTGATGGTTTTCAGGTGAGCCTTGGGCAGTCTGGTCCCTGAGAGGAGGTCCAAGGCAAAGGAAACCCTTGGGGATTTTACCACTCCACCCCCCACTCCTCACCCCTCCACTGAATGCATGGAGATGTCTCCAGGTAAAACCCAGGAAGAAAGGAACAAAGGAAATTAGGGAGAAGTGTTGGCCACCCCATGTCTGCAGCGCTTACGGTTGACAATGACACAGCGGAAAAAACAATGATGCTGATAATATCTGCACGGCACCTCTAGATATGTTTTTTTTTACCCTGTCCTGTTCAAGAAGTCCACGGGATTTTTATTGCGTGTTTTGTTGTTGTTCATCCTCACCTGAGGATATTTTTCCATTCGTTTTTAGGGAGAGTGGAAGAGAGAGGGAAAGACAGAGAGAAACATCCATGTGAGAGAAACACATCGGATTAGTTGCCTCCTGCACCAGCCCCGACCAAGGGCCCAGACCGGGGCGGGGGGGGTGGGGGGAGTGGGGGGAGGAGCCTGCAACGATGGCACGTGCCCTGGACCGGAATCGAACCCGGGACCCTTTAGTCCGCAGGCGGACGGACGCTCTATCCACTGAGCCACGCTGCCTAGGGCAAGAAGTCCACAGGTTCCTCCCCAGCCCTGCTCCGTGTTGGAGTCTGGGTCCCCCCCAGCCTGAGGGGTCGGCGCCCATTAAGGTATGACAAGAGCTTGCCCCAGAACCAGGCCGCGCAGCCCAGGCACGCAGCCACGCGAACCGCGGTGACAGGCTGGTTTAGAAACAAATTAGGGGTTAAGTGAAAAGCACACGACAGAGGCAAAACTGAGTTTCCCTTTCCCCTTCCTGTCGGTTAGCATTAGAAAGCGCCTCTGAGCACCCCCGGGTGTCAGGAATTACCAACACGAGAGATGTCACTCGGGCTGCCTCTAATTGAAGCCAGGATAAATGGAGTGGAAAGGCAGCGTCTAATCCAATCAAAACATGAAAAAGGTATTTTGACATGTAAATTACCAACTTCCTGTGTATTTTGTCTCCCCAATTACACCCTCCCCTGTCATGTCGTTTTCTTAAAAAATTATATCTTAATCTCCCCGGCTCCTAATAATTATGTCATCATTCTTGGGCCCTGAGCACTGTGTAATGGTATTTTATGGGATATGTCACTCATCATTAGCTAAACTCACTCTCTGTCCCCAGTGATACCATATCTCACGGTGCTCAAATATGCCTCCTGTCAGCTTCCGCTTCGCACACGCTCTGCTTCGAGGTTACGCGGGAGTGAGTGCGTCCTTGTGGACGGTCCATCCGGCTCATCAGCATTTGATATGGGGATACCGACACCTTTTTTTTCTTTAATGGGTTGCAAATATAAATCACTCGTCATGGCTACGCGTTGGGAAAATGCCACGCACAGAGATTTTTACTGCCGCTGTTGAGATCGCAAAGAGAGTCAGAAATTTAAAAAAAAGATCAGTTTGACATGCAGAGAGCGGTTACACGGTACTGGCGGGACGCGCTAGTAAATAATATTAGCAGTTGTTTCTAAGCAAGAGAAACACTTAAACATCAGCCGTCCTAGGCCCCCTGGATTCACAGGTGAGAAATATGACAGCTCCTGGGTAAAAGGATTTCTCTAGGTCTCTCTGTTCATGAGAGGCAGAACAGAACTAGATTCTCCAGCGCATCAACGAGGCTCCACCAGGGTCCTGTCAGCCTCTGCGCAGGGTCCCATTCTAGAGCCACTTACATTCCAGAGCCCCCTTGCATTCCAGAGCCAATTGCATTCTAGAGTCCCATTACATTCTAGAGCCCCACTGCATTCCAGAGCTAATTACATTCTAGACCCCACTGCATTCCAGAGCTCATGGCATTCTAGAGCCCCAATGCATTCCAGAGCTAATTACATTCTAGAGCCCCATTGCATTCCAGAGCTAATTACATTCTAGAGCCCCATTGCATTCCAGAGCTCATTGCATTCTAGAGCCCCACTGCATTCTAGAGCCAATGTCACGCTTTGGGGCCACTGATAAAGCAGAAGTGCGGCACATCTGAGGTACTCGCACATCTGAGGGGCCACTGATAAAGCAGAAGTGAGGCACATCTGAGGTACTCGCCAGAAGCTTGGGCCAGAAGTGTAGCATATCAGGGAGCAGCATGCAAAACTGGAAGTCACCAATGAGCAATCCTGGTGTCCAACAGGCCCCTGTCTTCAAGCACTACTGGGCATTGAAGGGCAGGCACACTTGGAGGAGGAGAGCAGGAATAAGCACTGGGTTCAGAAAGACGCCCGTTTGATCCTGGCCATGCTACACGCATGTTCTTGACCTTGGGGAAAGTCACTGGGCCTCATGGCTCAGCCTTAGGATGCTCACCTGTGGGACAGAGGTAATACTACCGGATCTGCTACTGGTCGAATGCAAGCAGACTGAATTCCCTGTGCATGGCATGCTTTAACATCTACATTGCCAAAACTGGAATATTCAACTTACAGTCGAGAACCCGGGGTCCGTGCTCCTATCTACCGTTCCTTAGCCCTCTGGCCTCAACTTCTCCTTCTGGAAAATGGGTATAGTAACAGATAAAATGAGGTAGCAAGGACCATTGTGCTCTACCCGGTGCCCTGCATGTTATTTACCTGCAATCCGATCAGATGTTGAATGGCCATGAGAGCTGTACACGTGTGTGTGTGTGTGTGTGTGTGTGTGTTTTGTTTATTTTTTTAATCCTCACCCGAGGCTATTTTTCCATTGATTTTTTTTTAGAGAGAGAGTGGAAGAGAGAGAGGAAAACAGAAATATCGATGTGAGAGAAACACATCGATTGGTTGCCTTCTGCACCTGCCCCATCCAGGGCCAGGGATCAAGCCTGCAACCGAGGTACATGCCCTGGACCGGAATCGAACCCGGGACCCTTCAGTCCACAGGCCGGTGCTCTATCCACTGAGCCAAACCACCTAGGGCGGGACAGCAGACTTCTATATTGAAAGCAAGTCTAAGGGACACATAACTCACATGTGGATGGTTGACATGTGAGACTAGATGCGAGGAGGGTGCTGAAATGATCAAAATAACTGATCTGACCCCTAGCTCGTGGGCAAGTTCCTGAGACCAGGTCCGTTCCACACGGAACACCTTGACTAAGTCCTTCACAGGGTGTGACACCGTCACCGTGACGCAGGAAGGCTGGTTTCGGGAACACACCTGAAAACCTGCGACCCTCAGACGGCAGCGTCCTGTGCCTTTAAGACCCTGGCAACCTGAGGACCGCATTGGCACTGGTGTCTTTGTTTCACTTATGGCTACTGTTGCAAGAGACGGCTGAGTAAGAGGAGACGCGGAGGAAAGAGTCTAACCTAAAGTACGAAAAATGCCCCAAGTTTCCATCCTTTTTTTTTTTTTTTTACTCCGGCGACATTGACCTTATGCTACCCTGTCATAAAGAGAGAAGCCAATGACACAGATTCCCTGGAAGAGAAAGCCATGAGGGCAAAAGAGCATACAGAAGGGAGGTCTTCAAAAAAAAATGTTTGCCCCATCCTGTGCCCTAGCCCAGTGGGCGGCAAACTCCTTAGTCAACAGAGCCAAATATCAATAGGACAACGTTTGAAATTTCTTTGGAGGGCCACATTTTTTAAACTTAGACTTCTTCTAACGCCACTTCTTCAAAATAGACTCGCCCAGGCCATGGTATTTGTGGAAAAGCCACACTCAAGGGGCCAAAGAGCAGCATGTGGCTCGTGAGCCGCAGTTTGCCAACCACGGCCCTATCCGGTTTGGCTCAGTGGATAGAGCATCAGCCTGCGGACTGAAAGGTCCCAGGTTCAATTCCGGTCAAGGGCATGTACCTTGGTTGCGGGCACATCCCCAGTAGGAGGTGTGCAGGAGGCAGCTGATCGATGTTTCTCTCTCATTGATGTTTCTAACTCTCTCCCTCTCCCTTCCTCTCTGTAAAAAAATCAATAAAATATATATATTTTTAAATGTTTTCATTGATTTTTTAAGAAAAAGGAAGGGGGGGAGAGAGAGAGAGAAACATTGATTGGCTGCCTCCTGCACGCCCCCGACTGGGGATCGAGCCCGCAACCCCCGCATGTGCCCCGACTATGAACCCAACTGGTGACCTCTTGGTGCACGGGATGACAGACACTCAACCCACTGAGCCACACCGGCCGGCCGAAGGTTGGCTTAAAACACGGCCGTGGCATCCCAGGGCACGAGAAGGAAAGTGGACATTCAAGTCACAGTCCACCGCCCTGGTTTCCCCAGACTGCTTCCCGTCCCCCAGGCCACACTGTCACCCTCCCTTGCCCCAAGGGGCCACCCTGACCCTGTCTGCGCTGGGCCAGCCCTGGCTCCTCCTTAGGACTCAGCCATAAGGCCGCCTCTCCAGAAGCCTTCCCTGACTCTCCCACCTCCACCCCCCAACCCCCCTCCAGGAAGTCTCTCCCCGCAAGCTGCGGCCCTTATCAAGCACAAAAGGGAAGAATAAGCCCAGATCATCAGGGCCCATGTAGCCAGTCCTTTCGTTCAGCTCCTGTGGAGAGGGGGAAGGATGCTGGCGGCGATGCTGATCCCTAAAAGGCTTCTGGACCGCAGAGCGGTTTCCGCACAGGATCCGAGTCTCGCCCATACTTAGCAGCCGCCCCATGGGGGGAGGGGGGGTGCATGGCAGAAACGAAATTAATGTCTGAAAATGCCGGGCACAGGAGACGACGCACGCAGGCAAAATATTGCACTCACGCACACGAAAGTGGCCCCTGCTGAGGGGAATCCGCACCACCCACCGCACATCTCCTCTGACGGCCCCCCTCTAAGAGGCACCGCCTCCTCCCCGGCCCCCACTTTCAGGACAGGTCAGAGAACTGTCACGACCGAGAATCGGCCCGGCAACGCTGCGACGATCACCCCCAGGAAGAAGCCGTTCCTCTTTCTGTTCGGCGGGGACAGAGATGGCGCTGCCGGGAAATGGAAGCCCGGGCGATTCGGTGTGGACGGACGCACACGCGTGCCCACGCTCGCTTCGTAGCAACACACGCCGGTGGGGACCGGGGGGCGTGAGCTCCTTGTTGCAGCCAGATCGTTTGCATGTCCGATGAGGTGAGGGGAGAGCTCAGAACATGCCATGACTTCATCTCAGGGACCCCAAGTTGTTAGTTGGGACCGAGGCCACGTGGGCCACCGGCAGCCGGATTCCGCCACGCGAGCGCGCACTCAGTTTTGCGCGTGCGCTCCGTCACTGGAGCGTTTCCCCCGACAGCTCATTGCTCCTATTTAAAGCTGGAATCTTTTCTCCCTTCAAGTACGTAATATGTCCTAAGTTTAGATTTTTTTTTTTCCAGGAAAAAAAAAATTTTCTGAGGATAAGTCATATTTTCACTGTCTGAATAATTTTCAGGAGGGATTTAAGAACATTGGTTTCGCGCCCTAGCTTAATTAATTCATTAAAAGAGAATACTTTTATTCACAGTTGTTGACAAATATGCCAGGCGATAAGGAGCATGATCAAGTCTTACATCGGCATTTATTATATAGTAGCTACGCTAGAATAATATTTTAACTATAGTACCAAAACAATACTTTCAGTGACACCTGATTTTCTTCCCAAGAATATAGACTGTCCTAGAAATTTTAGGACTCCATTGCCTTCCATACTTAGAGAAAAAAAATATCACAGTCAGGCACTCCGTAAGAACATTTACAGATACTTTTAAAATTTTTAGCCCTAACCCGTTTTGGCTCAGTGGATAGAGCGTCGGCCTGTGGACTGAAGGGTCCCAGGTTTGATTCCGGTCACGGGCATGTACCTGGGTTGCGGGCACCTCCCCAGTAGGAGGTGTGCAGGAGGCAGCTGGTCGATGTTTCTCTCTCATCGATGTTTCTAACTCTCTCTCCCTCTCCCTTCCTCTCTGTAAAAAAAAAAAAATCAATAAAATATTAAAAAATAAAATAAAAACTTTAGTTACACGTCACGCCACTCCAAAAAGGCTACAGAGGTCACTGAAGCTACAGAAAAGAGCGGGAATCAGACGAGAAGAGAGGAGTCAGGGAAAGAACACACAGCAGGGTGGTGAGAAATAAACCTAGAAAGGACCCTCTTACCGTCTCCCAACCACATTAAAGCAGTGGCACCTGCAATGTACCACCTGGCAGGAAAGCCGGTACCCGGAGCTTGCCTGTCACTCCTGGGAGCACACAGGAGTCCCAGGGATCAGACTGTCCATCGCATCTGATTCACAGCCTCTGGGCTGTGTTTCCTCTCTTCCCTGCGCTGACTCAGAGCGGTATGCAAGCCAGGGCTTGGGGCCGCAGCCAGCCGGCTGCCGGCTGGCTCCATCTGCGTTCCTCTACTCCCATCTACTGATAACAGGCTGCTACTTCCCGGCGGCTCCTCCTTTGCCCTCTCCACGTCCCCACAGACCAGAGTGTGAGGCCCCCGGCGGCAGTAAGTCACTTCTCCTGGGAGATTTTCCCATCAAAGATGCGTGTGTGTGTGTGTGTGTGTGTGTGTGTGTGTGTGTGTGTCTCGTTTACCGCCTGGTGAATTACTGCTTTCCTGTTAATGTATTTCACTTTTGACAATCAAAGAAAAGACAATCATCACTTACATTTGTTTTCTTTGGTTGTTGCAAATCCTCACCTGAGGATATTTTTCCATTGATTTTTAGGGAGCGTGGAAGAGAGAGGGAAAGACAGGGAGTAACATCGATGTGAGAGAGACACATCGATTGGCTGCCTCCTGCATGCATCCAGACCAGGACCCGGCCCGGGAAGGAGCCTGCAACCAAAGTACATGCCCTTGACTGGAATCGAACCCGGGACCCTTTGGTCTGCAGGCCGATACTCTATCCATTGAGCCAAACCGGCCAGGGCATGTTTCTGTTCTTTTAAGAGGATGTCAGCTTAATTAGGGGGTGGGAATCACACTTGTTGTGTAGGTTTTCAAAGCACATTGTTACTCTAAGTATGTTGCTATCTATCAAGCCTTCTCCTTGTTTTATTTTTGGGTTTGGGGGTTTTGTTTTTGGTTTTCGTCTTTGTTTTAATTACAAAGGGGCATTTTCCCACTGGCTTAAGGCTGGACACAGCAGTAAGTGAGCTTAAGAGGAGGTCAGGATCCACCATGGACATGGACGGGGCTCCCCAGAGGAGAGCCACAGTGCAAGGGCTCGACGTGGGGGGCGTTCTGTTAGGACCGTGGTCGGCAAACTGCGGCTCGTGAGCCACATGCGGCTCTTTGGCCCCTTGAGTGTGGCTCTTCCACAAAATACCACGACCTGGGCGAGTCTATTTTGAAGAAGTGGCGTTAGAAGTTTAAGTTTACAAAATATGTGGCTCTCCAAAGAAATTTCAGTCGTTGTCCTGTTGCTATTTGGCTCCGTTGACTGATAAGTTTGCCGACCACCGTGTTAGGATGAAAACCTGGGAAAGGATTGTAAGTCCACGGAATCACCTCATGAATCCATGTCTGATGGGTTCATGATTTGAGAGAGAAATTAGAGCAAATTTTTTCAGGGTTACCATTTCCATTGTGGGGAACCACTTCCTCGCCCCCTGCCCCGCCAGCCAAATGAGAAGACAACTCAACTTCAAGTTTGGGCGAGGACAAGATGCGTTTGTCTGGAGGAAATTAACTGTCAATTTTTATCCTGATTCATCACAGGTCTTTCATCAAAGTCAGTGCGTCACCTCCCTGATTCCCCCTCCTTCAGATGCTGCCCTGAAAATCACACCAAGCTTCCCTGTGCCCGTGGCTAATTAAAACTCGGCGGACCCTGGCCAGTTTGGCTCGGTGGGTAGAGCACCAGCCTGTGGACTGAAGGATGCCGGGTTCAATTCCAGTCAAGGGCACATGCCCAGTTTTCAGGCTCGATCCCCAGTGGGGGGCATGCAGGAGGCAGCCGATCCATGATTGTCTCTCATCATGGATGTTTCTATCTCTCTCCCCCTCTCCCTTCCTCTCTGAAATCAATAAAAAATATATTTTAATAAAATAAAATAAAGGTGGGAGGGGATTCTACCCACTGTCCCAGAGAAGGAGAGAGATGGATCACAGAACTCGGCCACGCCCAGCTCAGATCTCAGGTTGCTCTTCACATCCAGGCCATTGCTATGACAAAATTCATTTTTTTCAGACGTCACACCCTGCTAATTGCGAGTCAAATGCTTTATCAGCTGATGAAATAATAGTTTAATCCAAGGGGGGGGGGAGGTGAAATGGGTGGTGCTGGGTTTATGGACAATCTACCGCGTTGGTCTCCACTGCAGCGCCCCCTGCAGGAATTCTAGGTGAATTGACTGTATGGAGTGTTCACGCTACAAGCTGGCTTTGGGTCCCAGGCCCCCACACAAGCTGCTTCCCTACCGCATTTGACTCTCTACACTCCCGTGTTCTCTCGCTAAGACAGGGTAGAAGAAGTACCTCTCTATTGGGAGAATAAAATGAGAAACCTGAACAATACATGCCAAATTCTAGGTCCCCTTCACTCCTTTTCGTGGCGAAGAAGGAGACCTGGACAGAGACCAGGAATCTGTTACTTGGTCCCTGACTCCTACACTGAGGACTATGGTTTTTCCATTGGGGAAGTGGGCTGGTTGCCTGGGACAAGCTCCAAGGTCCCTTCCAGCCTTGTCCTGGCTTAACCTGTGATGTGCCGCCTGTTAGACCATTTTTCAGCTCAGGTGTGGGTGATGCTTTCCTGAAATGGAGATTTCAACAACCTTTCTAGCAGACTGAACCTTGCACATTTTCAAAACCACTGCCGGGTCCGGCTGGAGTAGACACGAATCTGATAACAGAGCAAGCATTTGCCAAGGGTTTACTTTGGGTCGAGCACGGGGCTTTCATTCAACCTTCATTATTGTTATTATTTCTTCCTAGAGGCCCAGTGCATGAAATTCGTGCATGGGTAGGGTCCCTAGCGGCTGCCGGCTGCCAGCCAGGGCCTTCTTTCGTTCCACACCACCCCCTGGTGGTCAACACACATCACAGCGAGCGATCGAACTCCCGGTTGGTGGAACTCCCGAGGGAACACTTTGCATATTAGGCTTTTATAGATATAGATTATACAAATGAGAAAGGAGAGGTAGAGCCCTGGCTGGTGTGGCTCAGTTGGTTGGGCATCGTTCTGTGCACCGGAAGGTTGCTGGTTCAATTCCCCGCCAGGGCACAGAACCAGGCTGTGGGCTTGATCTCCAGTAGGGGGCGTGCAGGAGGCAGCCGATCGATGTTTGACCCTCACATTGATGTTTCTCTCTCTCTCCCTCTCTCCCTTCCTGTCTCTCTAAAATGTTAATAAAAAAAATATTTGAAAGAGAGAGAGAGAGGTAGAGGGCCTTGAGGAGTTGGAGAGTGGCAGGCTTGGAATTAAGTCTACTCTTTTAACCACTGTGCAATAAGAATTTCCTTTTGATTAAAGTACTCAATTAACCCTTTTTTCAACGTTGTTAGTCTTCAGCCAAGGGGAGTCATATTCCTTAGTCCTACCTGTACTGTTAAGAATAAATGAAGAGAGTTTCTGTTTTCATATGGTGGACTGACCACATTCCCTTACATCTGCTTCCTCAAAAACTCCCAATGAAAGTACAGTAGTGATGTGTGAAAAGAAATAAATCCAGGACTGTGTTAAAAAAAAAAAATAAGGGTGCAATGGTAGGGCAATTATCAAGAGAACAACTTCCAGAAAGTTTCTAAGAGACAGAAATTAGGTTGGTCAAATTAAAATTGATTTTATAGACACACACACACACACACACACAGTGGAAGGTTCCATCTGCCCCAGCAAGCACACTGGGACAACGGGAGGAGAGGTTAGAAGCAGCTGTCCTGAGATGGAGAAACTCAAGGAGCAGAAGGAGAGGAAGAAGACATGGGAGACAGAGGCTGCTGGGGCAGTGACCTCCTCAAACACTGTGACTTTCCCGCTCAAAGTCACGGTCGCTGGAAGCAACATCACTCCCAAGCTGGCACAAGGGAACTCTAAGAGCAAGGAAATGCTTGGCCAGGAGAGAGTGAGGCCTGTGAGGTGAGCGAGACCCGCACTGTAAGCGAGCCTCCCATATTGCAGAACGAGGAGAAGCCAGCCTTTAATGCTGACGTCCACGCTCCCATCCTGTCTGGGTCTGGGTAACAGAAGCAGAATTAAACGTGACCAAAAGAAATGCCCCATGCCCGGCTGGCGTGGCTCAGTGGTTGAGCGTCGACCTATGAACCAGGAAGTCCTGCTTCGATTCCTGGTCAGGCCACATACCTGGGTTTCGGGCTCCATCCCCAGTGTGAGGAGTGCAGGAGGCAGCTGATCAATGATCCTCTCTTGTTTCATCATGTGCTCTGAGCGGGAATCGAACCCTGACCTCTTGGTTCACAGGTCAATGCTCAACCACTGAGCTACACCAGCCGGGCCATATTCAATCTTTATAACACCGGTTTCCCACAAGTACACTCAGCGGGTCTCTTTCCTGCCTTTTAAAATCAACTGGCCTGAGAATTTAAGAACATTGGGGTGCACCTGATCCCCTTGATCAAAATCCCAGATCTGAGATGCTTGTGAATCTGAATGAGCAAGGCAGCCTCAAGCTGAAGCAGATCACAAAGGTGAACCAGAGGGCACAGAAGTGACCTCAAGAGGGCGTTGTCTCTCCTGTGTGACCCCGGAACCCACCTTCCTGACATGACCACCAGATGCAAGGAAATCTGACCAGGCCAGGGTCATCCCCAGAGGAAAGCACTCTTCTGTGAGCTCCTACACTGGCCCCCAGGTCCTCAGCCAGCTTCAGAGGGAACGTTAATGACGGAGAGCATCTGCACTGATGCCTAAATCTCTATTTCCAAATTGGCGTTTGTGTGACCTCTCTGGGCCGAGTCATCTCATCTGGAAAATGTGAGGTATTGCCTGTAAGGTATTGCCCAGTATTGACAATCTATATAATAAAAGCCTGAGCAGCCGTTACAGCGAAACGACCAGAACAACCGGTCGCTATGACGCGCACTGACCACCAGGGGGCAGACGCTCAACGCAGGAGCTGCCCCCTGGTGGTCAGTGCGCTCCCATAGGGGGAGCGCCGCTCAGCCAGAAGCTGGGCTCACGGCCGGCGAGCGCAGTGGTGTCGGGAGCCCCTCCCGCCTCCGCAGCAGAGCTAAGGAGCAGCAAGCCAAGCGGTGAGGAGCCAGCAGGTGGGCGGTAAAGAGTGAGGGTCCCGGACTGTGAGAGAGCACAGGCCGGGCTGAGGGGACCTCCCCCGCCCCCCGCACAATGCACGAATTTTGTACACCAGACCTCTAGTATAGTATGAGGTAATTCATTGAACTGCATTTGTCTCTTCTGTTTTGTTTTGTTTTCAAAGTGGTAATTCAGTGTAGCTCTCCGGATTCACTGTCCAATTAGTTTAGTAAGTTGTAAAATATGGCATCATTCAACAAGTATTTCTGGAAGGAAGCACTCTTTTAAGTCAACCTCCATTCTTTTCAAAATTCAGAAAAGGAATTTGCCCCCTCCCATGTGGCACTATCTTGACCCCGTTGTAGTTTCTGCTTACCCACTGTTCTTGAATGCCTTTAGCCATTCTTCAAATAGCATGGCTTTGCTAGATCATCATCACTCACCCGGAATAGCCAGGTGTCCTCGGAGCCATTTGTCCGAAATGATGGTAATATTTTATGAAGGACATTGACAAGCAACACATTTCTGAATTTTGTTTAGCATATTGAACTTAAACCATAAGAACTGGCGGTCCGGTGTCCTCCAAGGTTACCCAAGGGGAAAGGAGACGAGTGGCTATGTGCTGAGGACTTACTACGGGCTGGAGACAGTGACAGACACTTCCCATGAGTCACCCATTCACTCATTTGAAAAGACAAGCATGGACACGATGGTATTCAAAAATAGCTCCCAGGGGATGTAAAGTTGAAGGCAATGCCATGTGCTAAACACCAAAATCTGGGTAAACAGAGGCTACTTTTGCAATTGAACACTGGAGAAGCTAAAATAGGAAGAAGAGTTTAGAGCAGTGGTTGGCAAACTGCGGCTTGTGAGCCACATGCGGCTCTTTGGCCCCTTGAGTGTGGCTCTTCCACAAAATACCACAGCCTGGGCGAATCTATTTTGAAGAAGTGGCATTAGAAAAAGTTTAAGTTTAAAAAATTTGGCTCTCAAAAGAAATTTCAATCGTTGTCCTGTTGATATGTGGCTCTGTGGACTGATGAGTTTGCTGACCACTGCTTTAGAGTAAAGGATAGGGAAATGGATGCATTTGAGACAACAAACTGAAGATACAGAAAAGATAAATATCCATCTATCTATCTATATAAAACCCTAATATGCAAATCAAGTGAATGGCAGTATGACTGGCCGCTATGATGCACACTGACCACCAGAGGGCAGATGCTCAACGCAGAAGTTGCCCCCAGCCTGCAGGCCCCGAGAGGCGGTGGCAGCAGGGGGTGGGGGGCCGGTAGGCAGGTGGTGCCAGGCCAGCCAAGGCAGGTGCCATCAGGGGCCCTCCAATCGCCCTGCAGATGAGTCCTGATCGCTGGCTAGGCCTAGGGACCCTACCCGTTCACAAATTTTGTGTGCCGGGCCTCTAGTTTTTAAATAAATGTCTGCTGTGATTGAACAACTGGTCAAGTATTCATCTTTGCCACTGGACTTCCAAAACTTCACAATCATGTCTGCTCAAATCCTGCTACCTTTTTTAATTGTGCTGATAGACTATTTTTTTTTAAACATGTATATTCACTTTTCCATACATTTTCACATTCTGTCCTACAGGAGAAGAGGAAAGGAACAAGCTCTTGTTTTTTTTTATTCTATGCCAACCATATAGGGGCTTTGTAGAGCTTATTTCATTTCATGGAATCCTCGATTCGACGTTTGAAAAGGGTAATAATATCCCCACTTGTACAGAAGGGGAAACTCAGCTACCCACATGAGCTATGGCATCAGGGCCACATAACCAAACAGAGAGGAGGAGACCAAGTCCCACTCGGGCTGCAAGAGGGTTTCACCCAGCGCACAAAGACTGCCCACAGCACGATGGCCTCCTTGCAAAACAGAGAGGGCCCCTCCCCAGCAATGCTCCCGCCAGGATGAGCAAGGGGAGGGGCCCATGAACTGCAGAAAAGATGTCTCCCTGAGGAAGAAGTCCAGAGCAGATGGCCTCTTAGGTCCTTTCCAACTCTCCAGTTTGTTGGACTCACGGCCATGCGGTCATTCGGGCTGTTCGCAAACGTTGCTACCTCGTCCCTCAGGTCACTGGGGAGATACGTCATCAGCCTCGTTCTGACCAATGAAACGTCAGCTGATGTCTGTGTGTCCGCTGTGGGTCTCCTAAGGCAAAGCTTTAAGAATGAGGCACAACTCACCTCGCTCCATCTCCACCATGGCAGTGGTCATGAGGGCTGGTGTTGGGGTGCGGTCTCCTTCAACTTGGGGCTCTGAATAATGTCCAATGGGCAGAGGCCTCTGCTGATCCGCAGAGGACATGTAGTGTGAGCGGGAACGAAACTCTGGCGGTTGTAAGTCAGCGAGTCGGGGTGTTTTGTTACCTCGGCACAACCCAGCCTATCCTGACTGATCCACCAGCACGTGCGAGCTGACCTCTTCAGGGCCAACCTCGGGAAGTGGCCTCCTCTGTGACGAAGCTGAGGGGCTGGGGCCGTCCTTGGGGGGCGCATGTCTGCAGGAGAAACAACTGATGTGGACCAAAAGCCCCCTTCGATGCCGGGAGTATGAGAAGTGAGAAGAAAGAAATGCTGGGGAGGAGACTAATTCTGCTTGGGAGCAGAATTATGCCCGGCAATCACGTGGGCAGAAACGCCGGCAGTTTGCCACGGCTGCTGCCATCCTCTTGTCTCCCAGGGGGAAAGCAGAGAGCTTTCCTTTCTAGAAAAATACTGACCTTTCCCATCCCACAGACAGACTGGCAGCAATTTAACCAAGATTCCTGTAGTTCGTCCCAAAGGACAGCAGTCATGCAAGGGAGAATATGGATTGTTATCTTTTTAAAAAAAGAAACTTGCTAAAATAAGCACAGTGGTGATGGTTATCTTTTTTTTTTTTTTTTAATGCAGAAGGTGGGAATTTTTTAAAAAAGTAAACAATGAATTACGGTCTTGGGATTATATGAAAGGGAGGCAAACGCTGAGCTTTCTGAGGGCAAATCCACCAAGAATGACATTCCACCACTTTACCCTCATGTCCTGGGACAACGACAACCGATGCTTTCAACATGGATGCAGGTCCGTCTCTGCTAATGAACTTGACATGGGCATCTCAGGGCAGTTCCACTGGGGCATACGATTTACTGCAGAAAGAGGTCACCTGGCAGCTTGGATGGACCTAATTGTTCTTCCCAAGTGTCTAGCCCAACCTCTCTTTGGCCACGCCCCCCTAAGCATCTCTAACATCCTGATGCCCCTCTGTGACCTGTCATTCTTATTATTCAAAAAGTGAGCTCCTATTCACGTGGAGGAAGCCTCAAAGGCCATGAACTTGGTCTAAACAAGCTTCCAAAGAACATGGCTCTTCCACATGTTCTCTCCATGAGAGAGAAAAATAAAAGAACGAAAGGACAGGGGAAGGACGGAGGAAGAAATTGTTAAAAAATAATAATAGGAAGCGATATGAAAAAATAGCACATAAAGCTTCAAAACATATCATAGAGAACTTAAATATGTCACAATATACACTGAGTGGCCAGATTATTATGATCTCTGAACCCATACTAATCTGGCCACTCAGTGTATATTCATAGACTATATGTGAGGCCCCTAAAACCAGAGAAATGCAAAAAACTCACTGTTAAAAACTCATTCTCAAATTGCCTCCCTTAAAAATCAAATTGCCCCCCTGTGGGGCGTGTGCCCCACGTTGGGAACCACTGGTCTAGCACAACCATTCAGCTTCCTGTTCACAGCCCAACCATTCGGCTTCCCGTTCACAGCCCAACCATTCAGCTTCCTGTTCACAGCCCAACCATTCGGCTTCCTGTTCACAGTCCAACCATTCAGCTTCCTGTTCACAGCCCAACCATTCGGCTTCCCGTTCACAGCCCAACCATTCAGCTTCCTGTTCACAGCCCAACCATTCGGCTTCCTGTTCACAGCCCAACCATTCAGCTTCCTGTTCACAGCCCAACCACTCGGCTTCCTGTTCACAGCCCAACCACTTGGCTTCCTGTTCACAGCCCAACAACTCGGCTTCCTGTTCACAGCCCAACCACTCGGCTTCCTGTTCACAGCCCAACGACTCGGCTTCCTGTACACAGCCCAACAACTCGGCTTCCTGTTCACAGCCCAACCATTCGGCTTCCTGTTCACAGCCCAACAACTCGGCTTCCTGTTCACAGTCCAACAACTCGGCTTCCTGTACACAGCCCAATGATTCGGCTTCCTGTTCACAGCCAATTATGAGGGCAGCAGAGACAGAGATCACTGTGGCTGAGGAAGAGTTCAAGTGCAAAAGGTGCATCCAGAGGACAGAGGGAGACCAATCACTTGCCCCCTGCTCTAGTCCAGGCAAACAAATTCCAGTAAAGAATTGGCTCCAAAATAGCAGGAAGTCATTTATGATCTTACGCCTGTCTCGTGCCTCACTATGTTTTATTCTAGTTCACTCAAAAATAAATAAGTAAATAAAAAAGTACCAGGCCACACTAACATTAACTGGAATCTCTTAAACAGTTCAGGTGGGCCTGTAAACTCTCTAGAGAGGCTCAATGAATGCATGTTGCAGGAATGAAACACAGAACAAAAATGTATCAAAAAAGCTAGCCATTCATTCCGAAATCCAACACCTTTTTAATGGCTGTCTCCTACGTTCCATTCACTGGGCTTCAGAAGTATGAAATTGTGCCCTTACACATCTAAGGGGAATCCTACCAAATTGCCAGCACTCACTAGCTCTCGTGTAGGGGGCATGCCATTCAGTGATTTCATTCAACACGTGTTTGAGTCCAAGGCTCAGCCCTGAGCGGAATAGTCCCTGACCTCCCCAGGAGAGTTGATCGTCCCTTCTGTGTGTCTCCACACATCCAGCATACTGCATTATATCCACTTGCTGGCCTTGACGTTCCTAAGAGCAGGGACCACCTCCAATGCATCTCCGTAGCCCCAGTACCTTGTGCCCACCTTGCCCAGAATGAAGCCGGTGCCCAGCAAGTGCTGGGTGGATGCCTGGATAATAAACCAATGAACACATGTCCTACCAGGTGCCGCCACTGAGTAGAAGGCAAGAAGGAGGTGGGTAAGGAGAGGAGACTAGCAGTGGTTTTCAAACTTGAGTGGCCTCACCAGTCCCTGGATGGCTTTTTAAGATGCAGAGTGCTGGCTCCAATCCAAACCCAGTCCCTGATTCCGTGGCCCAGGGAGAGGCCTGGGAATGTGCATCCCGAAGTTCCCAGGTCACGCTGATGCTACAGACCCAGCGGTCACACCAGTCCCAAGGGAGAATTCATCGTGGCTCGTCCGATGTCAAGGAAGCAGCTCACTGGGACCGCGTGCTGACACGGAGGAAACAAGAAGAAAGAACAAGAAAGAATGGCGAGATGGTGGACGATAACCAGCTCAGCTACAGCCCCGAACAGCGGGGTGGAGACACAAAAGGGAGCGGATATCCAGGCGGGCGGCCTTCATTACCATTTTTCAAAGAGGAGGAAATAACCCGAAGAAGCTGAAGGACTTGTCAGAGGCCAAAATCACAAAGTCAGCGGGGCAGGTACAATTGAAATGCTTGCCCATGCGTAGGAAGTGACACAGTCCAAGAATGTCCACTTCGTTCTTCATAATGGGCTCAAGCGGGACACAATGAATTCCTATCAGCAGTAAAATGAGCAGATAAACTGGTATGTAGTCACATGAAGGCATGCTACATGGCCATTTTTATAAAAGGACGACAGCTGTAGGCAGCCACGGCGATGAATCTCACCAATGGTGAGTGAAAGAAGTCAGGCACAAAAGAGCATTTAATACGAACTGCAGAGGCAAAACTAATCTATCGTGGGGAGGGCAGAACGGTTCCTTGCGGGGACAAGGAAAGCGATCCGGGGGACCCTACAGCAGTGTCTGGGGTGCCATTGATTTCCTACTTCTTGACATAGGTGAGGGTTGACGAAGTGTGTTCACGTTAGTATTTTTTTGCGTTTTTCTGCATGAATAGGATATTTCAAAACACAGGGATTTTTTTTTTTTAAGTGGTTGAAGGGAATAGAAATGGAGCTAAATCTGAATCAAGCCCCTACACTGGGAACTGGCACCAAATCCCCTTCAGGAACAGACAGGAAGGTGTGGTAAGCTTTCCAACGGCCGAGCAGAGCAGGGTCACTCTTAAGCCCAAGGAGTGAAATGCTCAGATAACGTTGGAAGCGACATACCTAATGAGTCTTCTACCTGAGAATCACGGATCTGGGACATACCTGGGGCATCATTCAAGTTCTGAAGATTTTTATATCAAAATGACTGACAGCTGGGAAGGTGGGCTGGGGCAGCTGTCTTTGAGCTGAACTTCCTCCCCTATAAAAATGTGTCCTCGCCCAGATGGTCTGGCTCAGTAGTTGAGTGTTGACCCATGAACCAAAAGGTCACTGATTCGATTCCCAGTCAGAGCATATGTCCCGATTGCAGGCTCGATCCCCAGTAGGGGGCATGCAAGAGGCAGCCCATCAATGTTTCTCTCTCATCGATGTTTCTATCTTTCTCTCTCCCCTCCTCTCTGAAGTCAACAAATATCTATATATATAAAAGGCTAATATGCAAATTGTCCCCACGGGAGTTCAACTGGGAGTTCGGTCGCGCACTATGACATGCACTAACCACCAGGGGGCAGCACGGAACAAAGGAAGGCCCCAGCCAGCAGTCAGCAGCCAAAAGAAGGCCCTGATTGGCCCTGAAAGCCGGCTAGGCCTAGGGACCCTATCCATGCATGAGTTTTGTGCACTGGGCCTCATATAGATATACATACTAAGTGGCCAGATTATTATGATCTCTGAATGCGTAATAATCTGGCCAATCAGTATATATATCCTATATAATAAAAGGCTAATATGCAAATTGTCCCCTTGACCAGGAGTTCTACCAGCAGACAGGCTGGCCAACCGCCCATGTCCCCTCCCCTTAGCCAGGCTGGCCTGACCCCACCCATGTACGAATTCATGCACTGGACCTCTAGTGTATATATATACACTAGAGGTCCAGTGCATGAAATTCATGTATGGGAGGAGGGGGAGGTGTGTACCTCAGCCCAGCCTACACCCTCTCCAGTCTGAGACATCCCTCTCACAGTCTGCGACTGCTGGCTCCCAATCACTCGCCTGCCTGCCAGCCTGATCACCCCCTAACCACTCCCCTGCCAGCCCGATCGATGCCTAACTGCCCTCCACTGCCAGCCCAATTGCCCCTAACTGCCCTCCCCTGCAGGCCTGGTTGCCCCCAACTGCCCTCCTCTGCTGGCCCAGTCAACCCTAACTGCCCTCCCTTGCAGGCCTGGTCCCTCCCAACTGCCCTCCCCTGCTGGCTATCTTGTGGCGGCCATCTTATGTCCACATGGGGGCAGGATCTTTGACCACATGGGGGCAGCCATCTTGTGTGTTGGAGTGATGCCCAATTTGCATATTACTCTTTTATTTGATAGGATATATATATATATACATATATATATATATACATATATATATATACACACACACACTGAGTGGCCAGATTATTATTCATTTGGAGATCATAATAATCTGGCCACTCAGTGTATATATTAATGTTTTCTCATTGGATCTGTTGGGGAAGATTTCTCACCAGTGGGGAAGATTTAGGTCTCAATTCAGAAGGTAACAAACACATTCTTTTTCTGACCATTTTCACAAACGAGGAAGAAGCCCGAGTGACCCCCGAGTGAGGCTATGAAATCCATTCTTGGGAGACACTGTGCTTGTCCCCAACACCTCCGCATGCCAAGCAGCCCAGCAGCTCCGCAGGCCGCCGTGAACATCTGGCCGGTGCTGAAACCCAGCCTCCTAACTGGCCTATTGCAGCGACCGGTCTCGGCACGGCAGGGTAAGAGCCCTCCGCGCTTTTACACGTCATAAACCTGCATCTGAGCGCAGGTGAAGGCCGTCGTAAATGTAAGAGCCCCCAGGGCGGAATGGCCTTTGATTCTTTGTTGATCACGGGCTAATTAAAACACAAGCTGCACATAACTCAGTCCTTTAATGGAGGTTACCAGATGTGTCATTACCTGACCCTGCTCGGTCTGAAGCCCGCGCGCGTAATCACTATAATTTTTTATTTAGCACAGCAGCCCTGCTATAGTGAAGGGTGTGTCTTTCTTTTGATTACAAGGCCCGCGGTGTACGGAGGGGGGAGAGGATGGTTAATGACTGAGAACCTGTTCTCTGGGCACTGAAACTATGATTAATATAAGCCCTGTCCAGGAGTGAATTCTTGGGAGCCCTGTATACTATAGTTACGCTCCCTGCCAAAGACACGTTTTTTCGCTGGAAGTGTAATTACTGACTTTTCAAAAGTCACCTTTCATCCCAACGAACACCGGCCCCCCGCGAAAGCCTTAGAGAGCCATGACAGATCACAGCGAGAGTCGTGGCTTTGACCAATCAGCCGTCCCTTAAGAAGCAATTTGGGGCCTGGAGCAGGGAGGTCAGCCTTGCAGGGACCACCCCTCCTTAGCCAGGAAGCCACGGCGATCTTTCTCCAGGGGGGTGGCCGGCCCGCATGAGTGACCCAGAGACTCTGAGCCTCGGGCATTGGCCACACGCTCCGGTATAGTGTGCGTAGCAAGTACCGCGTACACTCGGGCATCCAATATGCACAGCTCCACATACAATGCTATCAGTGGGGAGGAGAGGAGCATTACTGGCTACAGGACAGCTGCTCTCAAAGGGCCCCCCGACTCCGGAGCCTTTGCAAGGCTCACCTGAGCCGCAGACCCGTGGTCGGCAAACCACGGCTCGCGAGCCACATGCGGCTCTTGGGCCCCTTGAGTGTGGCTCTTCCACAAAATACCATGGCCCAGGCGAGTCTATTAGGAAGAAGTGGCATTAGAAGAAGTTTAGGTTTAAAAAATTTGGCTCTCCAAAGAAATTTCAATTGTTGTACTGTTGATGTTTGGCTCTGTGGACTAATGAGTTTGCCGACCACTGCCCTAGACTCATTCCCATCACATACCTCCTTGGAGTACCTCCCCGCCCCTGCCGCCCGCTCCCCCCCACCCAGGCATTTTGGACTCAGCACTTCCAAACTGAAATTGATCATGTTCCCTGGAAAACCACTGTTCGGCCTGCCACTCAGGGGTCACACCACCCACAGCTTCTATTCGCCAAATCCCGGAACCTCAGCTTCCCCTTCCCATCCCCCTCCCTCTTCACAGTCACCTTACACCCATGATCTGCCCATTCTACCTGCTGCCCTCCGGCCCACACGTCTACCATTATCTTCCATGCAGTTCAGGTTATCCTATTATCTCATTCCCTAAAACAAAGGTTCTCAACCAAGGTCAAGTTCCCCCCCCACACACACACACACACAAAGTTTGAGATGCCCTGCGCTAAAACATCTCCCTGCCAATGTGAAAGGGCGAGCTCCATAAAACATAAATCTTAGCATGTAACTCTCCTGCTCAAAGCTTCGCATGTAACTCTCCTGCTCAAAGCTTCGTATGTAACTCTCCTGCTCAAAGCTTAGCATGTAACTCTCCTGCTCAAAACTTTGTATGTAACTCCCCTGCTCAAAGCTTAGGATGTAACTCTCCTGCTCAAAGCTTCACATGTAACTCTCCTGCTCAAAGCTTCGCATGTAACTCTCCTGCTCAAAACTTTGTATGTAACTCTCCTGCTCAAAGCTTCACATGTAACTCTCCTGCTCAAAGCTTCGCATGTAACTCTCCTGCTCAAAGCTTCACATGTAACTCTCCTGCTCAAAGCTTCGCATGTAACTCTCCTGCTCAAAGCTTAGCATGTAACTCTCCTGCTCAAAGCTTCGCATGTAACTCTTCTGCTCAAAGCTTCGTATGTAACTCCCCTGCTCAAAGCTTAGCATGTAACTCTCCTGCTCAAAGCTTCGTATGTAACTCTCCTGCTCAAAGCTTCACATGTAACTCTCCTGCTCAAAACTTTGTATGTAACTCTCCTGCTCAAAGCTTCACATGTAACTCTCCTGCTCAAAGCTTCGCATGTAACTCTCCTGCTCAAAGCTTCACATGTAACTCTCCTGCTCAAAGGTTCGCATGTAACTCTCCTGCTCAAAGCTTCGCATGTAACTCTCCTGCTCAAAGCTTCGTATGTAACTCTCCTGCTCAAAGCTTCGCATGTAACTCTCCTGCACAAAGCCCTTCAACTATCCCAGGTCATAGAATATCCCTGAGCTACATCCCTCCCAATCTAAGCCCTCATGCCCCAAGGTCTCAGGGGACAACCCGCTCTCTCACACATAAAAAGGGGGACTCAAGATTCAGCTCCCCGTGAATCCTGCCATCTTAGACCCCATGGCCCCTGATTCTATGATCTTCGTCATCTCAGCTGCATGCACTGGGGCTGGTCACGTGGTGTCTTTCTGGGAACAAGATCGAAGCAGGTGGGGTATTTAACGGACAACTGTTTACAAGCCAGAATTCAGCTTTTCAATATTGTTTGGGGGACATGAACCTATGATTTCGTTTGTCAGGCAACCCAAGTTTCCAAAAACTTCCATTTAACTGCCCGTCGTTTTTACTTTCCAGATGACAATGAGTCATTCCTTCAGGGAGGTTCTTGGGCCTGTCTGTCCTTCCAATCTACCCCTCTCCTGGTGCTGGGGCTGCGGGGGTAGAGGGAAAACAAGGCGTAGCTCTGGATCGTCTCCAGCTCACACTGTGGCAGTGAAGGCAAAACTCTCCCAGGAATAACCAAAGAACTTACATACGGGTACATGGACCAACCCTCCACAAGGCTTCTGGTTCTACTGGGAACTTGGAAAGATATTGAAATGTCTACCTAATGATGTCAATATAGCATGCCCAGCACTCTAGGTAGTCAAGATCCCCTTTGTGGTAAATAAGCCAATGAATGAATGAATGAATGAATGATGCACATCACAGAAGCACCAGCACCACCTTGATGATGCACACGGGTCAGGAACACATCTGCCATTGAACCCAGTGATCCCACTTCTAGGAATACATCCTAAGAATCCCGAAACACCAATCAGAAAGAATGTGTGCACCCCTAAGTTCATAGTGGCGCAATTTACAATCGCTAAGATCTGGAAACAGCCCAGATGCCCATCGGTAGATGAGTGGATAAAAATACAAGTGGGTCCTGACTGGTTTCGCTCAGTGGATAGAGCGTCAGCCTGCGGACTGAAAGGTCCCGGGTATGATTCTGGTCAAGGGCATGTACCTTGGTTGCGGGCACATCCCCAGGTGGAGGTGTGCAGGAGGCAGCTGATGGAAGTTTCTCTCTCATCGATGTTTCTAGCTCTCTATCCCTCTCCCTTCCTCTCTGTAAAAAATCAATAAAATATATAAAATAAAATAAAAGAAGTGGTACATTTACACAATGGAATACTATGACGCAGTATAAAAGGAGGATCTCTTACCCTTTGGAGGGCCCTGGAGAGTATGGTGCTAAGCAAAATCAACCAGTCAGAGAAAGACAAGTATCACGGGATCGCACTCATAGGTGGAATCCAATGAACAAAATAAACTGGTGAACAAAATAGATCCAGTGATATGGAAGCATGGAGCAGACTGATGAATCTCAGAAGGAAGAGGGTAACAGGGCATGCGAAGAGATTAACCGAAGGACTTATTTGCATCTATGCATAACCCGTGGACACAGACAACAGTGCAGTAGGCCTAGGTGGGGGTGAGGTGGAGGGGGCCATGGGAAAAGGACATCTGTAACACTTTCAACCATAGGTAAATTAAAATAATAATAATAATAATGGCATGAGAATAAAGTATGGACCCTGAACCTCCTACTTTGACCCGTAAATTAACGTGAGGAACCTGGGATGGGACCATCACCCATTCCATCTACAGAAAGCCTCCTAATGGGAGAAATTAGCTTTGATTTTAGGTTTAAGTTTAAAGTTGAGCTGGAACCCAGCCCACCCCCGGGAGGTGTTAGCTGGTATGGATTTAAAGGCTGGATTTTTCTAAGATATAATTATCACTTCTCTAATATTTCTCCTGGTCCGCTTAGCTACTGGAAAGGACTTTTGTTAACCCATAGGCTTTGAAAACCCGGCCGGCCGCATCATCTCGCCTCCCTGTGTGCCTCTCTGGGCGAGAACGGGCCGGCAGTCTGAGGGTTAAGCAGTATTCCTGTCGTGTCTGCCCTGAACTTGCCCAGTTAAATTGCAACAGCATGGGTCTCCATAATTATCTAATTGTTAGTGTTGTGCCTTTACGTAATTTATGATGTAGCATTAAAGTCCGACCCGGGTTGGAGATGAAGTGCAATAGTGCTGACATCCAAGCTCAAATGAGTAGGTAAGCACCCAATTAACGACTCTGCTTCGGAGCCTTCCTTTCCACCTGACCACACTGCTACGCTAATCAGTTTTCCAAGCCTCCCACCTTCCCTACAACTAACAAGCATTTCTTCAGCTTCTCCCGTCTACAGAGGCCCTGCCCCTCTCATGAGAAGGTCCCCGGGGCTGCTGTGTTTCAAGGTGGCTGCCCGCCCCGAAGATCAGCTTCACGGGTTCCCACAGCCTCTTCCAAAAAGCGCTCTCTGCTCAATGCCCAGGTCCCGCGCACGGCTGCTGTGGGCTGCTGGACTCGATGAAGGACGGAGCCATTTGGAGGTTTACACTGAGTGGCCAGATGATGATGATCTCTGAACACATAATAATCTGGCCAGTGTATGCTAGATAATAAAAGGCTAATATGCAAATTGTCCCCTCAACCAGGAGTTCAACCAGCAGGCAGGCCAGCCAACCGCCCATGCCCCCTCCCCCTGGCCAGGCTGGCCGGACCCCGCCTATGCACAAATTCATGCACCAGGCCTCTAATATATATACAGTATATATACACTGAGTGGCCAGATTATTATGCGTTCAGAGATCATCATAATCTAGCCACTCTGTGTAGGTCATGGAGTCCGTGAATATTCTCGGGCAAGGGGCCAATGAAACCTGCGCCGTCCATCTGACAACTGGGAATGCAGAAGCAAAGCAACAGTGGGAGAGGAAACATAGAGGCATCCGTCCCTTTTCCAATGTCACGCCCCCTTCGTTCATCTGGCACAACTGTCCGCAGTCCCTCCGCCCATCGGCACCACCGCCTAATCAGCAGCAACGGAGCATAAAACATTAGAGTATTTTTAGAGACTCAAGATGTCATTACTTTGACCTCGGTGCTGTACGTAAAAGATGCTGGATATGTGAACGCTTGAATGAGCAGCTCCATGGGGAAGTGACTTGCTAATTAGCATATGTGGGCACGATCGCTGGGCCAGACTCCTGCCTCCCGTCTTTCCGCCACTGAGTCGCCATCACGTGGCATGTTGATTCCGTGTTACCTGAGCCCCTCCAGCCCCACCTCCTAAAGTTAGACATGAGCTGCAGATGCATGCACAGCCCCTGCCAAACACACGAAATTAAACCCAATGCGGACTCCTCATAACTACTTACCCTAATATGTACGCTAATTATACACCTAGGCTTTCCTTCTATACCAGATTCGTCAACCTTTGGACAGGACATAGACCTTCCTGTCCAACTCAGGTTGATTCTAGTCATAAAGCCAGCGAGACCCTCTGCAGCATCTGTGGCTTTCAAATTTGTGTATTAGATGCTTGTTTTTGTTTTTTATTTCTAATCAAATTTACTCATCAAATCATTATAAAACTAGAGGCCTTATCCATGAAACTCATGCAAGAGTAGGCCTTCCTTCCCCCTGCTGCCGGCACTGGCTTCCCTCTGGCACCCAGGACCCGTGCTTCCCTCCCAACCCCAGCTTTGTCC
This sequence comes from Corynorhinus townsendii, assembly GCA_026230045.1. Lineage (NCBI taxonomy): Eukaryota > Metazoa > Chordata > Mammalia > Chiroptera > Vespertilionidae > Corynorhinus > Corynorhinus townsendii. The sequence continues at coordinate 7,134,025 of JAPDVU010000017.1, forward strand.
AGAAGGTCGTCTGGAAGGACGTTCAGAAGGACGTCTGGTCTAATTAGCATATTACGCTTTTATTACTATAAGAAGATTCTCATCAAAAGGAGGGGAGAAAACAATGAATAGCAGGAGCACGGAGGATTTTCAGGGTGGTGAAAATACGCTGTGTGGTACTGTAACGGTGAATACATGTCATTACACATTTGTATAAATCCATAGAATGTACAACCCCAAGAGTGAACCCTAACGTGAACTATGGAGCCTGGGAGACGATGATGTATCAGTGAAGGTCCACCAGTTGTAGCCCATACACCGCTCTGATAGGGGATGTTGATAACGGGGGAGGATGTGTATGCGGGCAGGGGTATATGGGAAATCTCTGTACCCCTCCTCTCAATTTTACTGTGAACGTTCAAGTTCTCAAAATAAAGTCTTAATTTCAAAACCTCATGATGAAAAACGCATGAAAATAGAGCTCTTCTGGTGAGAATGGAGCTGAGGCCCCTCCCACCACTAGGGTAGCGTCCGAGAATACACTGGCACCCACAGTTTCAAAATCACTGTCCTGCCGGGCCAGCGTGGCTCAGTGGCTGAGTGTTGACCTATGAACCAGGAGGTCATGGTTCGCTTCCTGGTCAGGGTGCATGCCCAGGTTGTGGGCTTGATTCCCGGTGTGGGGTGTGCAGGTGTAAGGTGTGCAGGAGGCAGCCCATCAATGATGATTCTCTCTCATCATTAATGTTCCCATCTCTCTCTTCCTCTCCCTTCCTCTCTGAAATCACTAAAAAATTTATTAAAACAAGAAACTATAGCTTTCTCCATGAAACTAACTCTGGTTTCTCTGGATTAAGAGAGTGGCTACCCCCACTAACTCTTGAAGGCAGAGAAAAAGGATGACCCCCCCCCAAAAAAAAAAAAAAAAACAACTTTCAAGTATGATAGGAAGAGGGGCAGCTACTCTTGAGGCTGTGGTCAAAGGCAGTGACAACGGGCAGACTATAGTCCGCCTCTGTGGGCAGTCTGACCATAGCCTCTCTGTTTCAGCGGCCCTCATCACTGTACAGAGGCTGAAGAGAGCTCACTGTGGTTGGACTTCGATTGTCCCAGAGCCTGAAGCTAAAGAGAAGCCAGCCCTTAAGAGGACAAAGACCACCACCAACGTTGCCATCATACACCCAGAAGTCAATCCACTGCATATCCCCTCCATAGCACCTGTCACCGGTCCGCTGGCCAACTCACACCTGGCAGGCTCCCTCATTTCTCTCCATCCAAACTCCTCATCATTCTCAACACCTGCTTATCCAAACCCCCAGCATCCCACACTCCTGCCTCCTGCTGACCCACGTTTGGTTATCCTGCCAGCACGTAAAATCGGAATATGTCCCTTATTTATACGGTCACAAACGGCAGTGTGAATGAATGACCCCCCGTGGACCTGCCATCTCTTTGCCCTGCTCCTCCCACTCCTGGTGAAGAGGGTAATTTAATCTGAATTGCTCTTTAATCCCTGAGCATCTTTGGACTGCCTCGCTGTCAAAAGAAAGTGCTTTTTGTTCGGCCTCCTGGTCTACCAGGCTTTCATTAATCCACCGTGTTTTAATATCCATTAGTGAGCATTAATCTGAAAGGATGGATTTGGGGCAGAGATCCCATTCCTCTTGTCTTTTCTAATTTCCTATCATCAGAGGAAGTCCCCCCCCCCACACCCCCCGTGAAGCTTCAAAGGGGATAAAATGAACCCAAGAGGGTGGGTCTCTCTGTCCACATGGACGAATTGCTATTTGTGCCACTTTTTCTCGGGATTGTTCTTGCCAAGTGCATAGCAGCCGTTTGACCTCATCATATAACTAACAAGGTCAGAAACCCCATCCTCCATCACTGACCACCACCACACGGGCCTCGTGTGTGAGCCTGCTCCCTGTCCATGTCTTCTTTCTGATCCCTATGCTTCTGCTCAGCACCACAGCCCTGGCCCCTGCAAGGGCCTGGGAATCCAGCTTGCAGAAGCGAAGTACCTGAATCTGAAGTCATCCAGGCATCACTGGAATTCAACGTGATTATAAAATGAAGGGCGGGGGGGGGGGGGGTTGGAATTGGGTGGGAGCACCCTAGCTTGTGTGGCTCAGTGGATACAGCGTCGGCCTACGGACCAAAGTGTTCCAGGTTCCATTCCAATCAAGGGCACATATCTCGGTTGCAGGCTCCTCCCTGGACCAGGCCTGGTCGGGGCTCCTGCAGGAGGCAACTAATCGATGTGTTTCTCTCACGTCGATATTTCTGTCTTTCCCTCTCTCTTCCACTCTCTCTAAAAATCAATGGAAAAATATCGAGTGAGGATTAATTTAAAAAAAATAAAGGTATTTTATTAGACAGGAAGTTCCTGAAAAACAAGCTCTGGGGCTGATTCATCCATGTAGCTCTCTGCAAGCACGGTGCAGAGCCCTCCGCATAATAGAAACATCATAAAAATCAGTTCAAAGAAAGAAATAACAAATAACCCCCTTCTTTTTCCTTGGTGCCTGAGGCACCCTTCCGCAGCGCCTCCACGTACACCCAGAAAGATGAGGCCTGTGCACGCGAATCCTTTCATCACGATGGTTAGAGCCAAAGCAAGTGAAACATATTGGGGTGCCGGCACCTTCCGTGGGACAAGCTGTACGTAAAACACTGGTGAAAAGCAGCATGTGCTTTTGATAACTGGAAAACGCATTATATGTCAGAACTGGGAAGGAACGGAAGTGCTGAAGATGCATGCCCTTGGAGTCGTATTTAAACAAAACATTGATCTTTGATGTGACTTGATTCTTCCCCCAACAGGACGGAAGACGACCTCTTGCAGGATCTCTTTTGTGTGGGTTGCCAGGGGGAGAAGTCAGCTTTGTTCCCTCCTAGTGCCCCAGGGGTCAGGGTCAAGATGCCAACACTCTGTTTTGAAAGTGACTTGAGTTAGAAAAGAAGTCGGGCCAAGATGCAAGGGGATGTGGTGCCATGTGGTCCTGCCATACTGTGGGCCACACACACAGGTCCCTGCCACACTGTGGGCCACACACACAGGTCCCTGCCACACTGTGGGCCACACACACAGGTCACTGCCACACTGTATGCCACAGACACAGGTCGCTGCCACACTACAGGCCACAGACACAGGTCCCTGCCACACTGTGTGTCACACACACAGGTCGCTGCCACACTGTGTGCCACACACACAGGTCCCTGCCACACTGTGGGCCACAGACACAGGTCGCTGCCACACTGTGGGCCACACACACAGGTCCCTGCCACACTGTGGGCCACACACACAGGTCACTGCCACACTGTATGCCACAGACATAGGTCGCTGCCACACTACAGGCCACAGACACAGGTCCCTGCCACACTGTGTGTCACACACACAGGTCCCTGCCACAATGTGTGCCACAGACACAGATCACTGCCACACTGTGGGCCACACACGCAGGTCGCTGCCACACTGTGGGCCACACACGCAGGTCGCTGCCACAGTGTGGGCCACACACGCAGGTCGCTGCCACACTGTGGGCCACACACGCAGGTCGCTGCCACACTGTGGGCCACACACACAGCCCGTGGCTAAGTCCCGCAGACACGTTCACTTAGCAGTGCGACTTCCCTACAGGGAAGCAGAGAGCATCTGTGACAGCGAGAAGAGGGGTGTCTATCTCGGCTTGGCTCCTCCCACCTCCCACTCCCCTGGGTCAAGGTCTATCCCGTCCGGCCAAGCGCACAGCACTTCTGAACTGCATCGTCCTGCCGGCCAATGACCCCTCTGCCACCCAGACCCCACCCCCTCCAGGGGGCATTCATCCAAAGCTGAGATGGAGGGGTGCCTGGCAGGAGTGGTCAGAGAGAGGAAAACAAAGCTTCAGGGCCTTTTCACAGCATGCCCAAGCTTTAGCCCCAATACACCCCTAGGTGAGCCCTGCAGCCCTCGCAAGGCGCCACAGGCGCTCGCTGCGGCGTGCAGGTTAGAAAGGCTGGGACGGAGTGGCTACTTAAGAGAAATGACTTGAAAAGAACTGAAACCTTGTCATCAGAGAAACCTTAGTTCCAATCCCACCTCCGCAACGTATTAGCTGTGCAAGTTTGGGCCAATCACTTCACTTCCCTGAGCGAAGCTCCTTAAATGGGGGTCAGAAACCACTGGGGGAGCCCGACTGGCATGGCTCAGTGGTTGGGCGTCAACCTACGAACCAAGAGGTCACCAGGTCGATTCCCGGTCAGGGCACAGGCCTGGGTTGCAGGCTCGATCCCCAGGGTGGGGCGTGCAGGAGGCAGCCGCTCCATGATGCTCTCTCACCCTCGATGTTTCTCTCTCTCGCTCCCTCTCCCTTCCTCTCTCTGACATCAATAAAAATACACAATCTTTTAAACACCAGTGTAAAGAGATGCCATGTCAGTATAGCCCTTGGCCAAGCCCATGGCTCCGGTCACTCAGCAAGCACGAGCTCCTGAGGCACCAAAGGGTGCACCCTGACATCCAGGGCGCACCACCTCACTTCCTCTTTGTTAGCAGGTCGTTGCCTGGTAGACTCGGAAGCAAGATGGCAATGCCTCCACAGTCCCAGAGCACGGCGTGGCCCAGCAAACGGCACGAAACGCACCAGCAAGCCCATCCAGACACGGTCCTAAACACGCCGTGCGTCCACCCGGCCGGTGCCTTGCTCCGATTTCTCCTCCAGCGCCCCCTCGGCTGTGCAAGGCCTCGAAATCTCGAGGACCAGCGGCCTCCTTTCTGTCTGTTTTGCAAGGACAAACGTGACAGAAATGTAGGACCCGAGGAGATATTTCCACGGCCCGGGTGTCAGGGAAAGCCTTCAGCCCGGCCGTGAAGGATCGACTGCAGGACGCCATCCGCTATACAGATGAGCCCTCAAATGAGTGCGGGAGCCGTGAGTCCTCAGGCTCCGAGGAGAGAGGAGGCCGCCGCACCGCCTCCGCCACCGGCCACGCCGCCCGCCGGGGCATCCATCACCGGTAAGTGCCACGGCACCGCCACCTCTGATACCTCGTCATTGGGCCACCTGCAAATGAGGCACTAGATTAGGGCTGACACGGGCGCAGCACAAAGCCAGGATCCGCCGGGTATAATTAATTGGCCCCTCGCCAGCTTGACAAATTGGGGATGATGAATCTATCTCTTATGAATGGGGGGGGGGGGGGGAATGCATAATCAGTCAAAGATTTCGCTCAGACAGCGCTCCTCAGCCTCCCTGCCACAGCTAAACCCATTAAGGCAAGGAGACATCACTTTCAAAAAAAAAGGCAGCGTCCTTCCGATGCCCAATTTATTTCCTTCTGTTCTGAATTTATGGCAGAAGTCAACCCAGGTTTGCCCGACGTTAAGGGGAGAGGACGCTTCTCTTGTGGGTTTAAACAGGAATCTGTGTCCCCTGTCCTTGCGTTCCAGCTGGAAATATGTGCAAATGGACTTTGGGGGAGGGGATGCTTTATTATTAAGGCATTTTTAAAAAATATTTTTTTAGTGATTTCAGAGAGGAAGGGAGAGGGAGAGAGATAGAAACATCAATGATGAGAGGGAATCACTGATTGGCTGCCTCCTGCCTGCCCCCTACTGGGGACAGAGCCTGCAACCTGGGCCTGTGCCCTGGACCGGAATCGAACCCGGGACCCGTCAGTCCACAGGCTGACGCTCCATCCACTGAGCCAAACCAGCTAGGGCAGGTCTGCTTTCTTTTGCAATTGGCAGGAGAAATCGTTTTATAATTTCTTCTACATTCAAGTTGGGTCAGCGTGCGAAGTGAAAAGTATCAATTAGGTAATTATCCGGCTAATTTGACAAACGATAAAAAAAGAAAAAATCAAACAGGCTCTCCCATCAGTAAATAAAACACTCTTTTGAATTATGGGCCAGATTAACGAGATGGTTATGCTCTGGGCAAGAAGGCACTGCTGCCAGGGAGAAAGAGGGAGCAGTTCCCACGTTCCCACCGTGCGACCTGCAGGTGTTAATTACTTCGTGGCTCTTAACCCTCTGGGATTTTTTTAAAATATTTTTTTTATTGATTTCAGAGAGGAAAGAAATAGAAGCATCCATGATGAGAGAGATGGATGGCTTCTTTGCCTCATCCCTGCCTTTACTCTACCTGGTGTAGGACTTAGAATACTGACACCTCCTCATTGGAGTCTGGGCGGTGCAGCCCCGCTGATAACAAGGCTTGGGAAAGCCGCTCGGCTGTCTCGGCATCAGCAGGCAAGGCCACGGTGCACACATCTGGTGGTGCCGGAGGGGAATACTGTTCAGAAAGATACTTCTGGGGGCCGTGGAATTGGATGCCATTCTCTGAAGTCTCAAAATCGGCCCTTCATCTTTGACAAAGGAAACCGTGCGGCCTCAAGCTAGGAGAAGCCGGACGGTGTTTGGGGTGACAGACGTGTGTCCCTTTGGGAGGAAGGTGGTGTAGAGTGGAGAGAACAGGGTCCTGGCAGACAGACAGATGTGGGTTCGAGTCCCGCACGGACCACGTGGCTTTCCGACCTTCGGCAGGTCCGTTTGCCCACGTCTCTGTTTCTTCGTCTGCACGATGGGCCGTGGCAGTGACCACATCGGACGCCTTGTTAAGTTTCGAGGTGGAACTCAACAAAGAGTAGGGATTGGTCATAAAACCCCCGGGGCAGGTGGAAGGGAGAAGAAGAACTGTACGCTGGGTAATCTGGGGAGAGGGAGAGGTTGGGAAACCCCAAATTTGGGTAAAAAAAATAAAAGTGGATGTCAGCAATAGAACCCCAAGTAACCCGAATTACTCACTTGTTTTTGTGTCTCAGTGACTCCTGAGATGTATACCACCATTAGGAGACGGACGGGCCAGCCTGGACTTTTCTCCCCACTCAATATATTTTTATTACTCACAGAAGAAGGGAGAGGGAGAGAGGGAGAGAAACATCAATGATGAGAGAGAATCACGGATCAGCTGCCTCCTGCAGGCCCCCTCCTGGGGATCGAGCCTGCAACCCAGGCAAGTGCCCATGACCGGAATCCAACCTGGGACTGGCTGACGCTCTATCCACTGAGCCAAACCATCTGGGGCTCTGGGATTTTTTAAATGTCTACTCTGTGTGTCAATAATACCGCTTACCCTTTCTACTAAATAACCAAGCAATTTTGTTTGTTCCTATTGTTTGGAAAACAGAAGCTGTCTTGCAGCTTTTGCAAGCAAAGCCTTGCAAACATTGACAGTGGTCTATATTTCAACCTGTCCCTATTCACTGGACGTAGAATGAAATGCTAAGGCCATTCTTAGGTTAAAAGTTCATAAATGTCAAAACTCCCTGGATGACCCCACAGACAACTGACCTTGAACACGGTATTCACGCACTCAGGTAAGCCCTTCCGGGCACCCACCCATCCCAGTCACCTGTACGTGCCCAGGTGGGAGCTTCTACAGGTAAGTGGCCCGCAGCCCATTCGTGGAGTTTTCAGTAAAGGCACAAAGGAGAGGGATCGGAGGGAAGAATGGGCCAGGCTGCGCTGTGAAGGGAGGTGGGGTACAAGGGCAGTGAGCCGAGAGCTCCCCAGTCTGTCCCTTTTTCTGCCGCTTGGCTCCAGAAGACCTGCCCTATAAAAAAAAAGATATCTGTGAAACTCGATAACCACCACCTTGGAAATGGACTCGCCGTCCTGTAATTTGAATCACACCTTAGCTTCATGTGGCAAAATGCCCTTCTTTATTTCACCTGTAAATCACCTGCCTTTGAAGAAAGTAACTGAGTAATTCAAACTTTGGATTCATCTCTTCTTGGAAGGCCTTGTAGAGCCCCAGTAGAATGATTATATAAATCTTCCCAACCCCTACATACACACACACACACACACACACACACACACACACAGACTCTCTCTCTCTCTCTCTCTCTCTCTCTCTCATCCCAACACAGCGCCTGTTTCGTGAGACGATGCCAGAACTTGGCAAGGAATTAGAGAAACAACAACAACAAAAGACTACAAGATTTCCAACCTTCATTCCTCTCCTTTTTAATGGGGCAAAATCAGACACATTCACGTGCTGAAGAAAAGATACTGACCACTATATCTAGCAATATTTCTGAGTTGAAGCCCACAAATTCATACTTATCTATATATACTAGAGGCCCAGTGCATGAAAATTCATGCACTGGAGGGGGGGGTGTCCCTCAGCCTGGCCTGCCCTCTCTCACAGTCTGGAAGTCCTCAGGGACGGGAGAGGCAACCCAGTGATCAAGGGAAGGTGACGCCCCCATCACACCTCTGCTGCTGCCACTGCCGGCAGCGCAAGCCTCAGCTGGGCCTGGTAACCTGAGCCTTGGGCCGGCCCTGGGCAGCTGGGGGGCTGAGGGGACTGGGGGACTCCAGAGGCAGGCGCATGGAGCGGCCGGACCTGCCTGGGGGTGGGCCTAATCATGCCACACGCCTGCCACCCTGGCGGGGCTGAGCGTACTGGGCACCGCCATCTTGTGGCTGTGGGTGCCACCATCTTTGAGGGCGTGGCAGTCAATTAGCATATTCCCTCTGTATTAGATAGCATATAAAACCTAAATGACCGTTAGGAACAGACGATGGGATGACCAGCCAGTAGCTATGACGTGCACTGACCACCAGGGGGCAGATACTCAATGCAGGAGCTGCCCCCAGGTGGTCAGTGTGCTCCCACAGCCAACCTCCCCCGACCGGCTGACCTTCCGTGGTCCCTCCCCACAGCCGGACGGCCCCAATCAGCCCCGATCTCCAGCCAGGCCAAGGGACCCCACCTGTGCACGAATTTGGGCACCTGGCCTTTAGCATATACAATAACTATGATTCTTTACTGCTATAAACCCTGTAAACGTATTTCTTTGGAACAGACTCTAGAGGTGATAGCTCTTTAGGGGGCCACTCTTAAGGAATAATACCAAGAGGTGGAAACAAAAGCTCCTCCCCCACCTCCTCCTCCCAGTCTCATTTCCCTCGACCTTTAAGCAGCCTCCAAAACTCGGAAACCAGGCTCTCTTGCCCGGTTGCTCAGTTGGTTAGAGCATCGTCCCGATAAGCCAAGGTCGCAGGTTCGATCCCAGTCAGGGCACATAAAAACATCAATTGGCAAATGCATAAATAAGCAGAAGAACCCAGCCGGTGTGTCGACCTGAGAACCAGGACGTCACGGTTCCATTCCCAGTCAGGGCACATGGCCAGGTTGCAAGTTCAATCCCCAGTGGGGAGCGTGCAGGAGCAGCCGATCCATGATTCTCTCTCATCGCTGATGTTTCTATCTCTCTCTCCCTTTCCCTTCCTCTCTGAAATCAATAAAAACACTTTTTTTTTAAAAAAAAAAGCAGAACAAATCAATGTTTCTCTCTCTCTCTCAAATCAATTAATCAATGCAACTTGAAAAAGCGGGGAGACAAGCCCTCTCAGCACTACCTGCTGCTGGGTACTACACCAGGAGGCATCACTTCCCTCACACACAATGCGTTTTGTGTCATGCAGCAACCTTGCTTCCACCCACCCATCCCCTAACTACCCAAGCCTGCATGTCCCTAAGCAAGCTCAGAACCCACCCATAAACCTTTTATCACTGTTACTGAGTTCTTGTGCCGTCAGCCGGTTCCCCATGACACTAGGAGCAAAAACTACAAAACTCAACAGAGGAATTGCTTGTGCGTGGGGTCGGGCGGCAGACCCAGGCCTGACACGGGCCGTGCCCCTTGCTGAATAGCCACGACCTCAGGCAATGCACCCCCACTTTCTAAGCCTCAGTTTTCCTGTCACTAACCTTGGGTTGACAGTGCATATCCTAGTGATGTCTAGCGGATATACACTGAGTGGCCAGATTATGATGATCTCTGAATGCACAATAATCTGGCCACTCAGTGTGTGTGCGTGTGTGTGTGTGTGTGTATGTGTGTGTGTGTGTGTGTATTAGACGCCTGGTGCATGAATTCGTGCATGGGTGGGGTCTGGCCAGCCTGGCCAGGGGGAGGGGACATGGGCGGTTGGCCGGCCTGCCTGCTGGTCGAACTCCTGGTTGAGAGGACAATTTGCATATTAGCCTTTAATTCTATAGGATATACACTGAGTGGCCAGATTATTATGCGTTCAGAGATCATCATCTGGCCACTCCATGTAAATCACGAAGAAAGGCTCCAGCAACGTTTTAGGGGATCAATAAACGTGGATCCCGCTCCGTACCGTGTATGTGTCGACTTCCTCTTCGAATCCTTCGTTCTGAGCAAGGATGGCCCGGCACGTACCACCCTGCAGCCACGGTCTCGCCGTGAGAGAGACGGCTCAGCGTTGCCAGTGCCAAGTGCATGGGACATGAATGATGACGCTCACCTGGGGCCCCGGAGATGGGTGTGCCCCTTTGGGGGGGACCGTCTAGCTCCCTTACTTTGGGTAGGAGAGGACCCCAACGCATCACGTGGGTTTGACACACACACATACCACCCATTTCAACAGCCTCGCGTTCTACGTGAGAGGCCGGCCACCGGGAGGGAAGCAGCCGCTGTACTTTCTACACAGTTTCACACCTGACAGTTGCCATGCCTAGCCAGCCACGGGGCTGTGTTTTATTGCCGGCCATTGAGAAGAATTAGTTGGTGACCCCGAAAACTGATATATAAGGTCCTTTTAATCACCAATATGGCGTTCAATTCCCCGGCGTAAACTTATTAACCTTTTTTACTGCGGAGGCCTGATGGATGGAACGCATCTACACACCGGTTGTGAGCTGAGAGGACAGTGTAGGGTCTGAGGCGTCGGAATGAACGGGAGAGAGCGGCTGCTCCCCATCGCGGAGACGGAAGTGGGGTGGCAGCCTCCCGCTGGCTGCGTCCCTAGAGGCCCATCTTGTACCGACAACCGCTCAGGATTGGCTGGTGAGGACCTGCTGCCTGTCTGTAGGGCTCTGTGACTTGACAGGGTGGGGTCCAAACACCTTAGCACGACCCCAACTCCCACTTTTCCAGCTTCTGCGCCTAAACAGTCACTGTCCCCCAATGCGCTGTGCTGGCCACTGCTCCGCCTCTAGCCGTGTGTTTTCCTGTTTCACGGGAATCGCTCATGCCCACCCATGGCCACCCACACAAACCCACAGCCCTACACACTCACAGCCCCTCACACACTCACAGCCCTCACCCATACCCCCCCAAACACCCACACTCAATCCCTTATACACACACACCCTTACACACTCACAGCCCCTCACCCATACCCCCAAAACACCCACACACAACCCTTACACACTCACAGCCCCTCACACACTCACAGCCCCTCACACTCACAGCCCCTCACACATACCCCCCAAACACCCACACTCAACCCCTTATACACAAACACACAACCCTTACACACTCACAGCCCCTCACACACTCACAGCCCCTCACACACTCACAGCCCCTCACACATACCCCCCAAACACCCACACTCAACCCCTTATACACAAACACACAACCCTTACACACTCACAGCCCTCACCCATACCCCCCAAACACCCACACTCAACCCCTTATACACAAACACACAACCCTTACACACTCACAGCCCTCACCCATACCCCCCAAACACCCACACTCAACCCCTTATACACAAACACACAACCCTTACACACTCACAGCCCCTCACCCATACCCCCCAAACACCCACACTCAATCCCTTATACACAAACACACAACCCTTACACACTCACAGCCCTCACCCATACCCCCCAAACACCCACACTCAATCCCTTATACACAAACACACAACCCTTACACACTCACAGCCCCTCACACATACCCCCCAAACACCCACACTCAACCCCTTATACACAAACACACAACCCTTACACACTCACAGCCCCTCACCCATACCCCCCAAACACCCACACTCAACCCCTTATACACAAACACACAACCCTTACACACTCACAGCCCCTCACACACTCAGAGCCCCTCACACTCACAGCCCCTCACACATACCCCCCTAAACACCCACCCTCAATCCCTTATACACAAACACACAACCCTTACACACTCACAGCCCCTCACAAAGAAACCCCAAAACTCCCACACTCAATCCCTATACACAAACCGACAACCCTACACACTTTCACCCAGCCCTTTACACATAAACCCCTTGAAACACCCACACACAATCCCTTATACACAAACCCACAACCCTTACACACTCACCTAGCCCCTCACACGTACACCCAGACAGAGAGAGGGGAATCCCAAGGGTTTTAAAATAAAATGTTCTGCTTCGATAGGATGTGTGGAGCTGGCCCAGAGCAGAGAAATGGCTGAGGACAGAGCCGGCGAGGGGGGCACCCGAGTGGTGGGCCAGGAGGAAGGGGCCCGGCGTGGTGAGAAAGGAGGCCACGGGTGAGCAAGTGCCGAGCAGAGCGTTCATCACCAGACTCTCAGTCCCCAGTGCTGTCAAGATGAAAGCAGACCCGTCGCTCCCGTGTGCTCCGCCTCCGGATGTGACGGGACAGAAGGTGAGTTAGCAGCAGCTTTAGGGAGCAGCGAGTCCAGGACAGAAGTTTGCTACACGTGGTCCCGGGACAGCGATGGGGGCCTCGGGTGGGTCCCAAGGAGGTCCAAAGACTTTCCAACGTCAAATGGAGAGGAGATGCCTACTTGGACGAGAGAGCGTCTGGCCCGGCCGGTGTGGCTCAGTGGTTGAGCATCGACCTATGAACCAGGAGGTCACGGTTCGATTCCCACTCAGGGCACAAGCCCGGGTTGTGGGCTTGATCCCTAGCAGGGGGGCGTGCAGGAGGCAGTCGATCCATGATTCTCTCTCATCATTGATGTTTCTCTCTCTCTCTCTCCCTCTCCCTTCTCTGAAATCAATACAAATATATTATTTTTTTTAAAAAAAAGCAGCAGAAGAGATGGTGTGCTTTTGTCTGTTCTGCATAGTAGGATTCTGCATTCTAAGACTTACAATGCCACAATCGAAATGCATTTGAAAGTCTTGAATTCAACCCAACCCCTGCGTTTAGCACAGGAGGAAAGTCAGCATGCTTCGTCAAGGTCATTGGCTGGCTAGCATCAGAGCTGGGCTGGCCCCTTCCCGTGGGGGCTCCCTCAGCCAGCAAGGGGGGCACGAGAACTGCGGACCACATGTTCGAACCCCAGCCACCCCCTCAAACCCTGGGGTTAACCAGCCACCGCCGCATGTCTGCTAAAACTGCTTCTACGCAAACAAACAGAGCAGTGCAATTTATCTGGTTTCCGGGTGATTCGCTCCATGGAATCACGCTGTGTCTAGTTTTCAGGTAATATTTCCCCCAACCCTCTGCTCCCACCATCCGTGAGCTCAAAGGAAGAAAAATAGAACTATCCCTTAATCGTGGAGGTCTCTTAATACGCCAACCTCCTTGTCGTAAAGAAACACACGGGCGTGTCTCACCGGGCCCGGGGTCCACAGCGTCTCCATCCACTGACAAGCATCCCACGGGCACAAGCCATCTGGTGCGGTGGCTGAAAGTCCAGATCGTCAGGCCTGTGCCCCGAGGATCGGAAGTCAACCCCCACTCTGCCTCTCTTCAGCCCGACAAGTCCCTCACCCCCTGTTGCCCGGCTCACTGGACTAGAACACACACGGTCACCGGATCTATTCAATCACCGCAAGGTCCACGAGATCGTGACTGTAACGCGTCGGCATTCACGGGTGCTTAGGACACGGCACGCGCTCGGTGAGATTTGGCCATCGCTGTAACGATACAGGTCGTTCCCCTTATAATTCTACAGCCGTTAATAACGACACCAACGAGGTCCCAGCCGGTGTGGCTCAGTGGAGAGAGCGTCGGCCTGCAGACCAGAGGGTCCCGGGTTCGATTCCGGTCAAGGGGCACGTACCTCGGTTGCAGGCTCTTTCCCCAGGCCCGAGGCCTGGTCGGGGCTCGTGCGGGAGGCCACCAATCGATGTGTGTCTCTCACATCGCTGTGTCTCTCTGTCTTTCCCTCTCTCTTCCACTCTCCCTAAAAATCAGTGGGAAAAAATATCGTTGGGTGAGGGCTAAAAACAAAAAAATTGACACCAACAGAGATGATTGGGATGATTTTAAAAGCTGTTTTGCAAATCAACAGCAATAAAAATAATCTATCACCTCCGTAAAGCAGTGTCTTGCTTCACTCACCAATCACCATTTGCTCAGCACGGGGAAATTGCGAACTGTCCTGAAATAATACAGTACAGACAGTTGGTGACAATTAGAGCATAAGGAGTCTAATATAGACTTAGAAATAAATCCAGGATCCCCTATTCAACTAAAACCCATTTATTCAACAACAACAACAAAAATCTCAGAACCACTTTGCCATAAGTGGACATCATTTCGTGCTCAATGACAATGAAATCCCACTGCAAGTATAGATGGCATGCAGAGCACCTGCCTTCATACCAGGAGATTGATACCCTTGCAATGAATAGCAGCTGAATATTAAGTATCTCACTTAAACCTGCCATGTTCTTGGGCGTGGGCACAGCCCTCCCCTTGCTCCTATCCTGGCTATTTCTGGGGACTTGCCAAGGGGCAGGAGTGAGACGCAACTTCTGTTTTTATTGACGTGTCATCTAGCTTAGAGCTGCATGGCGGATTCATGAAGACACGTCCTACATAATAAAAGGCGAACATGCAAATCGACCGAACGGCCGAACGACTGGTCGCTATGACACGCACTGACCAACAGGGGGCAGACGCTCAATGCAGGAGCTGCCCCCTGGTGGTCAGTGCGCCCCCACAGGGAGAGCATCGCTCAGCCAGAAGCCAGGCTCACGGCTGGCCAGCGCAGTGGCCTAAGCCATCAGTCGGACATCCCCCGAGGGCTCTTGAGTCCTGGGAGAGGGCGCAGGCCAGGCTGAGGGACCGCCCCCTCCCCCCCCCCCCACCCGCTCCTGAGTGCACGAATTTCACGCCCTGGGCCTATCGTTGTTATAACATTAAAATCACAGGCGCTCCACCGCCACCACGAAAAAAGCAGTTCCTTCTCCAAAGGGCTATAGATCTACGTGACCGAAGAGATGGGTGAAAGGAGGTCATTTCAGACTAAGCACTAACGACATTTTAATAGCTCCAACGTGGACTGAACTTAGTGGAGCGAAGCATTCTCAGTTGAAGAATTAGGACCGGCCCCATCCAACCCCGGGGCTGTTAACGACTCGGGAGCAGGCCGTGCAGGCCAAAGGAGTTTCCTGTTAACATCCTACGTCAACACGGGTTACTGGAGCCGGAAATGAACTTCTCCCGGGGTCACCGTCTAGGCTAACCAAGGAAATAAAGTGCTTCCTGTGTAGGAATATGTGCAAATGTAAGACCAAATTCCCACTGTAAAATGTTGGGCCATAAAAAATAGGTGAGCCCTAAATGGTGTGGCTCAGTGGATAGAGCGTCGGCTTGCGGACTCAAGGGTCCCAGGTTCGATTCCAGTGAAGGGCATGGGCCTTGGTTGCGGGCACATCCCAGTAGGGGGCGTGCAGGAGGCAGCTGATTTGATGTTTCTCTCTCATCGATGTTTCTAACTCTCTATTCCTCTCCCTT
The DNA here is from genome assembly GCA_026230045.1 of Corynorhinus townsendii. Taxonomy (NCBI): domain Eukaryota; kingdom Metazoa; phylum Chordata; class Mammalia; order Chiroptera; family Vespertilionidae; genus Corynorhinus; species Corynorhinus townsendii. The sequence continues at coordinate 7,149,528 of JAPDVU010000017.1, forward strand.
CCTCTCTGTAAAAAAATCAATAAAATGTATTTTAAAAAATAATAATAATAATAGGTGAGCCCTAGCCAGTTTGGCTCAGTGGATAGAGCTTCGGCCTGTGGGCTGAAGGGTCCCGGGTTCGATTCTGGTCAAGGGCACATGGTTGTGGGCTCGATCCCCAATAGGGGGCGTACAGGAGGCAGCCGATCAGTGATTCTCATCATTGATGTTTCCATCTCCCTGAAATCAATAAAAATATTTTTTTTAAAAAAAGAATAGAAGAAAGCCCTGGTTTGCTTGCTATTTGTCATGCTTTCTTTGTGGGCAGGGGCGGGCGTGCATTCGCCTGAGTGCAGGGTCGCCTGCCTTCCCAGCGGGGGATCCAGACGTAGGTCCCCGCCCCCACCCACCGGCGGACTGACCGCAGACGCTCTCGGCCCGTCAGCATCATCTTCGCCAAAGGGCGGTAACAACCGCCTCGCGCTGGCCTGTGCACTCGGTGAGACGCAGCCTGTGGTCGCTCCTGGGACAAGGGTCCGCCTCTCAGGGTCCACGGCCAGGCTGCCTGGTCCTCACTCCTCCTCTGCTGCGGGCTGCAGGCGCCTGGCCTTGTCGGGTTCCCCTACCGCCTCGACAGACACAGGAAGGGCGCCAGCCCCCACCACCACGGTAGGTAGCGTCCTTTCCTAGCCGGAGAGGGAGACTCATCCCGCATCATCTGTATACAGACACCTTCCCTTCTGGCTCCCCACTGGGGTTTTTGCCCAGCATGTGCCCAGCTGGCCAGCCGCCCCCCGCCCCCATGACCTCAGACAGGGCATCAGGACCCACGGCCTCCACTGGACTGGGAGGAGGAACTAGAAAAGTTGACGGAAACCACAGGAAGTCTGTGCATCTGTAATAAACCCGTCTACCCTCTGGGGAGAAGACAGGGTTCGATTTGATGCCAGCGGTTACACACTGGCACGCTGAGGGCGGTCATCGAATCGTGCCTCTGTTTTGAAATACGGAAACGTCCCGTTTTTAAAACTCTGGGTTTGGGGGCTCATCTTCTAAAGCCCCAAGTCCTGGCCCTCGCCGGTGTGGCTCAGTGGATAGAGTGTCCACCTGCAGAACGAAGGGTCTCAGGTTCGATTCCAGTCAAGGGCACATGCCCGGGTGCGGGTTCGATCCCCAGTGGGGGGTGAGCAGGAGGCAGCTGATCCATGAGTCTCTCTCATCGTTGAAGTTTCTATCTCTCTCTCCCTTTCCCTTCCTCTCTGAAATCCATAAAAATATATTTTAAAAAATAAAATAAAACCCAAAGTTCTGGTTTCCAGTGAGTCTGTCCCTCTGAATGGGCCCCTTTCCCCCCGCCCTTGCCCCCGACTGTCTGTACCTTCTCAAGACACCCCTGAGGCCTCAGAGGTTGGCCCAATCATCTCCCCCCACACACAGGTCCCATTCCTGTCGTTATTCATCGAAACGCGGTTACTTGGCAAATATTAATCCCCGTCTGATCCTCCGGGCTCAACGAAGCCAAATGAAGCCACCTCCGTGGGAATGTGACAAGGGAAAACCACGGTGCTAAACAGTGAAATATGCGTTAAGTCCCCAAAGAAGTTCATTACCTGAAGGACGCATTACCCCCTTCTCTTCCCATGAGTCAGCACGAGCGGCAGTCACTCCTAATTGGTTTACAGCTTAGTAAGAAATATTGGCATGCCACCGTTCGTGATGACACAGCTGTATTCCTGCGGGGACGGCCGAGACAAATCTGCGTGGCGCGAGACAGGTGGGGACAAAGGGAGCAGGTGGACATGGGCTGTAAATACAACTAGAACTTAACCAGCAGTGGAGTGTTTCTCCCCACAGGTTTCTGGCGCCTCGTCCCTAATGAACTATGGAAATTACAAAAGGAGAAGTAACGTGGGCGGGCTCTTCGGAACCGGGGCCGAAACGGAAATATTGCGAGCCATTAAGTGCAATGCATTTGAAAAATACACGCCTGTTTGGGGAGCAGTGGTTTGTAGGCATCTGAGCGGAAAAGGGGGTGGATTTAAGGAAAATATTATCAGCTAATGGTGACATTCGTTTTCCTTCAGGCCTTCAGGGGGTAGATGGGCGGGGGGCAGAGGGAGGGTGCAATCCAGGGCGGTAATTTTCAAGTTTAGCAAACTGATGAGCCTCTTCAACAAAATAGTGGATTCCCTGGGATGCGCATCGCAGTCAAAATCGCATCCCGCTGAGCGGACAGGCTGCTGCCAAAAGCAGAAAATCAACAGGCAACTCGCCTGGCATTCTTGGATGATTCACCCTGGAGAGCCGCCGCGGAATCATTCACAGTCTCTGTTCTCCCGGCGTGCGATGGGGAGGCACTTGGGACTCTCCGGCATTCACTCTGAATCTTGGCTTGAGACTAGGCCAGTGGTCGGCAAACCGCGGCTCGCGAGCCACATGCGGCCCTTGGGCCCCTGGAGGGTGGCTCTTCCACAAAAGACCACGGCCTGGGCGAGTCTGTTTTGACGAAGCGGCATGAGAAGACGTGTAAGTTTGCAAAATTCGGCCCTCCAAAGAAATCTCCATCCTTGGCCTGTTGCTATGTGGCTCTGTGGACCGGCGAGTTTGCCGACCACTGGACTAGGATGATCTAGCACTCCACGAAAAGTAGCAAGACACTGCTAGGACCACACGAGTCGTGGGCCCTTGAGGGGCTTGGCCAACTTCCCGCCCTGACTGACAGCGCCCAGACTCTGCCCTCACCTCCTCACCGCAGCTCGCAGGGTCCTGGCGGACGCTGTAATGATACATCAACATTCTCATCTCAGGAAGAACCACCCCCCCTCCCCCAAATAAGACTGAGAAGATGCTCCTTTTACAAAAGCTTATTTTTTGAAGAAACAAGGGGAAATAATCCTTAGGAGCAAGCATGTCTCCTATATTTTAAAATAGAGGCCCGGTGCACGACATTCATACACTGGCAGGGGGTCCCTCAGCCTGGCCTGCACCCTCTCACAGGGAGTGGACCTAAGCCGGCACGCGGACATCCCCCGAGGGGTCCTTAGCGTTGCAGTGGAGGCAGGAGAGGCTCCTGACATTGCCTCACCAGCCGTGAGCCGGCTTCTGGCTGAGCGGCACTCCCCCGGTGGGAGTGCACTGACCACCAGGGGGCAGCTCCTGTGTTGAGTGTCTGCCCCCCTGGTGGTCAGTGTGCAGCAGAGTGTTTGATTATATAGGATCTCCTAATCCTTGACTAACGGCAGTGTGATTCCAGCTGGTTTTTCCGACTCGTGGTCTGTGTCCGCTGTGTGTGTCCGTTGTTTGAGCATCGCTTATCGTGAACGTGGGCCAGCCTAAAAGGCATCTCTGGACCCTTCTACTCCAGCTGTGAACTTTAGACTTAATCCTCAAGGACCCTCTTGTCTGGTGAGGTTGACTTTACATCAAATTCTCTCAAGGGGTAGGCAGAATAGTCAAGGCAAGAGAACGAGACAGACAGAGCGTCTGCCTTTCATAAATCAATAAGCACCCCCTGACCATCTTTCTTGACCCTTTAAACTCTGAAATTAATCTAAACGGACCCCGAAGGCCCGCCGGCCCACCCCAGAGCCTTGCAAGTTCCCTGAAGCAATCCAAGTCCCGTAAAGTTTTATCAGCCAGCCTTCACGGCAGGCCCTCCGCGCTTACCGCTGGTGACAGGGAGCGTCCGGGCGGTCGGTGAACCCTGCGAACGGATGACCCCAATATGGTCGAGTGCTGTTATCCAGGGAAATATCAGAACCACGGCTTTTCTGTTACAGGGAGGTCCCAACCTCTGAAAAGGGCCGCTGTACACTCTTCAGGATATGTCAGCGAAATAAACAGCTAATACTCGGAGACAGTCTACTGACCACGGTCCGGAAGGGCCATTCATTTAACCACTTTTCAACCGTCCCTGCCCTTCCGCGGGGCGCGTATTCCCCAGAGGAAGAAGCCAACTAACGTTCGTGCCCCCAGTTCTTTACCGAGTACAGCGGGTGTGGTTTAGCGGTGGGAAGCAGGGGAACGCCTCGTCATCTTCCTCCTCAATGAATGGGCTGCATTTTTGTTGCTGTTTTTTTTTTAGGGAGAGCGGAAGAGAGAGGGAAAGACAGAGAGAAGCACGGACGTGAGAGAAACACATCGATTGGTTGCCTCCTGCACGCGCCCTGACCAGGGCCCGGGCCGGGGAGGAGCCTGCAACCAAGGCACGTGCCCTGGACCGGAATCAAACCTGGGACCCTTCGGTCCGCAGGCCGACACTCTATCCACTGAGCCAACCGGCCAGGGCTGGGCTGCATTATTAAACAGCTACCGGCCGAGGGGCCCAGCCCCCCACGCCTTTTCTACCTTGCACCCACGCGTGTGTTTCCTTTCCAGCCAGCCTTTACAGGAGGAAGGCTGGGCTCACCATCCACTCTCACCTACTCGAATTAGTCACGTCACTGCTTCAACAGGAACCCCCCTCCTAGGCATGCGATCACCGACCCTGTGCATGGAATTGTTTTTTTTTTAATATATTTTATTGATTTTTTTTTACAGAGAGGAAGGGAGAGGGAGAGAGAGTTAGAAACATCGATGAGAGAGAAACATCGATCCGCTGCCTCTTGCACGCCCCCTACTGGGGATGTGCCCGCAACCAAGGTCCATACATGCCCTTGACCGGAATCGAACCTGGGACCCTTAGGTCTGCAGGCCGATGCTCTATCCACTGAGCCAAACCAGCTAGGGCAGTGTGCATGGAATTTTATGTCACTTTAAAACCTTTTCATGTCAGTCATGTGTGGGTTTTCATTACTCAGGCATAGGAGGAGCTATAATTATTGTGATCATCAGAGGGTAAGTTTTTAGGAGGTGTGTTTTTTTCTACTATAGATGGTCAAAGTACTAAATATATATATATATATATATATATATATATATATATATATATATATCTTACTGGAATAGCAAAAATGAATATGCAAGGAACTCCGCCTATAAAAAATACACTCCTTTCTTTCCGGGTGATAAGAGGGAAAACTTGAAGACATCTGTAGTCCTTTAAATGTCAGGATTATCTCGTTTATATTTAATTACTTAGCTAGTTACTCACTCCTCACCTAAGGATATTTCTCCACTGCTTTTTAGGGAGCGTGGAAGAGAGAGGGCAAGACAGAGAAACATCGATGGGAGAGAAACATGATCAGTTGCCTCCTGCACGCGCCCCAACCGGGCCCTGGGACCGAGCCTGTAACCAAGATAACGTGCCCTTTACTGGAATCGAACCCGGGACTCTTTGGTCCGCAGGCCGACACTCTATCCACTGAGCCACACCGGCTAAGGCGCCCCTTGATTTTATTCTTTCCCCCCTCAGTCACCGTGCCCTGAGCCATTCAAACGTTCCCACCTGGTCGCGTGCCAGTTCCCGAGGAGGCCTGGCAGTCTGCGGGAACCGCTGGTCACCTTCCGACCCGGCATTGCGCTGGATCCGAGCTAACCTGCCCAGAAATTCAGTCCAAAAGCCAGAAGATCAAAGGTTCTGCTTCCCCCTCTGTGGCCCCAATCATCTTATTTTGGGTATCAATTTAACATTTTATGGGGGAGCAGGCGCTAGTTAATGTTTCTCCCAGGGACCTGCCTGGACCAATGTAACAGCTGTCTGGCTCAGGCATTTTCTGAAGAGATTACGGCCTTTGGATGCCAACGACTGACACCTGGGAGTGGGGCCTGGGCCGAGCCCAGAGGGAAGAGAGAGGTGGCGGGCGTGGTGTCCGGCTCCGAGTGCCCAGATGTGACAGCAGAACAAGGTCATGCCCTCATCTTGGCTTCTCCTGAAGCCGGAAGAACAATGCCTGGCATATACACAGGCTCTCAGCCTCCGCTCCGTGAATGAATGAATGGCCAAGTGAATGATTCATCCCCGAAGGAGAGCTCCTTCACTGTTAGACCTGAGCGGTCTTGTTTATCACAGAAGACCAGCACTCACCCCCACATTTTTTTCCTTTCCCTCCTCATGTTCACAAATGAAAGGAAAAACGTTTGGTGACACAATTTCGCATGCACGCATGCACGCACGCACGTTTTTTGTTCTGCTTTGAAATGACAGTGGGTGCTTGTGGAAGCCTCTGGGGTCTAGGAGGACACTGATCGCTTCCATGGCAGAAGCCGGCGCCCCTTCTTTAGAGGAAACGTTATGCACTGAGCAGAATGTGTTTTTTGTTTGTTTGCTTGAATTCGTGCATGGGTGGGGTCCTTCGGCCTGGCCAGATTGGGCCAGCTGGCACGGGGGAGGAGGGGCCGAGGGAGGTTGGCTGTGAGACCGCACTGACCACCAGGGGGCAACTCCTGCATTGAGCATCTGCCCCCTGGTGGTCAGTGCACGTCATAGCGACCGGTCGAACGGTCGTTCGGTCCCTTAGGCTTTTATAGAGAGCGATATTTTGTTCCGGAAAGGGAGAGAGAGATAGAAACATCAATGATGAGAGAGAATCATTGATTGGCTGCCTCCTGCACGCCCTCTACTGAGGATTATGCCTGCACATCGGGCATGTGCCCTTGATCAGAATCCAACCTGGGACCCTTCCATCCACCGGACGGTGCTCTAGCCACCGCTCTAAACCAGCCAGGGCAAGCAGAATGTGTTTTGAAGAGAGGCGGGTGCAAGCAAACCCAGCACCATGCCCTGGGCTTTTGTGTCTCCTCTTCTCCCCCCATCTGTCTGTCTGTCTTCCAGTTCCCTGCTAAGTTTGCAGAGGAGTCAGGAAAATGCTGCGAAGACAGCTCCTAACAAGCCCCTGGCTGAGAGGTTTCCAGTGACTTCCTTCTATCTCCTAAGGCCCCCAAATACTGACTTCAGCTGTGAATACAAAGGAGAGGCGGACAGACATCCATTTCTAAATTTGTGAGCATTCTGAAACAGCGGTCACCAACCTTTCGGACCTCACGGATCACCACGGTCCACGGACCACCAGTTGGCACCCGCTGTTCTTCAAGAAGTCTGGTCTTGCTTCCAGTGGGCAAAGATTCACAAATCAGGAGAGTCCATTGGGAAAAGTTCGGGCCCGCTATCATGTTTAAGCATTGACGTCATCATTACCATCTGAGAGCTGTTTCATTCTAGACGAAAGCATGTCCGTCCCCACGGTTATGTCTACAGACACGGGGGCCATAGCCCCCTTTGGCAGATACAGGATCCACTGATAGGAGCGAGACACTGAGAGCTGGGCCCTAGGCCTTCCCCCGTACAGTTCCTCGGGCTGGCATTAGCCATGGACACATTCCCTCGATGGGAAAAGGACCCTCACACCTGTCAGAGGTCACTTTCGCATCACCAAGAGCAGGGTCCTTGTGGGTCAGGTGGATCTTGATTCGAATCCCAGTTTCTCCTTTAACTAGCTAAGTGTCAATATCTGCATATGGATCTCTCACTCATGAGCCATAAAATGAGGGTCAACTGGTATTGGAAGACCTATTCCATTGTATGGCTATACTAGAGGTCTAATGCATGAAATTCATGCAAGTGTAGGCCTTCCTTTCCCTGGCTGCCTGCATTGGCTTCCCTCTGCCACCCGGGACCCAGACTTCCTTCCGGCACCAGCTTCATCAGGAAGGACATCCAGAATGCTGTCCGGAATGACGTCCGGTCTAATTAGCGTATTACCCTTTTATTATTATAGATACTAAATAAAGGTCATTAAATCCAAAAGTAATCCTGAAATTCGTATACCCATTAGTTTTATCGAACACATCTTGCAAATTCCAGTAGTCCACAGAACATTTGTTATTTTCAAAAAAATACCGTTTGTTGCTATCTTACCCAACTTCTGCTTGTCTGAATTTAGAAACAGCATGTGAAAAGTTATGATGTTCTAACACCCTCAACACTCTTGATTTTCTAATTAAATGCAAAATGTTGTGTTCTGAGGTTTGGTGAAATATCTATATGCAACCCTTAAAATACCAGTTTTCACCCAGATGTTTCCAAATCCAAAGAGAAAGTGAAAAAAACAATCATGTAAGTGTTTTTATTTATTTTTTAAATATATTTTATTGATTTTTCACAGAGAGGAAGGGAGAGGGATGGAGAGCTAGAAACATCAATGAGAGAGAAACATCGATCAGCTGCCTCCTGCACACTCCCTACTGGGTATGTGCCCGCAACCAAGGTACATGCCCTTGACTGGAATCGAACCTGGGACCCTTGAGTCCACAGGCCGATGCTCTATCCACTGAGCCAAACCAGTCAGGGCTGTTTTTATTTCTTTATTCCAAAGACTGAATTCTCTCCCAGCATTTCTGCTTTAAAATAAGCAACTGTGATGTGCCACTAATGGTCTGGAGAAGAAGGACTAAAAAACAGTTCCATTATCTCTAAGGATTGCCCTAGAAACAAAGGAAAGTAGATGTTCAACCTTACAGGAAGAAATCTCTTGAAAACAGAATGTTTTCATATGACTAATTTATAATTATCACAAGAGGGTCCCTCGGCCTGGGACCCTCGGATTGGACCGAAACCGGCTCTCTGACATCCCGGGTTCCCAGGTTGCGAGAGGGCACAGGCCAGTCTGAGGGACCCCACCGGTGCAGGATTGGGGCCGAGGAGGGACGTGGGAGGTTGGCCAGCTGGGGAGGGACTGTGGGAGTCTCCAGGACATGTCCAGCCCATCTCGCTTATTTCTGATCGGCTGGACCCCAGCAGCAAGCTAACCTCCTGGTCAGAGCATCTGCCCCCTGGTGGTCAGTGCACGTCATAGTGAGTGGTTGAGCGACCTTAGCATATCATTAGCATATTACGCTTTGATTGGTTGAGCAGACGATGAGATGATCAGACAGTTGGCTTATTAGGCTTTTATTATATAGGATGCTAGAGTATTATACTTTATCAAAAACAATATTATTATTATAACTAGAAACTGGAAGGACAGGGGGGAGACTCTGTCTCTGTTTCTGTCTCACACACATACACACATGCACACACACACTATAAACAGCTTTACTGCCTGATTCTTCTGGCTGCCCCCAAAACACTAATGATTCTTTTAGACCTCATGCTTTGTTTTCTCTAGAAAATGTTCTTAAGTATTTGACACATGATAATGCTTATTTGTTAACATGGACAGATAATAAAATGGAGGGATAAGCAGGCAATTAATTTAACAGGGAAACTCGGAAACATTAATTCTTACACTGTGTGGGATGTTAGAGTCTCGACGTGCACTTCTGGCTGACTTACGTTCTCTGATACAATCGCTTCCCGTTGGCTGGAATCACGTGTTAATATTAAAGGGCATGCTGCCTCCTGGGCCTGGAGAAGTTGGAAATCCTCAGGCAGTGAGTTCACTGATGCAGGCAGCGTCTCTACCTGAAAACTGGCAGGGATATTCCTCCTCCCTTCCCATCCAGCCCCTGTGTGGCCACAGGGCTGAGCTCAAGAGGAGAGGAGAAATAAAGATGGTGCCGGGAAGAAGCAGGCACCCTACCCTCTTGCCCCTTATCCTCCACTCTTCCCCCACCCCATCTGGCAGTGGGTGCAGAAAGAGCCCAGTGGACAAAGAATGATGCTGGGCCCGTGGGGGAGAGGGGGAGACACACCTGTGTGGGTCCTGACTCGCCGTGCAGCCCGGCACAGGGGAGCATGCCCAGCCCTGCCGTATATCACATCTTTGTTTTAGTTCTGCTTTGATGGAGTCTTCTGCCCTCATCTTTATGCCAACATCTCGTAAAATTGAATTTACAACCCAAGAAAATGAAAATCAATCACTGAATGTGAAACCTCACTTGACTACACTATTCTAGTCTACTTAACTTAATGCGCACCATATTTTCATGAGAAAAACCAGACGACATATTAAAATGACCCTACAGATCTAAAGGGCATTAAAATATAGTGTGGCATTAGAATTTTTTTTTATTTCAACTTCCCAGTAGGAATTTGGTTTTCACTTGAAAAGGAAGAAAAATCTTCTAGACATACATCCTATCTAATAAAAGCCTAATATGCTAAGTGTCTGGTCAACTGGTCAAACTTTCCACCAATCAAAGTGTAATATGCTAATGATATGCTAAGGCCTCTCAACCACTCACTATGATGTGCACTGACCACCAGGGGGCAGACGCTCTGACCAGGAGGTTAGCTTGCTGCTGGGTCTGGCCAATTGGAACTGAGCAAGATGGGCCAGACACATCCTGGAGCCCTTCTGCGGTCCCTTCCTGGCTGGCCAACCTCCCGCGTCCCTCCCCAGCCCTGATAGTGCACCAGTGGGGTCCCTTGGCCTGATCTGCACCCTCTCACAATCCGGGACTCCTCAGAGGATGTCAGAGAGCCGGTTTTGGCCCGATCCTGCAGGCCAGGCTGAGGGACCCCACCCATGCACAAATTCATGCACCGGGCCACTAGTATATAGGAGGCCCTGTGCACGAATTCGTGCACAAGTGGGGTCTCGGCCTGGCTGGTGATCAGGGCCAATCGGGCTGGCCAGGGGGAGGGGCCCTGGGAGGTTGGCTGCCGGCCCGCCCCGACTGGGGCCAATCAGGGCTGATTGGGGCCGGCTGGCCAGGGGCAGGGGAGGTGGGCTGGCCCGCCCCAATTGGGGCCAATCGAGGCCAGCTGGTGGGCAGGGGAGACCGCAGGAGATGGGTTGGCTGGCCCACACCAATTGGGGTGATCAGGGCTGGCCGGCCGGCCTGGAGGGAGGGACCGCGGGAAGTTGGCTGGCCACGAGAGGTTGGCTCTGGGAGTGCACTGACCACCAGGGGGAAGTTCCTGCATTGAGTGTCTGCCCCCTGGTGGTCAGTGCATGTCTGTCGTTCAGTCGCTTAGACTTTTATATACATAGATATACACACATACACACATATACACTCACATACATATACATGCTTATCACATACACATCTCAAAACACAGGAAAACGTTAAAGACCTAGAAAGCAGTGTGACGGAATCTCACCCCATCCCACCGCATCCCGACTCATCCCTTTGTCCAGCGCATCCACGCCGCACATGCTCCCTGCCCATTAGCCGCTTAGTAGCCTTCTAGGTCATCAGATCCATCGTCCTGGTAGCGCAGTGCTTGTGTGCGGGTGACCCTTTGTTTTCCCTACAATGGCCCCGAAGCACAAGAGGGCTGGTGCTGGCCGTTCGGATCTGCCACAGAGAAGCCATAAAGTGCTTCCTCTAAGTGAACAGGTGGGTACAATACAATACGGTGTTGAGAGAGAGAGAGAGAGAGAGAGAGAGACACCACTTACCATAACCTTTATTACAATATAATGCTGGAACTGTCCTATTTTATTACTAGTTATGGAAGTTAATACCCTTACTGTGCCAATTTACAAGTTAAATTTTATCGCAGATACGTATGGAAAGAAAAGAATATAGTATATACAGGGTTCGGTTCCATCCATGGGGGTCTATTTTCTGGAATAATAATCAGGGAACTCTAAACTGCGTCAGGTGTTGGCGAAAATGGGACCATCTGGCCACTGAGTCAGCATTTTGATGTTCCCCAAAGCATTTTCCACTAATGGTGGCAGCAGGGATGTCATCTAGGTCACCTGCACTCTTGGCCAAGAATCAGACAGGATTATGGGAAATAATCCTATATAATAAAGATGTAATGTGCAAATTGACCATCACTCCAACACACAAGATGGCCGCCACATGACGGCCAGCAGGGGAGGGCAGTTGTGGGCAACCAGGCCTACAGGGGAGGACAGTTGGGGGGGACCCAGGCCTGCAGGGGAGGGCAGTTGCAGGGGCAGGGGGGACCAGGCCAGCAAGGGAGGGCAGTTGGGGGCAACCAGGCCTGCAGGGGAGCTAAGTTGGGGGGGACCAGGCCTGCAGGGGAGGGCAGTTAGGGGCAACTGAGCTGGCAGGGGAGCAGTTAGGCATCAATCAGGCTGGCAGGGGAGTGGTTAGGGGATGATCAGGCTGGCAGGCAAAAGCAGTTAGGGGCAATCAGGAAGGCAGGCAGGCAAGCAGTTAGTAGCCAGCAGTCCTGGATTGTGAGAGGGATGTCCAACAGCCCTTGAGGGGTCCCAGATTGGAGAGGGTGCAGACTGGCCTGAGGGACACACACACCCTCGGGCCTCTAGTGTTTCTCATAAGCTCCCTGGGAAACAGTCTGGGTAGGGATGCAAGCAGCCCCGTGTGGACTCCCACACACTGCAGGGGCGTGGCCACAGCCCTAGCCGGCCCTGGATGGCCACAGGGTCCCCTCTCCCATCTGCACCCTCACAGATGACAAGAGAGGAAGACACCGGCTGATGCTAATACAACGAGGGGGATTCGAAGGGGTTTCAACACGGAGCCGATGTGTGTCCGTGAGGGGACCTTCATCGGGCCCAGAAGACAGCGGTCTGTCCCAGGGCCCCGCTGGGCTCCAGGCGCTCATCACCCCGGAACGAGCCCGAGGAGACACACAGCAAAGCCAAGCAGAGCTGGGAGACAGCGGACACCCATCAGGGGATAGAATCAAAAATCCAAAAGCTAACGTCCACGTCGACTGTCCTAACTGAATACGATGGGGTTTAAAACGTGCTTAAACCAGAATTCTCCGCTGGGATGTGGGAAGTTGGGTCACAGACCCAGGAAGGAGGAGAAGGTACGGGGCTTCCCCGGGGCCTGGGAGGGTTTGGACTCAAGCGGCATCCTGGGAACGCGACAAACACCGAAGCTGTGAGGACATCCCCATGAGAGGCCTGGGGGCAGAAGCCTAGAATGTTCTTTTGAAAGCGCAGGAATGATCCTTGCAAGCTCCCTCACCACTTTTGCACCAGAAGTCATATTCCTATTTTTTTAAAATATATTTTAGTGGATTTTATTGATTTCAAAGAGGAAGGAGGAAGGGAGAGAGAGATACACATCAATGATGAGACAGAATCAGGGATCAGCTACCTCCTGCACGCCCCCTACTGGGAATCGAGCCTGCAACCCGGGCATGTGCCCAGACTGGGCATCGAAACCATGACTTCCTCGTTCATAGGTCGACGATCAACCACTGAGCCACACCAGCCGGGGCCTATTTCAATCTTAGAGCTACATGCCCTCCAGAAATCAGCATTCCCCTCTCCCCAAAACGCCAGCCTCCACTTAAACCCTCGAGATGCACTGGTGAATCTCTCAGCTTTGCCTTGCAGCCCGAGCTCAGGGCCAGCCTTCCTGAAACCCTCGCACCTGACCTGGGATATGCCCTCGCTCTCTCCCCTCTCTCTCTCTCTGAGGTGTTAAAAGGCTAGGTCTACTCTAAGATCCATTTCTCTCTTTCCCCCACAGCAAGGACTTGCTTGCCCATTTGTAATCGCCCCTAATATGCGCCTGCATTCGATTTTCCTGGCCCAGCTTGAAATTCTCTCATTCTAATTACCGGTTCAGTTTTCTCCTATTCCTCCCTGGAGATGTCTCAATTAGTGTACTTTTTCATACCGCCTGTCACCTCTGAGCCGCGAGGTGGGTCCACCCCCCAATCGAAACCACGCAGGAAATAAATGAGGAGCCGTTCTGGGCGGCCGGGCTGAAGGTTGGGGGTTCCTTTACAAACTAGCGCACCTTTAATTGATGATAAATGGCTGGGAAAGTAGCCTTATTAATCCGGCATCCCCGATTCGGTCGCCGTACGGTGTCCCTTCATCACTCAAAGGTACAGAGGAGGCCAGCCCGGCTGGGTCCCGGGCGCAGAACTTCCATTCAGAGAAAGAGAGCACGGAGCTCATTAACATAGTTCTGGTCAGCGTCGGAAATGAACTCTCCTCCTCCCGAAGACCACAGCGAGAAAAATGCCGTTTGTCTTTTTGGTAATTACGCTTACGGGTAATTACATCCTATCGCCTACCGCGTACGGTTAAATGAAGGGACGGCTTTGTCCCCCGTCCCAAGACTCTCTCCATTCCGGCCCAGAGGAAAGATGAGCACAATGACAGGCGGCTGCCCGTGTGTGTTTCCTGCATCGGCGAGAGCTTCCCTACAAAGCAGCGATCGTGTGGTGCTGACTCCTGGACTGCCCCGGAATCCAGGGTCCTTCCCCGAGCCTCTCGGAACGGACCGCGTTTCCACTCCACGTTCACCCTTTTGCAAAGCACGTTCCCCCGATGAGTTTACCAAAGGGCGAATTTGCTTGTGCACAAGAAGGAACGTGACGTGGAAAAGCTGTAGAAACACACAGAAGGCACGTGGGACTTCAACCCATTGCCCACCCACTAAGATCGCTTTGGTCTACAAGGAAGGCGTCAAGGAGAAGGCCCCAGAGGTCCCCTGCCCTTCTCTCTGCGGCTGCACCCACATTCAGTCTAACTGAAACCACGTGTGACCTCTTCCTGGCGTCTTCACTCTCTCCTATTGCAATGAACTTTTAAAATACCCTCTGTAATAATCCTATAGAATAAAAGGGTAATATGCAAATAGACTAAACGGCAGAACAACTGAACCACCAATCAAAGCGTAATATGCTAATGATATGCGAAGGCTGCTCAACCGCTCGCTATGACGTGCACGGGCCACCAAGGGGCAGATGCTCCGACCGGTAGGTTATCTTGCTGCTGGGGTCTGGCCAATCGGGACTGAGCGAGATGGGCCGGACACGCCCTGGAGCCCTCCTGTGGTCCCTCCCCGGCCCGATCATGCACCAGTGGGGTCCCACAGCAGGGCCAGGATAAGTGGGAGTGGCAGGTAGGAGCTGCAGGCAGTATTGGACTGTGGGTTTCGGCATGATCCCTGCAGGCCACCCAGAGGGACCCCACCCATGCACAAATTCATGCACCAGGCCTCTAGTATATATATATTTTGTATTCATTTCAGTGAGGAAAGGAGAGGGAGAGAGAGATAGACATCAGTGATGAGAGGGAATCATTGATCGGCTGCCGCCTGCACGCCCGCTACTGGGGATCAAGCCTGCAACCCGGGCATGTGCCTTTGACTAGTATCGAACCTGGGACCCTTCAGTCTGCAGGCTGACACGCTATCCACTGAGCCACGCCGGCTAGGGCTAGGTCATCATTAATGTTTCTCTCTCTCTCTCTCCCCCTCTCCCTTCCTCTCTGAAATCAATAAAACATACTTTAAAATAAATAAATAAAAGCAAATGCTGCTCTGAAGCCACGCTGCAGCCCGGAGGTAGTATCCTTCCTGCCCTGGCTCCCAGCCTGGCTGAGGGCAGTGCTTCCCATAAAGAAACGCGGCATTAAAAAATCATCCCCTCCCGTCGCTGAGCAGCTGGAGAGCCGCGCGTACGGCCCTCTCGCGAGGCGACTTGGCAAGGGGCACCGAGAGCCATAAAAACACTGACTGTGAAACTTTCATGAAGCGGCGCTCTCAAACTCAGACAAACATTCAACGCTGTGTCATAATATTCCATAAAACAGCAGGGACAAAAGGGAAAAGAGCCTAAGTCTTCAAAACTGGAGGATGTTCAAATGAGTAAGTGGCCCATTCATTGGACGGATTAGTACGTGGGTGGCCGTTGAAAGGGATAGCTAGGGAGACTGCGCAAGATCAGAACAACTGGTTCTAGGATTAGGTTTAAAAACGCAGAATGTAAATCAGAAAATAAACAGGAGCACAAGAGCCACACGGAAATACCAACAGCGGTTGGGTTCAAAGGAAGAGGTGAGGGTTTATCACTTCCTTTTCTCTATTTTTTCAAATTTTCTGCAAGGCGTTGATAGTCTTTCTAATAAAAAATAGACATTCATCTGGTATAAAAAAGAAAAAAATAGTAACTCTTGTCAATGTGGGCCTAGCAGATGAATCTAAAACGAGTGGCGCCCGGCCAGCATGCCTCAGGAGGTTGAGTGCTGAGCTATGAACCAGAAGGTCGTGGTTCGATTCCCAGGCCGGACACAGGCCCGGGTTGCAGGCTGGATCCCCAGTAGGGAGTGTGCAGGAGGCAGCCGATCTTTGATCCTCTCTCATCGTCGATGTTTCTCTCTCTCTCTTCTTCTCCTTTCCTCCCTGAAATCAATAAAAATATTTTTAAAAAATTAAATAAACCTAGAAAGGCTCCCTCGGGAACGCTTACAAGGTGAAGGGTGCGTTTGGTCCTTCCCATCCGTCCCACTCCATCCTACGTGCCTCCTTCGGATGTGATCAACCTCCTACCGCCTCCGGGAGGCAGAGTCTCCTGGCAACGGCAAGGGCTCTGAATGAGGGCAGATCTGGGTTCGCAGGCGCTACCTGTATGACGTTGGGCCCGTTACTCAACCTCTCTGAGCCTCGGTTTGTCATCTGTAAAATGGGCGCAATGGCCACTTGGGCGTTTCGCCGTGGAGGCTGAACACAACAGGCACTGATGGATGAAGAATCCAACACAGAGCCCGGCACACGGCGGGGCAATAAAAGGCAGCTCTCGACATTGCCCACCCTGTACTAAATCTTTCTTTTTTTCTTTCTTTCTTTCCTTTCAGGATAAAAGAAGGGAAGACTGAGGTGAGCCTTTCCCAACTCCAGCACCTCTGGCATTTGGGGCCTGACCATTCTTCAACTGGGGGGGGAGGGGGGGAGCAAGGAGCGGGGAGGCAGGTGTCTGTCCTGGGGATTACAGGATGCTCCGTCCCCTGTTCTCGGATTCCCGCGCAGCATCCCACGCAGGACGGTTAAGAGCCTAATTATTCTGAGACGTGTTACCGTCACCCACTTGGCGGGAAAATATCAGTACCAAGGATGACAAGCGTTGCAGATGTTGCTGGCTGGAAAGAGTGAGAAAAATCGATTCTTTTTCTGGCTGTTTCCCACTTACCTCCCTCCGCTTTTCCTCTTCTCGCCTAATGGGCCAAAGAGAAACGAAAACGAGCCCACTTTTCCAAGCTGCTCAGTCGTGATGAGAATTTCTGGCCATCCCCTGCTTTTTTGTGTGCTTCTCCCTGACTTGACCCTGATCATTCCTTTAGGCCCTTCTGGAATACATTCCCGCTCACAGGGCTCTGTGTGGGGGTTTTTTGTTTGTGTGTTTCCCTAGGGGTCCTCCCTAGGAAACGCCTCACAGTCACTTGCATCTGGGAGAGAGACGTCCTCTGAAGATCAACTGTCCCTTCATCTCAGGCCCAGAGCATCCTGCTCCTAGGCCCCTCCCCGGTTCCACGTGGCGTAAGAGAGAGTCCTTTCCCCACAATTCTGTCCCTGAACTGGGGGTTGTCGGCGAGGAGTTCCCCCCAGGCCCCTCTGAGTCTCAGAGCCAGGGACAAGCCTGACATGTGGGAAAGACACACAAGTGGTGAAACAAACCAATGGTCAAAACAAGAGAGCGCCTAGTTTCTTTATTGGAAACTAGAGGCCCCAGTGCACTAAATCCGTGCACTTGGGGGGTTGTCCCTCAGCCTGGCCTGTGCCCTCTCGCAGTCCGGGAGCCCTGGGGGGATGTCCGACTGATGGCTTTGTGGGCCTAAGCCATCAGTCAGACATCCTTAGCATTGCCACAGAGGCGGGAGAGGCTCCCACCACTGCCGCTGCGCTCACCAGCCGTGAGCCCGGCTTCTGGCTGAGCGGCGCTCCCCCTGCGGGAGTGCACTGACCACCAGGGGGCAGCTCCTGCATTGAGTGTCTGCCCCCTGGTGGTCAGCACGCATCGTAGTGACCGGTCGTTCCACCATTCGGTCATTTGCATATTAGCCTTTTATTATGTAGGATTGACAATGGATTGGAAGCCATTTAAAAACAACGACGACGCCCGGGTTGTGGGCTTGATCCCCAGTGTGGGGGGCATGCAGGAGGCAGCCCATCAACGAATCTCATCACCGATGTGTCTCTCTCTCTCTCCCTCTCCCTTCCTCTCTCTGAAATCAATAAAAATACTTTTAAAAGCTTACTTACCATAACAGTGGGTAAAGTCACATCATAAAGCTACTGCAAACCAGCATACAGGACAGGATCCCCAGTGTGGAAATACGTTTTATGTGTCCAGGCATTTTCAGAGAAAGAAGAATGCATGTTACCCGTAGTTTCTCTCAATGATACAAGAGATTCACGGCTAAAAAGGCAGGTTCCGGAGCCAGACTGACTCGATCCCTTCCCAAGTTACTTAACTGGAGAAGTTATTTGATGTCCCTGTGCCTCAGTTTCCTCCTAGAAGCACTTGGTGGTAGTTGTTCCTACTCCATAGAAGGTTTTGTTTGTGTGCTAATCGTCAATGATTCTAGATAGAGTACAGCACCTACCCAGAAGCCCCTGCAGATGTTATCTACTGTTATGAATGGTTATGATTAGGGGTGGATGACGGGTGATTTCAGTCTCCACTCCATTTTTCTTTACAATCTATATAATAAAGAGGGAATATGCAAATTGACTGTCCTGCCCTCACACAAGATGGCCGCCCCATGTGGTCACAAGATGGCCACGCCCATGTCATCACAAGATGGCCACCCCCATGTCGATCAGGCTGGCAGGGGAGTGGTTAGGGGCAATCAGACTGGCAGGCAGGCAGGCGGGTGAGCAGTTGGGAGCCAGCAGTCCCGGATTGTGAGAGGGATGTCCGACTGCCGGTTTAGGCCTGATCCCCCTAAACCGGCCGTCGGACATCCCCCAAGGGGTCCCAGATTGGAGAGGGCGCAGGCTGGGCTGAGGGACACTCCCCCAGTGCATGAATTTCATGCACCAGGCCTCTAGTTTCTACATAAAACTGTATGACTCCTAATCATGAAGAAATGAAGTAATTTTTTAATCCCTGGCAGCCGCTGAGATGAATTCCATGAGGAGATTAATGAGAGGGACTTGGCGGTAATCGACACAAAATCCGCTATTTCTTGAACGGAATCAAATAAAATACAGTCCACTCCCCATTCTCCAGCAGGCACATCCATTTGTCTGCGGCTAATCGTGCCTGCCTGATTTTACTGGCCTCATTAAGCACGGGATACAGCATCGTCCGTTACAGCTCTGCCTTGCGTCTGTTTGCTTTCTCTCCCACAGTCAGCAGCTCAGCAAGAGCTCCGTAAACCTATTCCCTTTAAGGATCTTTCCAGTCCGGAAGGTGCGAATCGATGATACAGGGAACTCGGAGGCGAGGCCAGCGGCTCTAACGCAGAAGGGGCACACCGTGCCGCCATCACACGCGGTTAGGACCAAAGGCAAAAGTCCAGTTTGAGCCTCTCCTGGGCACCTCAGCACCCTCTGTCTGAGCCATCTGGGTCCTCGTCCACCTGGCCACACATAACAGGGCCTGGAGGGGAGGGGTCCTTAACTTAGTGCTGCATGGCGATACACGTTTGTTTGTTTGTTTGTTTTTAAATATATTTTTATTGATTTCAGAGCGGAAGAGAGAGAGAAAGAGAGACAGAAACATCAAACGGTGAGACAGAATCACTGATCGGCTGCCTCCCGCCCGCCCCACACTGGGGATCCAGCCTGCAACCCTGGCATGTGCCCTGCCTGGGAATCGAACCGCGACCTCCTGGTTCCTAGGTCAACGCTCAACCACTGAGCCAGGCCGGCTGGGCAGAGATACAAGTTTCATGGGGAATGGCTGACCCCATAACCTGTGACACAGGTCCATCTACTTCGGACACAGCAATGTTTATGACACCTGTGTTGAAATGTGTGCTCTCCAGTGACTGTCTAAAATCAGCTCCCCATCTCCTTCGTTGCCTTTGCCCTAGGACAGTGGTCGGCAAACTGCAGCTCTGTTGACTAACGAGTTTGCCGACCACGGCCCTAAGAGATGTGTCCGTAAACATACCCAACAAGAGATGTCTGAGATTTCTCTGCCTATCATGTCTTCTAGGATTTTTATGGTTTCATGGCTTACATTTAAGTCTTTTATGCATTTTGAGTTTATTCTTGTGTAGGGTATAAGTTGGTGGTCTAGTTTCATTTTTTTTTTTTCGCATATAGCTGTCCAATTTTCCTTGCACCATTTATTGTAGAGACGGTCTTGACTCCATCGTATGCTCTTGCCTCCTTTGTCAAATATTCATTGAGCGTGATGGCTTGGGTTGGTTTTGGGGGTCTCTGTTCTGTTCCATTGGTCTATACGTCTGTTCTTGTGCCAGTGCCAGGCTGTTTTGATTACAGTGGCTTTGTAGCACAACTTGATAATCTGGTATTGTGATTCCTCCCACTTTGTTCTTCTTTCTCAAGACTGCTGCAGCCGTTCAGGGTCTTTTTTTTGCTTCCATATAAATTTTTGAAGTATTTGTTCTAGATCTGTGAAGTATGCTGTTAGATCCCTGGAGAGGGGAAGAGGGTGCTTCTCACTTCAGAGCCAGTGTTACCGGGTTTTCCGTCTCTGTGTCATCCACAATCCACATCCCCCTCAAAAAGAGTCTGCCACAGCCCTAACCGGTTTGGCTCAGTGGATAGAGCGTCGGCCTGCGGACTGAGGGGTCCCGGGTTCAATTCCGGTCAAGGGCATGGACCTTGGTTGCGGGCACATCCCCAGTAGGAGGTGTGCAGGAGGCAGCTGATGGATGTTTCTAACTCCCTATCCCTCTCCCTCCTCTCTGTAGAAAATCAATAAAATATATATATATTTTTTTTTTAAAGAGTCTGCCACAGCTTTGCTCCCCTCCTTCCCAGGTATTCTGCTCCTGGGAGAGTTTGCACGATGGATGCTGCTCCTGTCCATCCATCTCTCTCTGATGTGAGAGGCTGACCCATCGCCTGGCCCCCCGGGGTGTTCTCTGTGCTGTGGAGACTGTGCGCCTCCTCCAGGGTGCAGCCACCTTGCGGGATTAGCTACCCTCCCCTGCAGGGCTGGGCTGCAGCCTCTCTCTTGAAAAGCAATAGGGAGTAGGGGAAATGTCTCCCAAAGGGGCAAGGGCCCTTGGGACAAAGAGACTCCCTGCACACTTGATTCCTGTGCTTGGTGATTGGTCTTTCTCGGGAACCGAGTCGTTTCGACAAGGACAGTGGTCCCGGCCACACCCCTGTCTTCGGTGCCGCTTGCAATGATGCATGGGAGAGCCCAGTGCCTGGCTCATGGTGGGCATTCTAAGGAACCGGATTGTCGCCCCGGCTGGTGTGGCTCAGTGGATAGAGCGTCGGCCTGCGGACGGAAAGGTCCCAGGTTCGCTTCCAGTCAAGGGCACATGCCCGGGTTGCAGGCTGGATCCCCCGTGGGGGGCGTGCAGGAGGTGGCCAATCCATGATTCTCTCATCGTTGATGTTTCCATCTCTCTCTCTCCCTCTCCCTTCCTCTCTGAAATCAATAAAATTATATTTTTAAAACATGTATCGTTCTTCTCCGCTCTCTCCGAGTCAGCTTTTTACCAGGAGGCTGCATAGAAGAGTGTAATCGTTAGGAACGACTGGGCTACCAGGAACGGACACGCGGCCGGCGGCTGGCACTAACAGGGGCTCACTCGTCCCCTGTAATGAAACGTCTAGAAGCAAGGCCCTCCTGAGGCTGACGTGTCTGAGCCCAGCTCTCTCCTTTCCTCCCAGCCTTGCCCTCACGGTGGCAAGATAGCTGCGTGAGTTCCGAGCATCACACCCACATCCACTGTCTCTCTTTTAATTGTCATTTCCTTATTGATTAAGGTGTTACATATGTGTCATTATTCCCCCATTACCCCCCCACCCCCCCTTCAAGCCCTCACCGCCCTGTTGTCTATGTGCATTGGTTAGGCTTACACGCATGCATGCAAGTCCTTTGGTTGATCTCTCCCTCTTACCCCCACCGTCCCCTGCCTTCCCTGAGGTTTGATGGTCTGATCAGTGTTTCTCTGTCTCTGGATCTGTTTTTGTTCATCAGTTTATGTTGTTCATTATCCTATCTAATAAAGAGGGGATATGCTAATTGACCATCACTCCGTCACAAAGATGGCTGCACCCACAGCTGAGGCCAAGTTCCCATAAGGAGCCTTAACGAGCAATCAGCAGGGACCTGAGGCTACGCCCTCCCCCGCCCCCGTGGGGCTTGACAGGGGACCTCAGGCCATGCCCCCCACCCGGCAGGGCTTGACAGGGGATCTCAAGGTGCGCTTCCCATCCTGGTGCTGGGCTAGGGGACCTCAGGCTGCTCCCCCCACCCCAGCGCCAGGTCGGGGGACCTCAGGCCATGCCCCCCACCAGGTGGAGCTTGACAGGGGACTTCAGGCTGTGCCCCCCACCCCGACACCAGGCCAGGGGACCTCAGGCCGTGCCCCCCACCCGGCGGAGTTTGACAGGGGACCTCAAGGTGCCGGGCTAGAGGACCTCAGGCTGCTCCCCCTGCCCCAGTGCCAGGCCGGGGGACCTCAGGCTGCGCCCCCCACCAGGTGGGGCTTGACAGAGGACCTCAGGTCATGCCCCCTGCTCAGCGGGGCTTGACGGGGGACCTGAGGCTGTGCCCCTCCACCTGGCGAGGTTTGGATCTCAGGCCATGTCCCCCACGTGGCGGAGCATGACGGAGGACCTCAAGGCACACCTTCCCCCCCGCCCCGGTCTGGGCTAGGGGACCCCAGGCAATGCCCTCCATCCTGGCGCCGGGCCAGCCAGGGACCTGAGGTTACACCCCCTGCCCGGCAGGGCTTGACAAGGGTGGGACTGGCCTGGTCTGGGTCTCACGTGATTTTGAGGCGCATGTGGGTGGGCGGGGACTTGACTCTGGGTCCCGTGGTGAGCCCCAGACTCTGACAGGAGGAAGGTTTTCATATACATTTTACTAATTTTCTTTCATCTCTGACACTTCTATTTTAGAGAAAGGGCAAACAGCAATATTAAATTATTTCCTCTACTTAATCCCCTTTTCATGTGCACAGATTTCATGCACCAGGTCACTAGTGTTCCATAAATGCATGAGATCCTGTGATATTTATCTCTCTCTGACTGGCTTATTTCACTTAGCATACTGCTCTCCAGTTCCATCGCTGCTGCTGCAAATGGTAAGAACTCTTCTTTTTTCCTGCAGCGTAGTGTCCCATTGTGTAGATGCACCACAGCACTGTCTCTTTTAATAGGAAAAAAAAAAAGGCTTTTCCAGAAACACTCAACAGAGGACTCTGTCTTACATTGTATTGACTAGCTCTGGGTCACATGGCCACCCACTGCCTTGAGAGAGGCTGCGAAGTCACATGCTCATTTCAGGTGTCCAGTCTCTGTACTCAAAGGGGTCAAGGCCTAGGAAGGGCTGTCAGGCCAGGCCAACTACAAGGTCTTCCCAGAGGTGTGGACACTTTCAGATGAGAACTACCCAAGTCCAAGGTAAGTGAACTAAAAATAAACCCATAAATAACGAACATCTCAAAACCAAACAGATAAGATTGACCAACGACCAAGACGCTTTGTCAGTTCTTGTCCTCGCTACATACTAGCATCGCCCGGGGGACCTTGTAACATGCGCCCAAGGCCCTTGCCAGTGCGGCTCAGTGGAAAGAGCAGGTAGGCCTGCGGAACGAAGGGTCCTGGGTTCAATTCCGGTCGAGGGCACATGCCCAGGTTGCAAGCTCGATCCCCCATGGGGTGGAGGGGGGGGGAGCGTGCAGGAGGCAGCCAATCAATGATTCTCTCTCATCATTAATGTTTTTCTCTCTCCCTCTCCCTTCGACTCTGAAATCAATATGAATGAATGAATGAATGGATGGATGGATGGATGGATGGGTGGATGGGTGGGTGGATGACTGAATGAAATGCACCCACACCTGGATCTCTTAGTATGAGAACTGCTGCTGTAGAGCCTAAGACCATCGGAGATATTTACACTACGATTCCTTAACAGCAGCAAAATTACAGTTATGAAGTAGCAACGAAAATAATGTTATGGTTGGGGGTCACCACCACATGAGGAACTGTATTAAAGGGTCGCGGCGTTAGGAAGGCTGAGGACCACTGTTAGACCAACAAACCCCGGGGCCTGAGGATTGTAACTCACAAGGAAAGCTCAGGACCACTAGGTTAGACGTCCAAGGACAGTGCGCAGGGGAACCACCAGAGGGCGCCAGAGATCACGGAGCCCTGAGGACTCCGCCGCCAATGCAGAACAGTGATGAGGCCCCGGGGTCGACTTCCCATTCACCCGAGGACAGTACGGAGGACATCAAAGGCACCGTAACCTCCAAAAATGCATCCACCTCCCAGAAACCCTCACTCGGCCTCACTGAGTGAGGCCTCATCTGTTTGGTCGCTATGACACGCACTGATCAGCTGCCTGGCCATGGGGAGTCCACTGCACTGCCATCGGTGCTGCGTCGCTATTTGGTACTTTCGGTAACTTGGGTCAATTAATCCGAGAGGCTCAGATCTGCCATGAACTGGCCCCGCAGCAAGGCTCCAGATGGCAGGCGTCCTGTCCCCGTGCCTTCCCTCCCTCACACAGTCACACCCGCCGCAGCCTGTCCGGGGCCATCC
This sequence comes from Corynorhinus townsendii, assembly GCA_026230045.1. NCBI lineage: Eukaryota > Metazoa > Chordata > Mammalia > Chiroptera > Vespertilionidae > Corynorhinus > Corynorhinus townsendii. The sequence continues at coordinate 7,173,735 of JAPDVU010000017.1, forward strand.
CTGGGTGCCGGGGCAGCTCTCCTCTCTCTTCAGAGGCAGCCTGTCTGCTCACGCCGCCGCCGCCGGGAAGCCCTCCTCCCCGTTTCCTGCCTCATTCTAGGGACCAGACAGGAACAGGGTGGTAAGGAGCCTTGCACAGCACCCAGCGCCGATTCCGACACGCAGGCGGCTCCGCACACTGACCCTTTATGCAAAGCCACAAAGCCAGCAGGACGACAGCTCGTGACCACGTGCATTATTTTTTTTAACATAAAATAAAAAAACAGATACAAGGTTTCCAGAAATGCCTGGAGGGCCTAGTGCACCACCCTGATGGGCGGAGATACTGCAATATACTGGAGGCAATGGCTGGCTCAGGCGCAGTCCCGCCCCAAAAAGTGCTGTCCACAGAGGCTCGCCCCCCTCCCCCTCCTCCCCCTCTGCCCGAGGGGCCGGAGCGGTCCACAGGCAGCCCTGAACAATCTGACCAACGTGAACTCCCATTACCAACAACAAGCGCTGCCTACACCCTCTGTGGGGAAGTGTTCGTGGCCAATCAATTCGATCGATCGCCGTTTATTAAGTAAAAACCTGATTTCTGAAAGTTCCTCCCTAAACGGTGTTTTTGCCGGCTGCTAGAAAACAGGAGAGGAATTAGAGCGTTTCCTTTCAATCCAAGGGAGGTGGGGGAGGAAAAATGCAAGAGTGCACATTTGGAAAGGCATTAGGAGGGAATGGACACGAGGAGCCCACCCCCCCCTCCCCCCACCGAGTCCAGCTGGCACGACCCCAGGGAGACCTCCCCACACCTCCTGCCATTCCTCGGATCCACAAGCCGCTGGGACCCGGTCAGAGGCGACCACTGATGGCAGAGATTATGGGATGTCTGCGTCCCACCGGCTGTGAAATTGATCAGCTCCATTCAGCACCTCGGATGGGAAATCAATGGCTGACGGGTGGGTCAGGGGCCGTGATAAGTGACCACAGAGTATGCCTGTTGTCTCTGAGGGAGAGCAATGCTCTCAGCCGCCCCGAGGGCTCTACAGGGAAGCAAACGACGCGGCCGCAAATCCCATCCGGCCCAGGTACCACATGTGAGCGTGGTGGCATCCACGGAGGACGGCGGGTCCGGCCTGCTCAGGGTGAAGGTCTTTCTCAAGGTGGCCACCCGGCCCTGGCTGGTGTGGCTCAGTGGATAGAGCATCCGTCTGCGGACCGCAGGGTCCCGGGTTCGATTCCAGTCAAGGGCCCATGCCCAGGTTGCAGGCTCCATCTGCACAGGAGGCAGCCGATCAGGGATTCTCTCTCATCATTGATGTTTCTATCTCTCTCTCCCTCTCCCTTCCTCTCTGAAGTCAATCCTACATAATAAAAGCCTAAGATGCAAATCAACCGAACAGCGGAACGACCGGTCGCTATGACACGCACTGATCACCAGGGGGCAGACGCTCAATGCAGGAGCTGCCTCTGGTGGTCAGTGCGCTCCCACAGGGGGCACTGTCACTCAGGCCTGCCCCCCCCCCCCCCGCCTTCAGTCAGACATCCCCTGAGGGCTCCCGGATTGCTAAAGGGTGCAGGCCGGGCTGAGGGGATCCTCCCCCCTCCACCCCCAGTGTACGAATGTCATGCACCAGGCTTCTAGCAAAAATATATTTAAATTTTTTTTAAATAAATAAAGGTGGCCACCTGGGGACGTGAGGCAGCGGATCCAGGACCTGGACACCGGCTGACTGTATCCACATCGGCTCTCTGTCTGTGGCAGGTGCAGGGGGCTTCGCCGAGGGACAGGGACACCGCCCCGCCTCACCTGAGGTGCCAAGGTGAAGGCACCTGTCTGTAACAGGGAACGGAGCTGAGCCTGCCCCCCCCCCCCCCGAGAGGAAGACCTTGGTTTTCCTAGCGTTGCCCGCCTCTCTGCGAATTCCCCGTCTCCCCCCTGTGGAAGCGATGGTGGGGCGACAAGCCTCCGATGCGCCCGTTATTTCTCATTAAGTTTGGGTTTCAGGCCTGGGATGCCCACGCACCCCGAGAACCTGCTCTCCCTGAACGAGGCCACTGCAAAGGTCCCCAATACGTTCCATCCATCGCAGACAAAATGCCGGTGGAGAGGAGCCCTTCATAAAAGCCAGTGCAGGTGTGTGCCAGCGATTACGCATGAAACTTCTGCACCCGGGGGTGCCCACAGGCTCGGGAGTCCCAATCAGAAATGATGGTCCTGAACTCTGAAAGGCGCACGTCCGAGGAAACGGAAATTTTCTCCGGACGCGGACGTAAGGATCTTAATTTCCGACTGTTAAGCCATGTTTGAGGTTCGGACCGCCAGTGTCACTCACATCAGATGCAAATAATACTATTCCTTACGCTGGATACAAACTAGTCTAATGTTTCTCAAAAAGAGGAAGGAAGAAAGGAAGGAAGGAAGGGAGGGAGGGAGGGAGGGAGGGAGGGAGGGAGGGAGGAACTCTGAAAATTTTAGACATTGTTTCCACCCCGTTTGGCCTGCCCGTGGTCTTTGGGGGCCTATAGGTAAGGTTGTGCTAATGACCTCTGCCTCCGTCTCATAAAGAAATACCGCCCTCGCTGGTGTGGCTCAGTGGATAGAGCGTCAGCCTGTGGGCTGAAGGGTCCCGGGTTCGATTGTAGCCAAGGGCACGTGCCTGGGTCGCGGGCTCACTCTCCAGTAGGGGGCGTGCAGGAGTCAGCCAATCAATGATTCCCATCATTGATGTTTCTAGCTCTCCCTCTCCCTTCCTCTCTGAAGTTAATAAAAATATACTTATTTTTTTAAGAAAAGAAATATAAAGAGTGTGCTCCGTGGTTGAGCGTCGACCTATGAACCAGGAGGTCACGGTTCGATTCCCGGTCAGGGCACATGCCCAGGTTGTGGGTTCAATCCCCAGTAGGGGACATGCAGGAGGCAGCTGATCAATGATTCTCTCTCTTCATTCTCTCTCTTCCTCTCCCTTCCTCTCTGAAATCAATAAAAATATATATTTTTTAAAAAGAAATATAAACCAAGGTATCACCATTCGATACCAAAGAAACAGGTGTTTTTCTCCACCTGGAAAAGGGACCTCAGAGTCTGGAGGGCAGAGAGGTGAGTGTTCTTGGTTGCAGTGCCTGAAGGGAGGCCGCTGGGCTGGGAAACAGCGGGGCTGGGGGTGAACTATCGACACGTCACAGCATCCACAGACGCGCAGGGAGGAGGGAAACTTTTCATAGCAGCGGCCCCATCAAAGCAACTTGTAATTAGGTACAAATAAGCACATGGCTCAGCGCTTTATCCAGATGCGTGGCCCCAGGGTGCTCCTGTCACATATGTGGTCCCAGGGTGACCCCTAGTGTTAAAAGGGAAGGAATTTATTTTTAAAAATAACATCAAAAATTAGCATCTCTTATGGAGCCTTCCTACCCCTAAGGAATCTTCATCATGTGATGAGATACAGATGTGATCTTTTTTTTTTTAATATATTTTATTGATTTTTTACAGAGAGGGAGAGAGAGCTAGAAACATCGATGAGAGGGAAACATCGATCAGCTGCCTCCTGCACACCCCTAACTGCGGATGTGCCCACAACCAAGGCACATGCCCTTGACCGGAATCGAACTTGGAACCTTTCAATCTGCAGGCCGATGCTCTATCCACTGAGCCACACTGGTTAAGGCCGGGTGTGATCTTTATACATATTTTTTTTATTGATTTTAAAGAGGGAGAGAGATGAGATTAGTGATGAGAATCATTGATCCGCTGCCTCCCGCACACCCCACACGGGATCGAGCCCGCAACCCGGGCATGTGCCCTTGACTGGAATCGAACTCTGACCTCCTGGTTTCCAGCTGACACTCAACCACGGAGCCATACCAGCCGGGCAAGGATTTATCTTACTTATGGCGTCAACACCCACCGACGCCCCCAGGACACAGGGAAAGCGGATACCGGGAAAGACGCGGCCATGGCCTCCACACCTCCTGGGAGGGGAGAGGACACGGTGCCTGTGGCTTTCCACAGGCACACTGGAGCTGCAGTCCCTTAATTGGAGGGTTAAGGCACCCACCGTGAGCTAAGGGCCAGGGTGGGGCTCAGGTCTCCCAGACCCGGGCTCCTAAGTCTCTGGAAATAGCATCCGATCTTCTATCCCATTCGGTGAACTTGTGACTGAGAGCAGTCTCGCCTTTTATGGCGTGGATGTTGTTGTGTTGTGGTTTTTTCTGTGAGTTACAAACAGTAGGCACTTGACCTGGACTTCAGAGGGGCTCAAAGATGCCCATCACGGTCTCATCCAACTCCTAGGGTTTGGGGGCGTTACGACCGCCCATTAACTGGCTCTGTGACCTTTAACAGGCCGCTTAACCTCCTCCGCGGAGTTTCCACTTCCATAATAAAACCGCTCTCCATCCGACGGCGCACAGCCTCGGGCCCTGGCCCCTCGGTCGCCACCAGACATGTGTTCAAAAGCTCACCTACACACCCCCCCACCCTGCGGATCTCCCCCACCCCCCACCCCAGAATTCCTGGTGCTGCAGGTCTAGGAGTGGCCGGGGGGCTGCATTCTTATGGGGAGCATCCCTTGAAAGTGTGGGGGCAGGTGGTCAGAGAACTTCATGCAAACACACACACACACACACACACACACACACACCAGTTTATGCCTTTTCTCACCCAGCATTCTATCAACCAACATATTCATACACTACGGAAAAGAGAGAAAGCAAGAGTGAGCAGTAACAGCGAATCCGGCGGCGTGGACAGAAGAATCCAGCCAGAGTCTCATCGGACACGAGCCCTAGCTGGTGTGGCTCAGTGGCTAGAGCGTCGGCCTGCGGACTGAAGGGTCCCGGCTTTGAGTCCGGTCCAGGGCACCTACCTCGGTGGCAGGCTCGCTTCCCCGGCCCTGCTAGGGGCACGTGCAGGAGGCAACCCATGGATGTGTCTCTCTCCCGTCGACGTTCCTCTGTCTCTCCCCCTCCTTCCACGCTCTCTAAAAATCAATGCACACAGACTTAAAAAAAGAAAAAAAAGAAAAAAGCATGGTTTGTGTCGCGCGCACATGCTGTCGCCTCTCCACGGCCAGCTTTTCTCCTTGAAGAGAAATGTCCCTCACCGCCCCCGGAGTCCCCGCTTTCGCGACGTCACAGTCTGCCAACTGAAAGCCAGACCCCTGGTCCCCCCCCCACCCCGCCGCCCCCCGTGCGCCGTCAGCGGCGCCGTCAGCGTCATTCTGACATTGACCCCCACCCACCGGGGCGTCCGCCGAGGGTGCCGCCAGCCAAATCAATCCAAGCCCGCTCCGCACGGGTGGACACCGAGACTAATAAATCACTGGCCCGCGCTCAGCCCCACGGACGGTCAGGGTGGGTTCAATGCAGGTAATTATTTTTTTTTTTTAATGACTTTGGGAGCAAAAAAAAAAAAAGAAAAATCAAAACCTGGGAGTAGGTGTCTAATGGAAAAGGCCTGCCCAGAGGTTTGGGAGCGCTAATGCCTCCAGGAGCCGGTAAAAGGCCGCCGAGCCTGACGGGGCCTGATGGACAGAATCGATCTCTTCTCCTCCAGCGTCACTGGGCCCTGGGCCCCGCTCCCCTCGGTCCCTCCCGTGCCGGGCGGCAGAGAAGCGGGGCCGGAGCCCCCCTCCGGCTCTCCTGTGTTTGCAGGAAAGAGCCCCCCCGGCCCCTCCATCACCACGCCTGTCAGCCCCGAGAAGGTGTGGAGACAGGGGCAGGGTTCGGGGAAAGCCAGTGGATGGAAGAAAGGCCACGTGCTCACCCAACAGGCTCGGGGCGGGGGGGAGGGGTAGGGGGGGGCCTGTCTGGCGCTTCTGCAAACTCAAAGGCCTGCAGTCACCACACAGGATGGTCTGACCTTCAACCTTTAACGACAAGCAGTCTACAGTGGGCAGTCACGTCCTAGGCCGGTATCTTCCCCGACAAAGGTCCCTCTGGACCGTAACTGAGCCTCTTGTCTGCTTGCCTCGACCATAACGTGTCCTTGGAATGTCGAAGCGGTGCCCCTTTTTTTCGGACCCCTCACAGCACAGGCACCCCTCGGGTGTGAGACCACAGATCCCCTCCTTGTTACTGAGTTAACGGCTGACTGTTAACGACCCTGCCCCCACCCCGGTAAACGGAGTGCGTGCCTGTCATTTCACGTTTGATCCAATCCCAGAGGTTTCCCCGCTTTTGCTTCCTCCCACCTCCCTCACCGAGCACCGATGGGTTTCCGGTAACCCCCCGTACGTCGCCTCTCGTGATTGTAATGCCTAAAACCAGGTGAAAACCAGCCGTTCTCCGGAGCATTATCCCCATCCGTGGAGATTCTGCTTCCCAGCAACTGTCCACCGTTTGGCTCAAGTAAACTCACAAAAACGCTTTGGTCCTCTCAGTTCACGGGACAGAATTGACCTGGAGCCCTGGCCGGTGTGGCTCAGTGGAAAGAGCATCTGCCCATGGACTGAAGGGCCCCGGGTTCGATTCCGGTCAAGGGCATGTACCTCGGCTGCAGGCTCGATTCCCAGCCCTGGTCAGGGGGTGTGCAAAGGCAACCAATTGATGAGTCTCTCTCACATCAATGTTTCTCTCTCTGGCTCTCTCTCTCTGTCTCTCTTCCACGCTCTCTAAAAATCAATGGGAAAATATCCCCAGGTGAGAATTAACAACAACCACAAAAGAAGTGACCTTGAGCCCTAACCGGTTTGGCTCAGTGGATAGAGGGTCAGCCTGCGGACTCAAGGGTCCCAGGTTTGATTCCAGTCAAGGGCATGTACCTTGGTTTTGGGCACATCCCCAGTAGGGAGTGTGCAGGAGGCAGCTGATCGATGTTTCTCTCTCATCGAGGTTTCTAACTCTCTATCCTTCTCCCTTCCTCTCTGTAAATAATCAATCCTATCTAATAAAGAGGGAATATGCTAATTGACTATCACTCCATCACAATGATGGCTGCACCCACAGCTGAGGCCAAGTTCCCATAAGGAGCCTTAACAAGCAATCAGCAAGGACCTGAGGCTATGCCCTTCCCCCCACCCTGCAGGGCTTGACAGGGGACCTCAGGCGGCACCCCCAACCTGGCAGGGCTTGACAGGGGACCTCAAGGTACTCGCCCAGTGCTGGGTTGGGGGAGCTCAGGCCGCGTCCCTGCCCAGCAGGGCTTGACGGAAGACCTCAGTTTGTGCCCCCCTGCCAGCGGGGCTTGACAGGGGACCTCAGGCCATGCCCCCCACCCAGCAGGGCTTGACAGGGGATCTCAGGCCATGTCCCCACCTGGCGGGGCTTGATAAAGGACCTAAAGGCATGCCCCCTGCCCCGGTCTGGGCTACGGGACCTCAGAGCATACACCCCGTCCTGGTGCCAGGCCAGGGGACCTGAGGCTACGCCCCCTGCCTGGCAGGGCTTGACATGGGTGGGACTGGCCAGAGCCGGATCTAGCCCAATTCGGAGAGCCAGCTGGGTCTGGGTCTCATGCAATTTTGAGGTGCATGTGGGTGGGCAGGGACTTGACTCTGGGTCCCATGGTGTGCCCGAGACTCTGACCGGAGGAAGGTCTTCATATACATTTTACTAATTTTCTTTCGTCTCTGACACTTCTATTATAGAGAAAGGGCAAATAGCCATATTAAATTATTTCCTCTACTTAATCCCCTTTTCATGTGCACAGATTTCGTGCACTGGGTCACTAGTAAATAAATAAAAAAGAAATAGAGAACTGACCTTGAGCTGTGAGAGATAAGGGGTGCCCTGGCTGAAGCCCACACATCTTATCACGCGGCATGGAAGCGAAGTGAAGCCCTGGAACCTCAGGAGACACACAGCCAGCGCGTTGGCACCGATTCCCAGGAGGACGGCTGTGGCCGTCACAGCCCAGTGGGTGAGCACACGGGTCCGGGCAGCGGCCTGACTTGACCTCACACCTAGATGCTGATGAAACAGCACTTAATCCTGCTCCTACATTCCTTCATCTCCAGTCCTGACACCCACAGGGCACGGCGAGGGGGGAAGAGAACAGCTGTTTTTTCTTTACTTTCTAATCTATTTGCATTGATTCCAGAGAGGAAGGGCGAGGGAGAGAAGAAACACCAATGAGGAGAGAGAATCACGGACCCTCCTGCACGCCCCACACTGGGGATGAGCCCGCAACCCGGGCCTGTGCCCTGACCGGGAATCGAACTGTGACCTCCTGGTTCATGGATCAACGCTCAACCCCTGAGTCACCCGGTCTGTTTTTCAGAACGCACCGATTCCCCCTTTGATTCTGAAAACGTCGAAGTCGGTGCCTGGGGGGTGACAATGGCCACAAACTGAACCGCAGTTAGTAGTGTCAACCCCAGAGGTGGTTGAAGAATTTGCTGTGTTTATAAGCTCTCATCTCTTCCTGGTAACAACTCCTCAACATGTGGAAAACTGAACACACACTCACGCACACCCAGGGTTCACAACAGACACACACACAGAGTTCAACACACACACATACACCCAGGGCTCAACACACTCACACTCACCCAGGGCTCAACACACACACCACACACACAGAGTTCAACACACACACACACACACACACACACAGTTCAACACACACACAGAGTTCAACACACACACACACACACCCAGGGCTCAACACACTCACACACACACACACACACACAGAGTTCAACACACACACATACACGCAGGGTTCACAACACACACACACATAGAGTTCAACACACACACATACACCCAGGACTCAACACACTCACACACACCCAGGGTTCACAACACACACACACCGAGTTCAACACACACACATACACCCAGGGTTCAACACACACACACACAGGGTTCAACACACACACACATACACACACACCCCCAGGGTTCACAACACACACACCGAGTTCAACACACACACATACACCCAGGGTTCAACACACTAACACACACAGGGTTCAACACACACACACATACACACACACCCCCAGGGTTCACAACACACACACCGAGTTCAACACACACACATACACCCAGGGTTCAACACACTAACACACACAGGGTTCAACACACACACATACCCAGGGTTCACAACACACACACACACCCAGGGCTCAACACACACACACACACAGGGTTACACACACACACACACACACACACACACACAGGGTTCAACACATACATATACACCCAGGGCTCAACACATACCACACATGCACACACGGTTCAACACACTCCCCAGGGCTCAACACATACACATACAACCAGGGCTCAACACACACACACAGACACACACACACTCACACACACACACAGGGTTCAACACACACTACCCAGGGCTTAACACACACACTTACACACACACACACACACACACACACACACACACACACAGAGGAGCTCACCCAGGGCTGTGGCTTCCTGCAGCCCCCAAGAGCAACAAGCCAACAGCTGCCGCTTACTGAGCGCCTTTTCAGAGCCAAGCCTGCCAGGGGAGGGGCTGAAGACGCCATCATCACTGAACCGCCCAGCCAGCGGCGCCACGCCCGGAGGAGAAGGACCAAAAGGGACAAGGCCGAGCGGCCCTCGCCCACGGGCCAAACGATGCGGCCAGCGGCCAGGCAACCCTGAGTGTCCGTCAGGGCCGTACCCCGCGCGCGGCACCACAGAAAGAAACAAAGCGTGTTAACAGGTACCCACCAGAAGTCGGCATCCAGCATAGACCCAGAAAACAGTCTTCGCCACAGCCGTCTGCAAAAGTCCTCACCCTCCTTCCTGGCCACCAGCCGAACTCCCCTCGGGGAGAGGCCCGAGGAGGGGGACACGGTTGGAATGCAGCCCAACAATGAGAAGAGGTCATACAACATGTTCATATTGCACTTCTCACCTCGGGGAGCGCGGACTGGGGGGAGGACCTGGTTCGAGACCCCGAGTGGGGCTCAAGGTCACCCCCAGGGAGAGCCGTCTCTCACCTCCCTGACCCTCCAGGTGGAAATTAAAGGTCCCAAGATACTTCTCAAAATTGCACAGGGCATCGCCCCGCTGCCTGGCCCCGTTTCAATAAAGCCGAGCTTCGGGTTCCCAGCCCTTCCCTAACATAGAGGGGAGCGCTGGGAGTGCTTTACATCCCACAGAGGACCCCCAGCTACTAGGCCACAGAGGAGGGTGTGCGGTGCTATGAAACTGTCCGTTCCACTGCGCTTTGTAACGGGATTTATCCAGAGAGAAGCAAGCGGTCACTAAACCGAAGGGTCCCCTGAGGAGCAAACTCGCAGGTGGAGTTCCTGTCAGGGGACTGAGACCCACGAAAACTCAAAATTCCAAAACAGTATCTTGTTTATTTTCTTTTTTATTTTCTTTTTTTAATCCTCACCCTAGGATATTTTTTCATTGCTTTATTTTTTTTATTTATCTTTATTGATTTCACAGAGGAAGGGAGAAAGAGAGAGAGAAACATCGATGATGAGAATCAATCGTGGATCGACTGCCTCCTGCACGCCCCCTGCTGGGGATCAAGCCCACAACCGGGGGCATGTGCCCTGACCAGGAATGGAGCCGTGACCTCCTGGTTCACAGGTGACACTCAGCCACTGAGCTGTGCTGGCTGGGCTCCAGTGCTTTTAGCTAGAGAGGAACAGAGGGAGGGAGGGAGGGAGGGAGGAAGGGAGGGGAGTGTCTCAGACAACTAACCCTACAGATGCTGGCGTTAAAATTAGCCCCCGTATGCCTCCTATCCTTGCAGGCCCTCTGAAGGTGCACCAGTTTTTGTTTTTTTTGGTGAAAAGACTGCTTCAGAGACCAAGCCATTACTGGAGAACGGTTTCCCGGTCCCTCTAGGTCAGGGATACTGTGAACGGTCCTGGGAGCGCTCCCTACCTGCATGCAGCATTGGCAATGGGTGCGCAGGTGAGCGGAGGTTCTGCAGGTCTTATTTGCTTCTCAGAGAAGTCTGGGGCTTCACTCCACTGGGGTGCATGCTCCAGCCTCAGAACGGTAGGCGTCTGCCATGGGGCTTAGAGAAAGGGGGCGTGGCCAGGCTCCCGCTGCCCGGCGAGGGGTGTCTCCTCCCAGCCTCCCTTGCAAGCAGGTGTGGCTCTCTCCCTGGGCTTTCCCTCTCCTCCCTCCTCCACATCCTTTCTCCTTCCAGCAGCACGTGCAAAGGATGGGAACTTCCGGTGTAGAACAAGCATGTCAAACTCACAGGCTCACAGGGGCCCAATAAACAAGGTGTAAGTGTATGTGGCCGCAAAAAAAAGCTTTGATTTTCCTAGAAACGTGGGTTTATTTCTATAGAGACGTGCTGAATGCAAAGGGCTGAAATAAATGAGCCATCGTGAACATAAAATAATGGAACGTTTTAATAAAAATTAATTCTTTTTCTTGAACATGCACTCACCAGACACTGAATCACTGCACACATGAACAAGCGTAACGCAAATAAAGCTATTGTTCTTGTTCTCCGGAAGCAAAATACTTCCTGTTGCGCACGCCAAACAACTCAGTCTAAGACGAATGATGTGGCCATCGGCTGCTAAAATATTCGCTGCCGATATTAGTGGAGGGAAATGGTGCGCCTGCGTGTAAGGTGTGTAAGGGAAATGAATGCAACATGGTTCTCATAATCAGTCATTAGTGAGCGTTGTAGTTCGTTATTAATGATTAGAGGCCCAGTGCTGGAATTCGTGCACAGATGGGATTCCTCAGCCTGGCCGGTGATCAGGGCCATTTGGGGCCCATCTCACCCAATCCTGATTGGGGCCGGTTGGGGCCAGCCAGAGAGACCCTGGGAGATTGGCTGGCTGGTCCCCCCATCAGGGCCTATCAGGGGGGCCATCCAGTAGTGAGGAGGGACCACAGGAGGTTGGTCAGCCGGGGAGGGTGGGGGGGCCCATGGGAGTTTGGCAGGCCTCAGAAGCCGTGGGCAAGTTCAACCAATACGCAGAAAGGAAAAAAAAAGGGGGGGGGGCTAACAGAAGGGGGTCTCTGATTAGGAACCTGCTTTCTCTGGAGCATGTTCGATCGGGGCCACCACCCCTGCAAAGACGTCGCAAAGGGTCTGCAGCTCTCACATTTTTAGCGGGAAAGTCTTGCTCGCAGGCGCACAGAAAAAAACACACTTGGAATGTGAACCGTAACCAGGTTTTTCAGGAGATACGTGGGTGGAGGTAAGAGGCCTGGTGTGCAATTCACAGGCTGTCTCTTGCCTTCATCGCTGACGACCGGACACACCACCCTGAGCTAGCTGGACGCAGGCTCATTGCGTGGGCATTGCATATCCTGAATTCCCCGAAGGATAAACGTGTGCCAACGTCGCTCTCACACTCTCTTGCTCTACTTAAAGCTTGGAGTGATGACTACGGGCGCCGAAGGGGCTCACGGGAGCTGTGAAATACGCTCCCGGTAGATTACAAACTACTTTGAGCAAAAATTAGAAAATGTAATCACTACTTTATCATATAAAACTGGCTCTCACTGCTGGAGGCTGATTTTTGTAGGTTTAATACACAGCAGGTTATGCTTTATGGATCTGTCTGCAGAAATGCTTTGCTGGGCGTTTCCATCAAGGTGAGCTCAGCAATGAGATGGTTAGAGGGCCTGGGCAGGGGTGTGGCTGTCCTTGGTACTGAGCTGGACATTCATAATTCTTTTTTTTTTTAATATGTTTTTATTGATCTCACAGAGAGGGAGGGGGAGGGGGAGAGAGAGAGAGAGAAACATCAATGAGAGATAACCATTCATCGGCTGCCTCCTGCACACCCACTACTGGAGATCAAGCTTGCAACCCAGGCATGTGCCCTGAGTGGGAATCAAACCACAACCTCCTGGTGTATAGGATGATGCTCAACCAATTGAGCCACACTGGCCGGGCCTGGAAGATCATAATTCTTGAGCCTCCTGAGAAGACTTAACTTTGCAGATGCCTCTGACAGAGAAGTCCTACAGGCCCTGCTTTCTGTAGGTAAGCCCATCTACACTAATAAAAGAGAAACATGCAAATTGACCATCACTCCGCTACGCTCACCAGCCAATCAGGAGGGACTATGCAAATTAGAAGGACAAAGATGGCAGCCTCCCAACTGCTTCAGGCGCAGAGTGGCTGGGCGGAGCAGGACGCCTGCTATGCGACAGGCGGGGGGGAGGGCGCAAAGGGATCTACAGGAGTGGCACTCTGGCGCAGCGAAGAGGAAGACTGCAGACTCCAGAGTCTGCAGCAAAGACGAAGATAGCAGACTCCTACCAGAGTCTGCAGTGAAGATGAAGATGGCAGACTCTGGCCAGAGTCTACAGCGAAGATGAAGAAGGTAGACTCCGGCCAGAGCGAAGGCCTGGGTCCTGGGTGCTGGAGGAAAACCAGTGCTGGAAGCCAAGGGAAGGAAGGCCTATTGCACACATCTCTTCATGCAACGGGCCTCTAGTAAAGTTCATAAAATCAACAAGGAATGGAAAGACCATGCAGAGCCAGAGTTGCCCTTGAAATTCTCTCGAGTAACATAGTGAGTCGGGTAAGAATAATAATAATAATACCTAACACTGCCCAGCTGGTGTGGCTCAGTAGCTGAGTGTCGACCTATGAACCAGGAGGACACAGTTTGATTCCCCGTCAGGGCACATGCCCAGGTTGCAGGCTCTATCCCTTGTACGGGGTGTGCAGGAGGCAGCTGGTCAATGATTCTCTCTCATCATGATGTTTCTATCTCTCTCTCCCTCTCCCTTCTCTAAAATCAATAAAAATATATTTTTTAAATATTTTCCACCCAAACACGTTGCACGACCGTTTGGAGTAAAAGATTCTTCCTGCCCCGATCACCCCAAAAATGGACCAAAAGAGGTTAAAGTGCATGACCTCTCCTGAATATAGTGTAACTTGAGGAGTCTATTGCTGAGGCATCAACAGTGTATCACCCAAACGCAGCAGCGCTAAATAAAAACAGTCCTGGGAACGCAGCCCGGATTATGTAGGCCTCGAATCACATTTTATATTATTCCCCAAAGTGATAAAGAATAAAACGGTCAACATTTTCTTTGAGTGAGAAGAATACAGACAAAATGAGCTTAATCGCTCGCAGAGCTTCGCGCACTTCCTGGATGATTTATGGAGGCATAAATCTACTGTGCACTTTATGTTGGTATCTGAACTCTCGGAACGTAGAAAGAAAAGAATCGGAAGCTTGGGAACATGGACGAGACAGAAAAACAGACAGAACAATAACCATAAATCCTGAAGCATGTGGATAATGGAATGCGGGCACATGGAAATAAAACGCCACGAGAATGCGGTGTTAAAACAAGTACGCCCTCCTCCATCATCGCAAAGGGTCCTCGAGGTTCCATTCCTGGGAACGGATCCGCAGATTTTGGCTCCGTAATAATAACTGTTATTGTTATTTATTAAGCACTTATCATATAAGGGATGCCTGAGGCACCATCCATAAATGAAAAAGGAAAGAATTGTTTTTTTAAAAATCAGTGCTGAAAACCTTATGAAATAGGCAGTCTACATCTAATTTAGCAAAGATAGTCATGGACCAACGAGCTTTGCCTGGAGCTGCGTTTAATGGTTTCAATCAACGCCAAAGGAAGCTTCTCAGCCCTCTAGGCCATGGGGAAAAGAGTCAGTCACCAGAGCCCAGCCTGTGTGTCTCAGTGACTGAGCGTCGACCTATGAACCAGGAGGTCATGGTTCGATTCCCAGTCAGGGCACATGCCAGATTGCAGGCTTGATGCCCAGTAGGGGGCATGCAAAAGACAGCCAATCGATGATTTTCTCTCCTCATTGATGTTTCTGTCTTTCTCTCCCTCTCCCCGCCTCTGAAATCAATAAAAATATACTTTAAAAAAAAAAAAAAAGAATCAGTCATGAGAGCCCGCAAGAACACAGGGCCACAGGGCAGTGCTCAAGGACCACTAGACCTCTGGCTATTCCAGAAGCTCTACCTTCATGAATAAGAACTTATTTATGATAATAAATATTAAGAATGAGTCACATCAAAATGGAACTATAGGCAAACAGAGCCTATACTTTTTAAAAAAAAAGAATTTTGGGATAGTGTGTTAGTTATTTTACCTGGGTCTATATAACTAGAACAATTGATTGATATGGTCATGCCATTTATTTAAATAAATAACTTGTTTTGTAGATGAAAAGATACGACAGCATGCAATAAAGATGGAGGATGGGTGGATGGATGGAATGGATGAGAGATCATGGATGGATGAATGCATGGATGGATGATGGATAGATGATGAATGGATGAATGATGGATGGATGGATGAATGGATGGATGGATGGATGATGGATAGATGGATAGATAATGATGGAGAGATGGATGGATGGATGGATGGATGGATGGATGGATGGATGGAAGGAATGGATGGATGGGTGGGATGCATGAATGATGGGTGGGATGCATGAATGATGGATGGGATGCATGGATGATGCATGGATGGGATGCATGGATGATGCATGGATGGGATGCATGGATGATGGATGGGCTCCATCCCCAGTGTGGGGCATGCAGGGGGCAGCCGACCCCTGATGGATGATGGATGCATGGATGGGATGCATGGATGATGGATGGTTGGATAGATGATGGATGGATGGATGGATGGCTAGGATGAATGATGAATAGATGGATAGATAATGGATGAATGAGATGGATGATGGATGGATGGAAAGGAAAGATGGATGAATGATGAACTGATATAAGAACAGAGAATGAGAGAGAGGAGTGAGAGCTTTATTGAGAGAATTTCTTGCTGCTTAAATCTTCCCCAGGTGCCTAAAGGAATATGGAGACAGCCTCAGGCATCCCCCAAGACGACATGTGAGCCACCTCCCAACGTGCCAAAGAATTAGCCACATGGATGGATCTCAGCCTGCCCTCCTGCCACACAGTACAACGCAGATCCTGGTCTACCCAGATAAACCTCACGACCGATTGCTTTCATTCCGTGCGTCTCTGCGTTCCCAAACCGTCACAGGAAATTCAAGACTACACAGGATTTCCAAACCGGCCTCCGCTCTCCCAGAAGTTCGGAACCCTTTGAATTAGCACCTGTCAATGTGTCTTTTCAGATAATGAAAGAAAAAAAAATGACTGAAGAGGGAATAAAGAAATAGAAGAAGCCCAACAACACTCTTGCATTCTCTCTACTCAGTTTTGATCGTATGTCACTAGCTGTTGGATTGTTTTCCACCTTCTCAACTTCAAAGTTATCCCCAGGAAGAAAGGAGTGCTTTGCAGCAGCTGACGGAGATCATCCATGTACTTGTGAACTTCTCTAATGAAAGGCAATTACTTTCTGTTGCCTCAGGCTCTTTCCACTCCACAGAATGTCGATGTCAATTTCTCCAATTAAAGGGGACATTTTTTGAAAAAGACGAATGAGGACTTGAAAGGAGAAAGTTGTTCAGCCAATGAGCTGGACATCAGGACTTCCTTACCAACCAGCACGGCAGCTCAGCCGCCGAGAAGGGGAAACTTGCTGATGAGCCCCAAGGCCTGGGTCCGAATCCCAGACCTGCCACCTACGCTGTGCGATTCCACAAAGCACCTGCCACACTAAGCTGAGTTTCCTCACCTTTCCGAATACAGGTGTTCAGAAACGTTGGCAGCACAATATATTTTATCCAGAGCTTCCATCTACTGAGAGGATCTGTTACAAAGTGAGTAGCGTCCACCCCAAAAATATATATTGAGTCCTAATCTCCCCTCCCTCTGAAGGTGACCTTACTTGGAGACAGGGTCATCACAGGGGTAACCAAGTTAAAAGGAGATCCTTAGGGTGGCCCTAATCCAATAGGACTTTGTTATGCCCAGATTTCGTGATCCCCAAAGACCACCAGGGAGCCGAGTCCAATGCAATAGCAAAGAGCCTTTATTTGAGCTAGCCAAGTGACTGCTCTGCCATTCTCCACGCAGGGAGTCCAGAGAGCAGCCTCCCCTACCCTTTGTGCAGGGCCACTTTTAAGCACATTTACCACATCCTGTTCTTGCAGAGCAAGTAACCCAAGACAAAACAGTTTTTCCCAAGCAACATCAGAGTCATGCCATTGACGACCATGTTATTCACAGGGTCATCCTGTTCTTCAGAAAGCTGACAGTGTTCTATGAAAGAAGGCCTACGTGATGGGAAGGGGCCATGAGACTGCATCTCAAGGCCTGGCCTGGTGTCAGCACTGACAACTCTATCTGGGGCATAGTCCACGGCCTCAGTAGTGGTCAAAAATTCCCACTCTCTAACAGACTTGTCCTTATAAAAGGGGAAATGTGGACCCAAAGATATGCACCCGGGGAAGACAAAGTGGAGACACGCATCGTGTCTACAAGCCCAAGGCTGAGAGAAGCTAGGAGAGAGGCCATGACCAGGTCCTCCCTCCCTCCCCCCGACCCCCGGCACCTTCATCCAGGGTCAGGAATAGAGACAAGATGAAGGAGAAACCCTGGCAGGCTTTGCTAAGTGGTCAGAACGTCTGCCTGAGAACTGAAGGTCACAGGTGTGATTCCCGGTCAAGGGCACATACCTCAGTTGCAGGTTGGATCCCTGGCTCCCGTCAGGGTGCACGTGGGTGGCAACCAATCAATGTGTCTCCCTCGTGTCAATGTTTCTCTCTCTCTTTCTCTCTCCACCCTCTTCTACTCTCTCTAAAAATCAATGGGAAAAAATATCCTCACTCCTCAAGTGAGAATTTAAAAAAAAGAAAGAAAGAAAGAAAATGCAAGGAGAACAAGGCAATATCCTCACTCCTCAAGTGAGAATTTAAAAAAAAGAAAGAAAGAAAGAAAATGCAAGGAGAACAAGGCAAGACCCTTCCTCGGAGACCCCAATGCTGCCCGCCCCAAGTGCATGACTCAGCATCTGAGTTCCCACGTGAGTGAGTGGCATTCGAACCCAAGAGCTCGCAAAGCTGTCAGCTAACTCAGATAAAGAACCCGTCCACGCCCGGCCGGGTGGCTCCATGGATGAGCGTCAACCTATGAACCAGGAGGTCCCGGTTCGATTCCCGTCAAGGGCACGTGCCCGGGTTGCAGGCTCCATCCGCAGTGTGGGGCGTGCAGGCGGCAGCCGACCCCTGATTCTCTCTCATCTTTGATGTTTCTATCTCTCTCTCTCCCTCTCCTTTCCTCTCTGAAATCAATGAAAATATATTTAAAAGGAAAAAAAAAAAAGAACCCATCCTCGTCAATGAACACCAGTCGGGTCTCACAGCCTGGGCCGCTCGCCAAACTCATCTGTTCCCAGGCCTTCCTCTTGCCAACTGAAGTGGTGGAGAATTAATAGGTTCCCCCAAATATTTCCCAAGATGCATCATGTAAGGGCTGCCACGTCTGGCCGCTGCCACGTCTGGCCACTGCCAGTGACGGCGGAAGAAGCAGAGACACAAGCAAAGACAGGGAGGCATCGCAGACGACGGCAAGTCCAGAAGCTGCATCCGCGGAGAGGCGTGATCACCCTCAGAGCAGCTCAGTCCTCGTGTCCACAGCCTACAGCTGAGAGAGTGAGGAGAGAAGCCTCCTGCTTTTAGCATCATTCTATCTAATAAAAGAGTGAGATGCAAATTGACCGTCACTCCAACACACAAGATGGCTGCCCCCATGTGGTCAAAGGTGGCTGCCCCCATGTGGACACAAGATGGCCACCACAAGATGGCCAGCAGGGGAGGGCAGTTGGGAGGGACCAGGCCTGCAAGGGAGGGCAGTTGGGGCAATCAAGCCTGCAGGGGAGGGCAGTTAGGGGTGACCAGGCCGGCAGAGGAGGTAAGTTGGGGGCAACCGGGCCTGCAGGGAAGGGCAGTTGCAGGGGACCCAGGCCTGCAGGGGAGGGCAGATACGGGCAATCAGGCTGGCAGGGGAGCAGTTAGGCATCAATCAGGCTGGCAGGGGAGTGGTTAGGGAGTGATTAGGCTAGCAGGCAGAAGCAATTAGGGGCAATCAGGAAGGCAGGCAGGCAAGCAGTTGGGAGCCAGCAGTCCTGGATTGTGAGAGGGATGTCCGACTGCCCATTTAGGCCCGATCCCGGTAGGGGTCCCAGATTGGAGAGAGTGCAGGCTGGGCTGAGGCACACACACCCCCCGCTCCCCCCCCACCCCGTGCATGAATTTCACGCACCAGGCCTCTAGTTAATAAATAAGTGTTCAAATGCACAGGACTTTTCCCTTAAAATGAGCCACATAGCATATGCTCACCTGCCTTGTTTGGAAAATGATAGAAAGCAGATTTCAGCCCAGCCAGCATGGCTCAATGATTGGGCGTCAACCTATGAACCAGGAGGTCATGGTCTGATTCCCAGTCAGGGCACGTGCCCAGGTTGTGGGCTCCATCCCCATTGGGGGGGCGTGCAGGAGGCAGCCGATCCATGATTCTCTCTCATCATTGATGTTTCTCTCTCTCTCTCCCCCCCTCCCCCCTTCCTCTCTGAAATCAATGAAAATATATATATTTTTTTTTTTTAAAAAAAGAAAGTAGATTTTAACTGAAACAGAGAACAAAGGATGAAGGAAAACGATGGGAGAAAAGTCCTGGAATCCTGAGGAAATGTTAATTCTACAAAAACAAAAACATGAAAACCTCTTCTTAAAAATAGACGGCTCGAAGCAGGTCATTAGCTGCAGCTTCTCTCAGAGTCTGTATCTCCCCGCCCAGGGCTCCATGCTTCCATGTATCATCACTGCTTTCTCAGAGCACCCAAACCAAGCATGTCAAACTCGCGGCCGGCGGGCCCCATAGAAACGAGGCATGCAGCCTACCGGCCGCGAGTTTGGCATGCTTGTCCCAGATGGTGGGTGTGTTTACCTGCATTCTCCACATGAGAAACTGAATTCCAGAGAAGTAGGGGCTGCCTGATCGATATCAGCACACCCACCCCCCCCAAACACACCACTATGGGGACCGAAGCAAAACTTGATGCAACTGTCACCTGACGGTGCCCCGTTTTATCCAGAAAAAACAACTTTCCCAGAAGCCCCCACAGGAGACGTGCACTGAAGTCTCTTGGGCCCGAACAGTGTCGTGCCCACACAACTGCCACCCTGCCTGGGAAATGGCATTCTGTGGTCGGTATATATATTTTTAAATCCACTCATAAAGGCAGGAAAGGGGTATGAGGTGGTCTGCTCGCAGCACTGGCCACCGTACGTCTAAAAGGCCCAGGGGCCCGGCCGGTGTGGCTCAGTGGTTGAGCGTCAATTCATGCACCAAAAGGTCGTCGGTTCGATTCCCGGTCAGGGCACATGCCGGGGTGGCGGGCTCAATTCCCAGTAGGGGGCGTGCAGGAGGCAGCCTATCATCGATGTTTCTATTTCTCTCTCCCTCTGCCTTCCTCTCTCAATCAATTTTTTTTTTAAAGGCCCACAGAACTTAGGAAAATAATCCAGCAGGAGTGAGGAGTAAGGACTAAGGTCCGGGGCTCTGGTTAGCATCCTCTCCGACAGCCCAACGGCCGGGGACCAGACCACAGAAACATCACCAGCCCCAAATGCGTGCATCTCCCCGTAACGACTGGTTTCCTCCACGGCCTTCCCATCCCAGTTTATCTTCACTTTCATCCAATTTCGTGCCGGGGAGCAGAGGGAGTCCAGGAGAAGGTCTTTCTTAACCTTCTGCTACCATTAATTACGGCTACGCTGGGAGTTCTGGCATGCAACAAGCAGGTTTTTAAATAGAAATCATTTGTCTCTCAGCAGGGACACCAACGGCGTTATTTCCGAAGACTCTGTCTGCCTCACTCGCGTGGGAACCGTGCGTTGCTGGTGTTCACCTCGGAGCAGGAGAAATCCTTCCTCTTGGCTTCCCAGAGCAGCCCCATGTGCCGCCTGTCGCGGCAGGCGCCCAGGTCCCTCCCCCCTTTTTCTGTTGTTGAATGGGGTTTGCTAGCAGAAAAGGCCAGCCCTTCCCCTGAGCTCTGGGCATTGGGTCATGCTTCCCGGTGATTTTCTGTTAGAGGAAATCCCCTAACTCATTAAAACACACACTGAGACACACACACACACACGCGTGCTCCCCCCCAAAAAAAATAGATTAATTGACCAGTTCAGTAACAAGCCGCCCCAGGACCCAATAAACTTTGCAAAGAATACATTTCAATTACAACCGGGCTCCGTGGGAACCCAGCGGGGACGCCAGCCTAATCTTCCTTCAGCACGCAGGAATTTTTATATTTTCTTCTCCACTTAGAGCGCTTTTTTGCCTCGGTGTGGACCCTGGGCCCACCTGCAGTCCCCTCACCCCATCCTGTCACGCTACAGCAAGCACGTCAAACTCGCAGCCCGCGGGCCGCATGTGGCCCCACAACGAATATTTCTGGCGGCCCAGCCCGTGTAACAGTAGGTAAGAAACATTTTAATAAAAATTTCGCAACTTCATTTTTACAATGTCCTCTTATACGTAATTATTAAAAACGAACTACAACGTTCGCTAATGACTGATGACTATCATCGTGTTGCATTCATTTCCCTTGCGCCCGCGTTCGGCAAACCGTGGCTCGCGAGCCACATGGGGCTCTTGGGCCCCTTGAGGGTGGCTCTTCCCACAAAATACCACGGCCTGGGCGAGTCTATTTGGAAGAAGTGGCGTTAGAAGAAGTTTAAGTTTGAAAAATTTGGCTCTCCAAAGAAATTTCCATCGTTGTCCTGTGGACATTTGGCTCTGTGGACTAATGAGTTTGCCGACCACTGCCTTACGCGCCTTACGCGCAGGCGCACCGTTTCCCTCCACTCACACCAGCAGCGAATATTTTAGCAGCCGAGGGCCACGTCATTCGTCTTGGGCTGACTTGTTTGGTGTGCGCAACAGGAGAGATTTCGCTTTCGGAGAACCAGAAAAATAGGTTTATTTGCATTACACTTCTTCATTCGTGCAGTGACTCCGTGTCCGGTAAGTGAATGTTCAAGAAAAGGTATTTTTCCCCCCATTCCATCTTCCCCATCACCAGGCTCGCGTTTAAAGCCGGCCAAGAGAGCGGGCCCAGCCCCGAAGGCAGCCTTGGTTTCCAGAAGAAAAGACCGAGCCAGCCTCTAGGCCCATACACAGACTCAGGGAGGTGCTCCCCCTTCTGGAAACCTGCAGCCCACAGACCTGCCTTGACCTCTAGCTCAGTGCCGCCAAGCCATTTCCCACCGGCGTGCCGCAAGAATTTTCAAGACGTGCCAGACCTGACCATTCGGTCAGGGACCACGGACCCCTTTCCCTTAGGTCATCAAATTAAAAAAGGTCAACAGCCAACACAACAATAGCCATCCGGTGTGAATGAATCAAACTTGTACCTTTTTTTTTTTTTTCTTCAGATCAGCAAAAATACACTGGGTGGCCAGATTATTATGAGCGCGTCATAATCTGGCCACTCAGTGTGTATCCTAGATAATAAAAGGCTAATAGGCAAATTGTCCCCTTGACCAGGAGTTCAACCAGCAGGCAGGCCGGCCAACTGCCCATGTCTCCTCCCCCTGGCCAGGCTGGCTGGACCCCACCCATGCATGAATTCATGCACCGGGCCTCTAATATATGTATATATGTATATATATGTATATATGTGTATATATGCGTGTGTATATATGCATATATGTATATATGTGTATATATGTATATATGTGTATATATGTATATATGTATACACACACACACACACACTCTGAGTGGCCAGATTATTATGCGTTCAGAGATCCTATTTCTGGTATGCCGCAGAATTTTAGTCATTCCTTTACGTGTGCCGTGAGATGATAAGGGTTGGAAATCACTGCTCTGCATCACCAGCTCGTCAAGGTCATCATCAAGTCTAAGTCACGTCAGAACTCCCAGACACTGAATGGCACAACGTCCGGAAGCAGGTTGGCACTAAATCAGGATTTCTCAGCCTCCGCACGATTCACACGTTGGGCCCAATGATTCTTGGTTGTGGGGACCGACCGTCCTGTATGTTTCAGGGTGACTTACTCTGTGGGGGTCAATGGGTCACTGTCTACTCAACAGGCTTCCGGGGAGTTGGCGCTGTAATCTGGCATCGACGCTACAGCTTAGGAGAGGGTCAGGAGTGGTCACCGTGCATGGCTCCCTGCCAAGGCCCCTCCGGCTGAGGCCCACGGTCCTCATTTAGTGTGAACGCAAGATTCTCCATTATCTCCAGTCCCTGCGTCCTCGCCTGCTTTGCTCTCCAGCGCCCCCTATGGGCCCGTCACCTGCCCGACGCCAAGCCAGCCTCCCAGCATCCCCGAGCCTGCTGTCCTTTTCCTTCTGCCTGCACCTGCTTGCCCCCTGGCACCCTGCAGGGACTGTGAGCTCAGCACCCATCCGCGGGCAGGGGGCGTACCTCTCCTGAGCGCCACCTGCTGCCTGCTGCAAGCATCTGCAGGGCACGGAATGCACACGCTCCACAGACGGTGTCACGCCTTCCTCCTGGGATGAAAGCCCGAGTCACAGCTGCCACGCCCTCGCCCACGCAATGCCACATTGAAGGAGTGACCGACCCCCTCTGTGCGCTGAGACAGTAACACAAAGCCAACTCCGTTTTGTTTTGTTTTACAACATTTAGAAAAAAAAATAACCGAATTAACTGAATTTGGGGGGTTGTTTTTTCTTACTGGTTATTTGGCACTGGGAACACACAAGCGGAATTCTAGGCTCTCGAGACCTGACAGTAATAGTCTAAGCTACAGATATTCAAAATTGCATGCTGCACAGGGAGGTATTTGGGGGGGAAAAATTAGTAAAGTTGGATCTACAGAACCAAGTGTTAGCGATGGTTTAAAATATTAATGCGGGTGGGATGCCAGGCTATTTTGGAGGCTCAGCCAGACGTTTACTTGGCAGGAACGGTTCGCATACGCAATTAGGTACACGTGCAAACATTTAACTATACGTTGCTGCTGATCAATTTAGAGAGGTGCAGCCACCAGCCAGCTGGGTAGAGAACCGAGCAAGGATCTGCCTAGATTACAAGGAAACCCTTCCAACCTTTTCAAGCCCAGCATTCCCAGCATTCCGGGGAAACACACAAGTGAACTAATTATAGGAGGAAGGTCAGAAAGGTTGAAAGAGATCTCTGAATTCTGGACGGATGCCAAGGGCTGGAACTCTGCCAGCTGTGCACACTTAGCGCCATGTCCCTGCTCGCGTTGCCTAAGACAGCCGGAGTCTCTGAGGTGGCTAAGCACGCTCAAACGCACTCTTTGATTAGAGCGGACTTTCAATAATGGCACACTTCACGTAAAAAGACAAACCTTTTCGAAACATGAATTAGCATATAGAAGATCAAGTTTCATTATATATTAAACTAGAGGCCCAGTGCACGGATGCGTGCCCATGGAAAGGAAATTAATTAGAAGGTAGCCTGCGGGGCGGGGCGGGACTGGGCAAGAAGGGCCAGACACGCCCTGGAGGCAACCTCCCACAGTCGCTCCCTGGCCGGGCGCACCTGGGGCGGCACTGAGGCTCAAAGAGCATCTGCAGAGTGAGCAGGGTCCCTCCCGGCAGGTGGGGTCCCTTGGCCTGGCCTGTGGCCATCGGGCGGAAATTGGCAGTCTGACGGGTCCCAGGGTGCCAGAGGGCACTCTGCAAAGTTGCTGTCGCTCAGCAGCTCCTGCGTTGCACGTCTGCCCCCTGGTGGTCAGTGTGCATCATACCTACCAATGGGTCAGCCAGTCACTTAGTCTTTTATATAGAGAGACTCTGCAGAGGCCCAGTGCACAGTATTCGTGCACTCAGGGGGGTCCCACAGCCCGGCTTGCACCCTCTCACAGTCCGGGAGATGTCCGACTGATGGCTTAGGCCTGCTTCCCACCTACGCTGGCAGTCAGACATCCTTAGGGCGACCGTGGAGGTAGGAGAGGCTCCTGCCACCGCCACTGCACTCTCCAGCACTCTTCTAGCTGAGCGGTGCTCCCCCTGTGGGAGCGCACTGACCACCAGGGGGCAGCTCCTGCATTGAGCGTCTGCCCTCTGGTGGTCAGTGCGCGTCATAGCGACTGTAGGTTCCGCCGTTCGGTCCATTTGCATATCAGCCTTTTATTATATAGGCTAGTAAGTGCTAATGTGTATATAAACATACTAGTATAGATAGAGTGGGGCAAATGCAGGTTGAAGGTTGTTCACTAAATAATACAATAAGTAATCTATACTAATAAAAGGGTAATATGCAAATTGGTCAGGACACCTTCACAGTAACGACCGAACAGCAGGCTGCGTGGGGCGACCAGGCTGGCAAAGGGGTTAGTGAGGGACGACCAAATGACTGAACAGCAGGCTTCGTGAGGTGACCAGGCCAGCAGGAGAGTTAGTGAGAGACGACCAAATGACTAACCAGCAGACTGTGTGGGGAGACCCGGCCGGCAGGGGGAGCAGTGAGGGGCGACCCAATGACTGAACAGCTGGCTGTGTGGGGTAACCAGGCCAGCAGAGGAGGGGGCAGTGAAGGGCGAACAGGCTGGCAGGGGAGAGGCAGTTGGGAGTGACCAGGCTAGCAGGGAGGGCAGTTGGGAGTGACCAGGCTAGCAGGGGGGGCAGTTGGGAGTGACCAGGCTGGCGGGGGAAGGGGGCAGTGAGGGGCAACCAGGCCAGCAGAGGGGGTAAGTAAGGGGTGACCAGGCCAGGGGAGGGGCAGTTGGGAGCGACCAGGCTAGCAGGGGGGCAGTTGGGGGTGACCAAGCTGGTGGGGGGGGGCAGTTGGGGGCAACCAGGCAGGCAGGCAGGTGAGCAATTAGGAGCTAGAGGTCCTGGATTGTGAGAGGGATGTCCGACTGCCGGTTTAGGCCTGATCCCAGGGACTGGGCCTAAACTAGCAGTCAGACATCCCCTGAGGGGTCCCGGATTGGAGAGGGTGCAGGCTGGGCTGAGGGGACTGCACCCCCCGTGCATGAATTTCGTGCACCGGGCCTCTAGTAAATAATAATAAGACAAGAACTGTTTTGTGTACTCAAAACTTTAAACCGACTTTGGCCCCACCCTTTCTAATAATCCCACGTTAGTTAAGTATTATATCAGATACGCTGCATATACATAGTATCCCACCGTACACTGGAATATTATGCAGCCTGGAGAAGGAAGGAAGTTCTGACACACGCTACGCAGAGAGGACGTCACGCTCAGTGAAATAAGCCAGTCACAAAACAACACCTCCTGTATGGTTCCAGGCATGGGAGGCTCCTAGGGGCATCACATTCGTGGGGAAAGACAGGAGGATGGTGGGTGCCAGGGTGTGGGGGAGGTGGGGGAGGTGGGAGAGGGGTTGTTTAATGGGTACAGAGGTTGCTCTTTGCAAGACGAACAGCTCTGGGCACTGGCGGTACAACCACGGGAAGACGCTGAGCCCCGAAGTGTACGCCTAAAAGGGGCGACAACCATCAGCTTGATATCATCTGTATTTCACCACGATGGAGAGTAAACACAGAAACACAGGTGATGGGCTATGGGGTCTGCAGGCCCTCCAGGTGCGTGCACCCCGGTGCCAGCCGAGGAGGGCAAAGCAGGGCAGAGGCCTGGCGTCTGGAGGACCTGGGTTCCAGTCCCAGCCTGGGATGTCTCCTCGCTGCATGGCTTTCATGAGGCGCCGACCTGGTGGCGTGCCTTCGTTTCCCCTCCTGAAAATGGCAATGACTGCAGAACATACCTCAGAGGGGGTTTTTTTATTTGTTTGTTTTTCTTAAAATATCACTTCTTAAAAAATACATTTTTAGCCCTAACCGGTGTGGCTCAGTGGATAGAGCATTGGCCTACGGACTGAAAGGTCCCAGGTTTGATTCCGGTCAAGGGCATGTGCCTTGGTTGCGGGCACATCCCCAGTAGGGGGAGTGCAGGAGGCAGCTGATCTATGTTCCTCTCTCATCGATGTTTCTAACTCTCTCTCTCCCTTCCGCTCTGTAAAAAAAATCAATAAAATGTATTTTAAAAATAAATAAATAAAAATACATTTTTATTGATCTCAGAACGGGAGGGGGAGGGAGATAGAAACATCCGTGATGAGAGAGAATCATGGATTGGCTGCCTCCTGCACGCCCCCTACTGGGGATGGAGCCCGGAGCCCCCCTGACCAGGAATCGAACCTGCAGACCCTTCCGTCTGCAGGCCGACGCTCTATGCCCTCAGCCAACCAGCCGGGACCCTCAGAGGCTTCTTACGAAGATTAAACAAGGTGAAGCTGTGCCAAGGCGCCAGGCCCGTGTGTCACGCTAAATGAATGCACGGCCTTGACTGGTTAAGGCCACGGCCCTCCTGTGGGCACCATGCCTGTCCTGGAAGCTGGGACCTGGGCGGGGGGGGGGGGGGGGGGGGCGGGGGGAGGGAACAATTCGGAAAGGGGTCCAGGCAAGGAGGGAAAGCCCAAGCGGAGTTCCCGTGAACCCCAATTCACCCCGAGAGTGCTCCGACGGCTCACCCACCCACCCCACCGCCGTCGTATCCCATATCTACTGCTTTCTGAAGCCCACACAGTTTTGTGGGGTCTGAAAACTTCATTCCGAAATCCCACTGGCCCCGCAGTGGCAGCTTAGGAAATGCGAGAGGTCAGAGAAAATATAGGCCAACGAAAATAACATTGCGGCAAGAAATTAATTGCAAAGCCCCCGCTTAATAGGACAGGGGACTCCCCAAAACCCTATCACGCCGCCCAGCTTGCCTCCGCCGCGCGCTCCGGTTCTGGGCACAAAGGCCGGGGCGGGCTCCCCCGGGGCATCGCTGCGTTAATTTGACATTTCTGGCTCCAATTAACCTTCCGTTTCAGCTATTTTCCGAAGATTCTTCTTTTAATTTGCGATAAGCTTATTTCCTTCCTGTTGGCGTTCACCGGCTTGTGCCTCGAAGGCCTGTTGTGGAGACTCCGGCCCAGTTTCGACCTGTCTCGAGGTAACACCGTCGTCCATGCTTTGCCTGTTTGTGAGCAGAAGGCTGGGTAAGAGACAGTGCCCTGTGGCCCTAACCGGTGTGGCTCAGTGGATACAGCGTCGGCCTGTGGACTGAAAGGTCCCAGGTTCGATTCCAGTCAGGGGCATGGACCTGGGTTGTGGGCACATCCCCAGTAGGAGGTGTGCAGGAGGCAGCTGATCGAAGTTTCTAACTCTAACTCTCTATCCCTCTCCCTTCCTCTCTGTAAAAAAATCAATAAAATGTTTGTTTGTTTTTTAAACTTATTTAAGAGACAGTGTCCTGCTATTATATCAGCGTGGAACTGGTTTCCTTCCTTCCTTCCGTCCTTCCGTCCGTCCGTCCGTCCTTCCTTCTTTCCTTTTAATATGTTTATTGATTTCAGAGAGGAAGGGGAAAAGAGAGAGAGAGAGAAACATCAATGATCAGAGAGAATCATGGATCGGCTGCTTCCCGCACACCCCACGCCGGGATGGAGCCCGAAACCCGGGCATGTGCCCTGACCGGGGTATTGAACCATGACCTTCAGGTTCATAGGTCAATGCTCAACCACTGAGCCACAGGGGCCTGGCTGGGACTTAGAAATCTTCGCGTCGATCATTTATTTTCTGAGCGACACTACCTTTTTTTAAAAAGCTAGTGACCTTTTCTCAAAGACGTGCCCGTCATTGAGCACACCGACTTGGACAACTTTTCTGCGAAACCGTACAGAATGACAGTGGCTTACGTCTGTAACGGCAGGGGGTCATTCCTCAGTTGGCCGCAACGCTAGACGATACCTTCGTGCACCATCATCCTCAGCTAATGCCTAATGTTCCCTGGACGTTAAGAAAAAACATTCCCAGCTTTCCGTTCACACCACAAGGATTAAAAAGATTTTTTTTGCGGGAGGGGGGCCCGGTCAGTGTGGCTCAGCGGTTGAGCATCGACCTAGGAACCAGGAGGTCACGGTTCGATTCCCGGTCAGGGCACATGCCCGGGTTTTAGGCTCGATCCCCGGTGTGGGGCGTGCAGGAGGCAGCTGATTCACTGAGTCCCTCTCATCATGGACGTGCCTCTCTCTGTCCCTCTCATTTCCCTTCTCTGAAACCAAAAAAAAAAATTTTTTAAATTGTGTTTCACACTTGGGGCATCAGACGCTGGGTTTTAAAATAAACTGGCATGGTGTGAACTCGGCTTTCAGCATCGCTCCAGCTTTCCAAGTCTGAAACCAAGTGGCTGAGGAATAAAGACGTGAGCAGCAGCAGCAGGCGCAGGGCCAAGCCAGCGCCGTGCGGTCGCAAGCAACAGTGCGGGCAAGCGCGCCGTTCACACCCAGACATCGCGGGGCCTTAGGGATTCTGGATCCCCCGCTGCAGTGGAGACACACACACACACACACACACACACACACACACACACACACACACCCCACCTCAGGGACTGCCCTCTCCAAGGGAAGGCTCTGTCTCCTGCGTTAAGGTGGGATTCCATTTGTATTTGGCATCTGCATGGAAGGAAATCATGACACAAAGTTGCTCTCCTGCCTCTTTTAAAAAGAAACAGCCCCAGGCCCCCCGGGAAAATCGGGATGATAGTGTATCATTCCAATTTGCTACATTGGACAACCGAGAGGAGCCAAGAGTGGTTTCAGGACAAAGTATCCGCTGAGCATCTGTAGGCTCTGGGCCTGGTTGGCTGCCTGGAGGGCGGCAGGGGTTGAGGCCACGGTGATGTGTGTCCCTGGTCCCCATGTTCGTTCCACATTTCCAAGTTTGGCCTTTGGGATGGGCATGTCCTGTGGCTGCTCAACGTGCTACAGTACCTCATCGTGGGAAATGTAACAATGCCAGTCACAGCTCCGCCCCCGGGGTCCCTCTGTGTCCCCAGTGAGCCTCCATATTCCCCTCTGGAAAATGGGTCCACGCCACCTCCTTACTGAAGCCAAGATTCCAGGAGTGAAGGCGGAATGGGCTTCATCCACAGCACAGGGACAGACAGACAGACGGAGGTTCCTTCACAGAGCACATGGCTGTCACCAAGGAAGCCCAGGCGAGGGCCTGGCCGGTTCTGAGAAAGCTCAGAAAGTCAAAGGCCTTTCCTAGACCTGCTCTCCAAGACGCCCCTTCCCAGGGAAAAACAGCGTTAACATTTAATAAAGGGCAGCAAAACTACCTTTTCAACGTCCGCGCTCCCTTGCAATGCTCGCGAGCTGCTGCAAAGCTCGGTCTTTGGGGAAGACGGACTCCCGGTCTGGGTGGTGTCTCAGCCTGACCAAATTCATCATTTCAGAGCTTTGCATCCTAATTCTCCCACAGCGACAATCCCCAAGTGCTCACTGGGCGCTGTGAAACGCTAGGAAATGCGTCATCGTGTTCTTTTCTTTTTAAATATATTTTTATTGATGTCAGAGGGGAAGGGAGAGGGGGAGAGAGAGAAGCATCAGTGATGAGAGAGAACCATGGATCAGCTGCCTTCTGCACGCCCCCTACTGGGGATCGAGCCCACAACCTGCCCTTGACCGGAATCGAGCCCAGGACCCTTCAGTCCACAGGCTGACGCTCTGTCCACTGAGCCAAACCAAGTAGGGGCTATTGTACTCGTCAACCCTCCCAACAACCCCTGTTTTACGGATGAGGGAAATCGAGGCACCGGCGGTGAATAAGTGGTTTTCGGTCGGTCGCAGAGCTAACAAGTGGTGACACCGAGAGCCTAACGGAGGACGAAAGTGACAGGCCAGAGCGTGTCCCCCGGACGCTAAGCTCTCTCCTCCCCCAGGCCCTTCTTCCGACCACGCCCTCCTCAGCACTGCTCTTTTCACATTTCAGAGCCTTAGGACTCCTTCAGGGAGCACCTGAAGCAAACACAGGGACAGTGAGGGCAGAGACCAGGAAAGACGAGGCCCCGGTGACACTGGGGTCCCGTTTCCTGAGAAACCGCTCCTGACAGTCCCACCCGATGCCTGTTGTCCCGGCCTCACTATTCCTAGCTCCCCCTTTTACCCTGGGGAGTAGCCAGATGGCAACCATAAACCCTACGGTCACCCAAGGCTTCAGACTTTTGCAAGGACATATACACTGAGTGGCCAGATGATGATGATCTCTAAATGCATAATAATCTGGCCACTCAGTGTGTGTGTGTGTGTGTGTGTGTGTGTGTGTGTATTATATATATAGAGAGAGAGAGATATATAACTATATATATGTTAGAGGTCCAGTGCATGAATTCGTGCATGGGTGGGGTCTGGCCAGCCTGGCCAGGGGGAGGGGACATGGGCAGTTGGCCGGCCTGCCTGCTGGTTGAACTCCTGGTCAAGGGGACAATTTGCATATTAGCCTTTTATTATCTAGGATATACACTGAGTGGCCAGATTATTATGCGTTCAGAGATCATCATCATCTGGCCACTCAGTGTATATAGACACTAAGTGAATATAAAAGGAATTCCAAAGACAGCCCTTATGTAGACTAGTGTTCCTCCACAAAAAAAATAAAATAAAATAAAAACAGTCCAGCTGGCGTGGCTCAGTGGTTGAGCATCAATCTATGAACCAGGAGGTCAGGGTTCAATTCCCGGTCAGGACACAGGCCCGGGTTGTGGGTCTGATCCCCAGTGCGGGGCGTGCAGGAGGCAGCCGATCCACGATGCTCTCTCATCGGTGATGTTTCTGTCTCTCTCTCCCTCTCCCTCTCCCTTCTTCTCTGACATCAATAAAAATAAAAATGACATTTTAAAAACAACAGAAATGCCCTAGCAGACTTCCTCTCATACTTTAAGGCTCTCAGGTCCCAAATCCTTAACCCTAACATGGATGACAAATTCGGCTATTTCTCTAGACTTGAAGTACCCACAAATCCACAGTCCTGGGGGTGGAGGGTCATTCGAAATTGTTTTAAAACCTTGTCACTTCCTGTTTTGCTGTTTTTGTTGGTTTTTGAGAAAGAGGAAGGAAACAAGAAAATAGGACAGACAGAGAGACAGACAGACTGATTTATGGGTCCCCTCACTTATGCACTCATTGGTTGATTCTTCTATGTGCCCTGACGGGAAATTGAACTTGCAACCTTGGTGTAGAGGGAAGACGCTCTAACCCACTGAGCTACCTGGCCAGGGCTGACACTTCCTGTTGTAAAGTATTTATTTGTGTGTGTGTGTGTGTGTGTGTGTGTGTGTGGTTCTGTTTGTTTCGCTTTTAAGTTATGTTCCGCCTTCCACTTACCTGTCTCTTTCTAATTTATCCCACGAGTGGGGCCAGTAAATAAAGGAGACAATTATCTAAATCTCATTCTAATTGCATAGTTTATTCCAAGACTATGTTTACACTAACACTGATTAATGCTCGTGTTTAATGGAGTTAATAAAGAGCTCCCTTTCACAGGATTCTTTCCAGTTACCTCTGGATGCTGAGTGGATGGGGGAATGCTGAACATAAATCTTACCTAGCTAAATATGGTATTGGGGTTAATAATAATTATGGCATCTCGGCTCATTGGGGTGCTGGAGATGTCTGTTTAAAGGCACACTATGCCCTCGGCGGTGTGGTTCAGTGGAGAGCGTGTGGGCCTGCGGACCAAAGGGTCCCGGGTTCGATTCCGGTCAAGGGCACGTACCTTGGTTGTGGGCTCCTCCCCAGCCTGGGCCCTGGTTGGAGCTCATGCAGGAGGCACCCAATCGATGTGTTTCTCTCCCATCAATGTTTCTCTCTGTCTTTCCCTCTCTCTCTCCCACTCTCCCTAAAAGTCAATGAAAAAAATATCCTCGGGGGAAGATTAACCAAAAAATAAAAATAAAGGCACACTTTTGTGGGACAACCTGCTGATGGTGCCAAGAGCAACCACGCCTGGAACCTTTGCACGAGGGGTCAGAGTTCATCTGTAGCCGGGAGGTGCCCGGGCGGAAATGAAGAAGCTTCCGGGTGCAAACCTTACAAAGCAAACAGCTGGAGCCCCAGAGGCCAGAGCAGTCTCCAGGGGACTATGGGTTTGCTCCCTGGGCCCTGGGGGACAAGCAGTGCCCCCCCCCCATTTCTGGGATCAGCTCCCTGGGCCCTGGGGACAAGCAGTGCCCCCCCATTTCTGGGACCAGCACCCTGAGCCCTGGGGGACAAGCAGTGCCCCCCCCATTTCCGGGACCAGAACCCTGGGCCCTGGGGGACAAGCAGTGCCCACCCATTTCCGGGGATCAGCTCCCTGGGAAACAAGCAGTGCCCAGCCATTTCCAGGGATCAGCTCCCTGGGCCCTGGGAGACAAAGCAGTGACCCCCATTTCTGGGGATCAGCTCCCTGGGGGACAAGCAGTGCCCACCCATTTCCGGGGATCAGCTCCCTGGGAGACAAGCAGTGCCCACCCATTTCTGGGGATCAGCACCCTGGGCCCTGGGAGACAAAGCAGTGACCCCCATTTCTGGGGATCAGCACCCTGGGCCCTGGGAAACAAGCAGTGCCCACCCATTTCCAGGGACCAGCACAGGCCACGTGATGCAGGGCGGGGCCCCTCTGCGCGCCTCCCTCGCCCTAAGGTCCACGTGTCCAGGAGCCGGCCGACAGACCAAAGTGAGAGAGCTCCAAGCTCGTCAGCCTTAAGGAAAGCATGCATTTCCCAGGAACAGGACTCTTCTAAGCCGCTGTCTACGTACAGCGATGAGCCCCATCCCCGCTCTTTCCCCAAGGCGCCAGGGCTGAGCCCTCCTTTCCTGTAAAACGGGGACCTCTGACCCCGCCCACGTCCACGTGTCCCCCAGGTTGGAGCGACAGAGGATCTCATTTTCATTTCAGCACGTTTCACTCGAAGGACAGCCCGTGCGGGCCTTGAGCGCGTGACCCTCATGAAAATATTTAACAACTGCATTAAACCGACGGCTGGTCCCCCCGCTGAATCACTAACCGTGAGCACGCCAGGACAGCCGGCCCCGCGGCGTGCCCTGAACCGAAGGCCATGCAGCCAATTTGTGACTTCCCCATCTCCCCAGCCGGGCTTACAGAACGTGGCCTCCGCCCGCCGTGCCCCTGCTGGATGCGGTTCTTCTGGAAATAAACGTTACTGTTGAACGTGAAGACCTGGGGGCTCTGAGCGGGATCCAGCGTCTGGACTAGGGGTGAACCCAGGAGCCGTGAGGCAGAGACGCGGACGGACGGAGGCCAGGCCGGCGGCCGCGATGGAGGGCGAGAGACAATAAAATTATACAGCCTCCCCTCTTGACTGCCCTTTTGGGATTGTTGTGGCCAAAAGCCCTCCCCCCTCCCCCTCATACCCCCCCCCCACCCTGTTCCAGGACAACTGACTGCACAAAACGCATAATGGGGCTTACTGGACGTTTCCCGAGGGCACAGTCAGCAATATTTACTAATCACCCCCAGCATGTAAAGCATGCTGCGATGCCCTACCTGGTGTGGCTCAGTGGCTAGAGCGACGGCCTATGGACTGAAGGGTCCCAGGTTCGATTCCGGCCAAGAGCATGTTTCTTTCTTTCTTTTTTTTTTTTTTTCCTTAAAATATATTTTTGTTGATTCCAGAGAGGAAGGGAGAGGGAGAAAGAGTTAGAAACATCATGATGAGACTCATGGATTGACTGCCTCCTACACGCCCCCTCCTGGGGATCGAGTCCACAAGCAGGGCATGTGCCCTTGGCCGGATTCGAACCTGGGCCCCTATCTACATAAGGCAATGAGCCCCCTTCCAGCTCTTTGCTCAAGGCCCCAGGGCTGAGCCCCTGGGCTGGGATCAGCTCCCTGGGCCCTGGGGACAAGCAGTGCCCACCCATTCTTCAGGCCAAGGCCGTATCCACTGAGCCAAACGAGCCAGGGCTCACCATGGATGTTTCGATCTCTCTCTCTCCCTCTCCCTTCCTCTCTGAAATCAATAAAAAATATATACGTACTAGTATATACATTTAAAAACATGCCGCAAGGTCTTAGAGGGATAGAGAAGGGACAAGCAAATGGGGTGTCTTTCTGAAGAAAGCTAAGCAGCCCTGGCCGGTGTGTTCAGTGGTTAGAGCGTCTGCCCATGAACGCAAGGGCCAAGGGTTCAATTCCTGGTCAAGGGCACATACACATACGATCTCTGTGACGCCATTTGAATCTCGAGCAGGAGGCATCCAATCCATATGTCTCTCTCTCTTTCATCCGTGTTTCTTTCTCTTTCCCCCTCCCCCCGCCCTTCCACTCTCTCTAAAAATCAATGGGAAAACTATCCTCGGGAGAGAATTGAAAAAATAAAATAAAGCCCAGCCGGGCGCCGGAGGCGTGTTCTGGGTGCCCTGTCAGGCTTGGGTGGCTGTGTGCAGGCTGGTGGTCCTGCGTGCCTGGCCACAGCTGGACTCAGCAAAACCCAGACCCCGGTATAAAATGAACCCTCCTGGCCCTGGCCGG
This sequence comes from Corynorhinus townsendii, assembly GCA_026230045.1. NCBI lineage: Eukaryota > Metazoa > Chordata > Mammalia > Chiroptera > Vespertilionidae > Corynorhinus > Corynorhinus townsendii. The sequence goes on from JAPDVU010000017.1 coordinate 7,208,869, forward strand.
TTTGGCTCAATGGTTAGAGCGCCAGCCCGCCGACTAAAGGGTCCCGGGTTCGATTCCGGTCAAGGTCTCTTGCCCATGCTATGCAGCCCTGTTCTGAGGTGGGGGGGGGGGAGGGACTAGGACTCCACCTATGAGTGAGGTGAGGGACACAGTTCATCCCCCACAGGCACCAAATCCAAGGTTAAAGGGTTCGAGGAACCCATCAGAGCCAGAGGAAGGCCCCTCCGTGTTCTCAGCCAGCACTCGTGATCTGACACCCCAATTCCACCCGCCCTGTCCCCCCCGCCCAACCTCCCCCACGTGCACCCAGGGCCCCGGGCACAGGCGCCCTCTCCGGCCACACTCAGGGTGTGTACCCTACAGAGCACCAGGTCCCGTCATCAATCAGGTCCTCCATCTGTTTCAAAGGGGAGCAACCGTTAGCAGTTGGGGCAGGACCAAGGGCTGACACTAAGCACATTTCAAGGGTTACTGAAAGTTAATTGAGTTGAATTCTATAATGATTTCACCGTTAGTCACCGTGCTCCTGTTTCTACTCGGGTTGGGCGCGGCTCTACAGAAAAGGACCGCATCAGGCAGGGGCGGGGGCCAGGCGGCAGGTCGAGCAGGTGGGCGGGAGGAAGGCTGCTCTTATTCTGCACCAGAGAAAACCCTCCTCTCTCCGTGGGCTCTGGAACTTTCCACGTGGGAGAACCCTCCCCCCCCCCCCCGCCCCCACAACACCTCTGGAGACTCAGTTCAGCCACCAGGGGATGTGATGGTTACCTGCCGGCTCCCCAGTTGCAGCTCCCCCTCCCAACAGCAGAGGGCGCACTTAAACCAAATCAGGGCCCCTTGGGATGCAGGAGGGGGAAGGGATGCTGGTAGGTGATCGCAAGAGGCAGGGCAGCTGTTCGGACTTCAGCTCCTCTCAACACGAACCCTGGACCAGACTCTCCCCGCCCCTGCCCCGCAGACACACAATAAGAAGCGGCCCTCACCCCCCCCACCCTCCCCCCCAAAAGAAAGCCATCCATGTGAGGAGCGTCATTTGCAGATCCAAGCACAGCCGGCCTCCTCGCTCACCGGTCCTTCATCCATCACATGGATTTGCAGGAGTTTTTTAAGTGCTTTGCTCTGAGCACCCGATTACACATTAGCCACAGGTCAAGGCTATGGCGCTAGGGGCCCCCTGACAAAATCACTCTTTGTCTCTCTTCCCCTGGGGGATGCTGCTACTGCTCTGCATTGGGTGAGGGACATGCACACACACACACCTGTGTGTCCCACGTCTGTGTAAGGGCTGGGGACCAAGCGCACACACCGCCTTGGGGTTCCCTTACGGGGTCATTTCCGAAGCCTCCGCTTGGGGGGGGGGGGCGGGCCGCTGCCAGAATTCGGGGCGTCTGTGGCTCTAATTTGGAGAGTGCTGCTTCCCCCACAAAGCACTTAGGGACCGGAAGGCGCGGCGGGGAGGGTGAGTGGGACGGGGTTTCTGCTCTCAAGGCCACCTTTCCTGTAGGTTAGTGTTATTGATTACCCACACCTCAGGCCCTGACAGGTAATCAATAGCCCCTCTGACCCAGAAATGTGGCTTGGCCTGTGGGGGGCTTTAAAAACAAGCAGCGGACACGGCAACCCTGATCCACGCTTTTCATACACGAGAACCGCATGTTCCCCCCAGAGCCACCACGCCGGCTCTGCGCACATCAGCCCAGCCGAGCGTGCAGCCTGTGGTGACAGGGCTCCGTCCGCTGTTCCTGCTGGACAACGTCTCTCCAAGCCATTCAGGATGAGTGGCAGGCCAAACTTTGGAGAGATCTAGGTACACCCCCAACGAGCCAGGATTATGCTGTCATTCTTTCTTAAAAAATTATTTTTTATTGGTTTCAGAGAGAGGAAGGGAGAAGGAGAGAGAGACAGAAACATCCATGATGAGAGAGAACCATGGATCGGCTGCCTCCTGTACGCCCCCTACTGGGGATCAAGCCCTGCAGTCCAGGCACGTGCCCTTGGCTGGAATCGAACCCGGGACCCTTCAGTCTGCGGGCCAACGCTCTATCCACTGAGCCACACCAGCTAGGGCCAGTGCTGTCACTCTTTAGGCGGGGCGCCTAACCTTCTCAGCATGGCACGTGGGAAATGACAACTCTGAATCGGGGACAGGAGGACGGGAAGGGGACAAAATACAGTACGGACGCCGTTGTCACGGTGACCTTCCCCAACGGAAAGGTCCCGGCTGGGGATAATGACACTGACCTTCAGGCTATGGGTTTGGTGGGACAGGAGGTGGGGCTGGGGTGCAAACTGTGTGAGACTCTCAAGGACAAATAGACAAGAAGCTCGAAAATCGCTCCTCATGCCATCTCCTCCAGGAAGTCAGGCCTGACACAAGTCAACACCCTAGCCGGACCAGGGGCCACCTCCTTGGGGTGCCCACACATCCCTGGACATATGTAGGACACTTTCCACAAGTGTGTACATATATAGGGTGTCCCCCCAAAAAAATGTATACACATACGTTATAAAGGCAGTGTCTACTAAATACATTTCATTTTTCAAACTTGAGCTATCAGCTGTTAAAGTGTGTATACATTTTTGGGGGAGAGGGGGACACCATATATGTGTGTGTGTATGCGTGTGTGTGTGTGTGTGTGTGTGTGTGTGTGTGTATTTCTGTCCCTTCAAGGCTGTAAGTCCACTGAGGTTGAAGGTAGGAATCATAACCAGTTCAGATTTCAATCCCAGCCCCAAAGAAAACCCAGCCCCTAAAAGACTCTCAGCAAAGCCCACGGAAGGAGTGAATTTATGGGAGTGTCTGAGTGAGTGAATGAACGAATGAGTGAATGAAAACGGAGTGCCCAAACAAACACAGAATATCAAGGGTGCTAATATCTCACAGAAAGGGGGGCACCCTTTCACCCCTTTCCTAGACATTTGCAAAGGAAGACTGCGTATGTAGATGCCACAGAGAGAACACAGGCTTTTGGATCCAGACGTGGGTCCCCATCTTGGCTCCGCTAGCAGAGTGAGTCTCGGCAAGCTGTTTAGACTCCACGTCCCTTGGTTTTACCACCTGAGAAATGGGAATCATATAAGGCCCGCCTTGGAGTGGTACTGAGGATTACAGATACGGTATGCTGAGTGCCCGGCACGTGGTTGGCACTCAGTTAAGTTATGGGTATTAGCAATAGTAACCGAGCCCTGCGATGAGGGGCATGCTCTGTTATCATGCCAGGAAAAGTTAACCTCACCGAGTATGCCAAGGTCCTTCTAAGATCTCAGACCATCTAAAACACCAAACCACAACTTCTCTCTTCTCCCTCTTGAAAAGGAGAATCCACTCTGATCACTCACTAGGCCATCAGTGAAAACTCCCTCAAGGAATGTGAAGCGATAAGCCAAAGAGACAGGCACTGCCCCTGTGTAAAAAAAGCTATCCTATATAATAAAAGCCTAATATGCTAAGTGTCTGGTCAACCAGTCGGCCGTTCAACGAATCAAAGCATAATATGCTAATGATATGCCAAGGCTGCTCAACCGCTTGCTATGACGTGCACTGATCACCAGGGGGCAGATGCTCCGACCAGTAGGTTAGCTTGCTGCTGGGGTCAGGCTGGTCAGGACTGAGTGAGACACAGTCCTGGACCACGCCCTTGAGCCCTCTTGCATTCCCTCCCCGGCTGGCCAACCTCCTGCGTCTCTCCCCAGCCCTGATCGTGCACAGGTGGGGTCCCTTGGCCTGGCCTGTGCCCTCTCTCAATCCAGGACCCCTCAGGGGGTGTGAGAGAGCCAATTTTGGCCTGATTCCGCAGGCCAGGTCGAGGGACTGGTGCACGAATTCGTGCATCAGGCCTCTAGAGGAAAATATTAAGCCGCCTGGAAGGCCAACACTACGTATCAGTCAGGATAGGTGAGGTTGTGCTGCAGTAACAAACAACTCCAGAATCTCTGTGGGCAAAACTGCATTGTACTTCCTTTAGGTCAGCTAGGGGGCCTCAGCCTGGAGATGGCAGGCTTACTGAACAATTACCACCAGTGCCAGAGAGAAAGGGCTCTGGACGGTCTCACATTCGCAAATGAATGGCCAGCCTGTTGGGTCACTTGGTTCGTGACCATGCCTTCGAATCACGAGGGGGCCAGGTAGTGTGATCCCAGAATGTGCCTAGAGTGGGAAGAAAGGGAAATATTAGGTGAATCACACTAATGAGAACATATACCGCAAGAGAAGGAGATGTCTGGTAGCCCCATCAAAACCAGTCCCAGGCAGAGGAGCCATAAGAATGACCGGAAGTCAAAGATATCAAACCCCTCCCAAGATCTAGCAGCTCAGAATGTGTATGTGGGGCGGGGCGAGGGAGGGGGTGTAGAATCATTGCAGAAGAAAGCTGTAGTTTGCATTTAGCAAAGGCTGGGAGCCCATGAATGTTCCTGCTGCTCTCTTTGGAAGTCAACTGTATTCATACTCATTGCGTGTGCTCATGCCTATCTCTTTCTTCGTTCGTTTTTGCTTTGTGTGTTTTTTTTTAAATACATTTTATTAATTTTTGACAGAGAGGAAGGGAGAGGGATAGAGAGTTAGAAACATCGATGAGAGACAAACATTGATCAGCTGCCTCCTGCACACTCCCTCCTGGAGATGTGCCCACAACCCAGGTACACGCCCTTGACCGGAATCGCACCTGGGACCCTTCAGTCCGCAGGCCGACGCTTTATCCACTGGGCCACACCGGTCAGGGCTCGTTGGTTTGTTTTGTTAATCCTCACCCCAGGTTATTTTTTCCACTGGTTTTTAGGGAGCGTGGAAAAGAGAGAGGGAAAGAGAGACACATCCATGGGAGAGAAACACATCAACTGGTTGTCTCCTGCAGGCGCCCATGACCCGGGCCCAGGCTGGGGAGGAGCCTGCGAACCGAGGTACGTGCCCTTGACCGGAACTGAACCCAGGACCCTTTGGTCTGCAGGCCGATGCTCTATCCATGGAGCCGAGCCGGCGAGGGGGTACCACACTGCCTGTCGTGAGCCAGAACAGGACGGAGAGGCTCCAAGAATTTGGACTTGTGCCCAGGGCAGACCAATGCTTCCTTCCCTAATTTGGAAGCGAGTTTGAAAATGCACAGAGCAGCAGGAACTCCTCCGAGGACGTCCCCTCCCGCGCCCCCCCCCCCCCCCCCCCGCACACACACACACACACACACCCCTCCCGCCCCAGCTCCTCCAGGCTTCTACGGAACTCAGGAAAGGACCTGGCTTTCCAGGTCAAGATCATTAGGGAGTTTAATTAGCAAGCTGGGTTCAGAACCACTATGTCCCGGTCCTCAGAGGCCTACATAAAGCTGCCTGCGGTCTCCTGTTCCTTGCCAGGGGGGCAAGTCCGGTGCCCCTGGAGCTGTCTGTGCACGCTCGGGGCTCACATTCACAGGGGCCCCCTACGGTGCGCTGCTTCCTTTCTCCCCGGTCTCCCATCCCCACCTGCCAGACGGGAGCAGGAGCACGGTGCCAAGGCCGGGAGCTGCCCGGTATGAGGACGACAGCAAGAGGTATGTTTCCTTCTAGCACGAGGCGTGGGAGTGCGGGGGCAGCCCAGAGAAGCGGGCTGGGGGCTAGTCCCAGAGGGTCCGGGGCGTCACAGAAGGAAACGGAACTCTACCAGCCCTTGGTGGGAAGGCAGGGACGGGTTTGTGTGTGTGTGTGTGTGTGTGTGTGTTTTGTTTTTTTAAAACATTTTTTATTGATTTCAGAGAGGAAGGGAGAGAGGAGAGAGGGAGAGAAACATCAATGATGAGAGGGAATCATTGATCGGCTGCCTCCTGCACGCTCCCCCTACTGGGGAGCGAGCCCACAACCCAGGCATGTGCCCTTGACTGGAATCGAACCCGGGACAACTTCAGTCAGCAGGCCGGTGCTCTACCCACTGAGCCACACCAGCTAGGGCCTGGGACGGGTTTTAAGCAGGCGCAAACATGGGCAGGGTTGCTCTTTCGCTGCGTCACGGGGCAGCTGTCTCTCTAGAAGCTGGTGAGGAAATAAACAGAATCCCCAGCCAAGGGAAACCGCATGGACTGACCCATCAGCACTTTGGAGCTGAGGAGAGAGCGGATTCCTCAAAACCCTCAGGCGGCTCTCTCTTCCTCTCTGGGGGTCCCGCTGCAGGTCCCTGGCCAATCCTGGCGTCTCTCTCTCTTTAGCTGCCATGGCTGAACTGATCCACAGACACACAAAAGCACAAGAGGGCCCTAGCCGGTGTGGCTCAGTGGATAGAGTGTCAGCCTGTAGACTAAAGGGTCCCAGGTTCGATTCCGGTCCAGGGCACATGCCCAGGGTTGTGGGCTCGATCCCCAGTAGGGGCGTGCAGGAGGCAGCCGATTGATGACTCTGTCATCACTGATGTTTCTCTCTCTCTCTCCTCTCCCTGCCTCTCTGAAGTCAATAAAAATATGCTTTTTAAAAAGAGCAAGGTGGGTGCAAGCCCCCAAGAAGATGCCTGCTGTCACCCGACTGATGTTAGGGCCTGTGATGGGAATTCAGCCATCCCAGGGGACAGTGCTTGGGGTAGGGGGGTAGAGGGGTTGGAGGGTGGGGGAGTGGGGGGGGGGGCAGTGCCCTGGGAGGGAGACATGTCCTAAGGGGCTTTCCTGCCACAATCCCAGTCAGCACTCCCTCTGGTCAAGGCCTCCCAGCTGCATCGCATTTCCCAGACACCTCAGTGAACTAGGGCCTCGGCTCACAATGGCATGTCGTTATTTCACTTGGGGACTCCGGCGGGACCCCTGGAAGCAGGGAGGCGGGAACCGGCACGCCCCATAGAGGAGCCCGCAGGAAAGTGCAACAGCGCCATCTAGTGGCCGCGCGGGGCGGCTGCAGGGGTGCGCGCGCCACTGGGAAAACGTGGTCCCACCTCCTCTGGGGCCACTGCGCAGTGACAGGGCCCCCGAGCTCCCCAGCTGACACGAGTGGCTCCCGCTGCCGCATCGTTAAGAAAAATAAAGGCCAAAGTCCGGACAGGGTTTCAGCCTATTCGGCTTGAGTGTCGATGAGAGAGCCTAAAAGGGGGCACTGGGTCGGGATTCCTAGGTCTGCAGGGCCCCTGCAGCCGGGCCCCAGGCCCTTCGGGGCTCAGGACCTGACCCTGGAGGGGCCTGGGAGTGAGCCAGCCCCAAGGCCCCACTTTAACAGCAGCAAATGGAGATGGAGTACACTTTAGCAGATTCTGGTTTTTGTTTTGATTTATTTCAGAGAGGAAGGGAGAGGGAGAAGGAGAGAGAGACTCACTGATTGGCTGCCTCCTGCATCCCCGCCACCCCCCCACACACACACACACACACATTGGGGATCAAACCCAGGCATGTGCCCTTGACCGGAATCGAACCCAGGACCCTTCCATCTGCAGGCCGACGCTCTATCCACGGAGCCACACCCGCTAGGGCTGCTTTGTTTTGTTTTACCGGCAAGCCTATGGGGTTGAAGAAACTAAGGGAATTTAGATTCTGTCTGAACTTCTGGACTTAGGGTGAACACCAAATGTTTTTTCCCTTCAAAAGAGAGACAGGCCGACATCTGCGGCCCTCTTAAGAACCAATGTCACCGAAACCGGTTTGGCTCAGTGGATAGAGCGTCGGCCTGCGGACTGAAGGGTCCCGGGTTCGATTCCGGTCAAGGGGCATGTACCTTGGTTGCGGGCACATCCCCAGTGGGGAGGCGTGCAGGAGGCAGCTGATCGGTGTTTCTCTCTCATCAATGTTTCTAACTCTCGATCTCTCTCCCTTCCTCTCTGTAAAAAAAATCAATAAAATATATTAAAAAAATAAAAAATAAATAAAAAGAACCAGTGTCAACGGTGTTATCTGCCTTGTCCCATCATTGAAATTCCGGGCCGGAGTGGCGGACTAGTCCCACAGTGAAAACACGCAACACGCAGACAGCCAGGAGCCGTCCGCACGGCAGTGTCTTCCCCCTGCAAAGCCCAGCTTTCAGCCACAATTAAAAGCCCCCACCCAGCTGGCCTCCTCGGGGTTTTTTTGCAGGAAGACCTACTAGTTAAGAGTCCACTCCTGGGAACACCCACCTGGAGCTGCGGGCCAGGGACACAGGGCTTTGGTTTGGGCAAGGCTGCCATCGTGTGGCCGCCTCGGGTATGTGCCTCGGAAAACTGCCTAGAGCAGGGAGGGGGGTCCATGCTCCCCGCGAGTCTATTTATACTAAAGACCTCCGTTTTCTGCCACCAGCCAGAAGGGGGGCTCCCGATGTGGACTAAGAGGAAAAGGGTGATTCTCTCTCATCATTGCTGCTTCGATCGCTCCTTCTCCCGCTCCCTTCCTCTCTGAAATCAATAAAGATACCTTTAAAAATAATAATAATAAAGTGTTCCATGGAGAGAGGAAAGGAGGCCTGAGCTCCCAGCTGGCTCTGAAGCCACAAGCCAACGAGGTTGAGACGGACCGAACCTGCACACACCTAGAACTCGGGACCTCAAGGCGCCTGCTAGTCCGGAGCGAGGTTTCTCAATCTTGGCAGGACGCAGCTGGCTGGGTAGTTCATGGGGTTGGGGGGGGGCAGTCCTGGCAATGTGGCATACTGAGCAGCAGCATCCCTGGGCTCTGGGCTCTGGCCACGGGATGGCACCCCTCACCCAACTGTGACAACCCGAAGTGTCTCTAGACGCAGCCACAGGAACCCCAGTTACCCGAATACCCGAGGAGTCCTCAGCTCCGCGGCCGCCTTGTAGAGCGCGCACAGGCCACCCACCGGGGAGGGGACCCCATGAATCATGAACGATCAAGGCCACAGAAGCTCAGAACTCCGCAGCCGTCTCCACACGGTCGGCGGGGGGGGGGGGGGGGGGGCGGGGAAGGGGTAGCCGCCGGAGAGGTTGCATTTCCGGAAAGCCGGAAGGTGACTTGCCGGAAGGTGACTTGCTTGGCGGGAGGGAGGCTCCGTAAGATAAGCCAATTCTGTTCCACAGAGTCCGCTGCCCTGGGCATTACGTAGGATGTTTCTGACACAAGAAGAAATTCCTCTTCCTGATTGTTATTGGATGCTGAAAACGACAGAAAGCCCTGCTCCCCGGATGCTGGGTTGGGCACGGGGCTTGTGGACCTCCTGGGACCCTGTCTTTCCTGGGTGTGGCCGCGGTGAGATTGCGTTCCCTGTGTGAAGTGACGGAGGCCAAGACAGGGGAGAGAAGTGGGCAAGGGACTCCACAGCCTCCCAAGTCTCCATGGAAACTCGCACACCTCACTCTCCCACTTCCGGATGCCGGCCATTCTCTCCCCCAAAGAGAACGAGATCCACCTCAGAGGTTGGGTATCCCTTCTCGGAGGAAAGGGGGGTTTCAGGAAAACCGCCTCCTGATCTCTTGGTCCCTTAAGGTTTCTGCAAGGAGCCGATGGGCCGGATGCATCGCTCCCTGAAAGAACATCTCGTGGACAGACCAGTGCGTGGCCACGAAACCGGGAGGCAGCTGCTGCAGGACCACAGAGCCCCCCAAGCTTGCTGCCACCCTGAGCCTGTGCCCGAGCACCGGCCAGGGCAGCCCTGGGGGACAGATTTTTCCACAAGTCAGGACTCCTTTGTGGACTTGTCTACATGGAGTGGCCAGATGATGATGATCTCTGAACGCATACTCATCTGGCCACTCCGTGTCTATCCTAGATAATAAAAGGCTAATACGCAAATTGTCCCCTCGACCAGGAGTTCGACCAGCAGGCAGGCCGGCCAACCGCCCATGTCCCCTCGCCCTGGCCAGGCTGGCCGGACCCCACCCATGCACGAATTCATGCACCGGACCTCTAATATATATATACATACACACACACACACACACACACACACACACACTGAGTGGCCAGATTAGTATGCGTTCAGAGATCATCATCATCTGGCCACTCGGTGTATATTCGCTTCGGTTAGAAGAGTTTACCCCAGTAACTCCCTTTCCTCCTTGGGAGTAACAGGACGGGCACGTGTGAAAAACAGTCGCAACTATGGCGACACCGACCGCTCGAGCCACCGAAGGAAGGAAGAAACCCTGGACCTCGTCCACACCGGAAATGCTGCCTGTCAAACGACACCATCGGGAAAGCTGGGGACCACCCACGGAATGGGAGGGAAGGTCTGCAATTGACATACACGCGGGACAAGAGCAGAGCAAGAGCTCTCGGTGACCTTCCAAAGGTCGAGCCCAATGGACCGGCTAGTGCTTCCCTTACGGGGACTCTTCTGCACCCTTTCCCAGTATTGACCGCCCGCCCCCGCTCCTGGAGAGGGAGATGGAGGAGTGAAAGAGAAACACGGACTGGTCGCCTCCCGTACGCGCCTTGACCAGGAACTGAGCCCACAAGCTAGGTAGGTGCCCGGGGATCGAGCCCATAACTTTCTGGCGGACTGGACCACGCTCCAACCGAGACTCCTGGCCAGGGCTCTATTTTTCTTTTTCTTTTTCACGAGAGGCCCGGTGCACGAAATTCACGCACTCAAGGGGTTTCCTCAGCCTGGGCTGCACCCTTTTGCAGTCTGGGAGCCCTCGGGGGATGTCTGACTGCTGGCTTAGGCTTCCTGCAGGGAGCAGGCCTAAGCCAGCAGTCAGGTATCCTTAGCACTGCCATGGAGGCAGGAGAGACTCTGCCACGGCTGCAGCGCTCGCCAGCTGTGAGCCCGGCTTCTGGCTGAGCGGCGCTCCCCCCGGCGGGAGCACACTGACCACCAGGGGGCAGCTCCTGCATTGAGCATCTGCCCCCCTACTGGTCAGGGCGCGTCCCAGCAACCAGTCAGTCCGTGTTCGGTCTATTTGCATATTAACCTTTTATTATATGGGATGACGAAAGGAACCGCTTCCGACTCCTTCCAGCTCGCTGTCGACGGCTCTGCAGGTGCCTCTCCTGCCTGCACTCCCTCGGCTCCTCCTGCTCAGCCACCTCTGCCTCTCACCCTGCGAGGTTCACATATGGCCCTCGATTCAATGACCCCTTTTAGGGGATGACTCACTGGCCTCTTTCTTAAACTCGAAGCCTGCCCAGCGGGACCGCCCCCAGGCGCTTCAAACTCTGTACGTCCCAAAGTCCCACCCAGCATCTCCTTCCCGTTCACTTTCCCCACGGGTTCCTAGCTTCTCCTGGGAATAGCACTTGGGCATTTCTTTCTTTTTTTTTTTTTAATATATATTTTTATTGATTTCAGAGAGGAAGAGAGAGAACAAGAGCGAGAGCAAGAGAGAGAGAGAGAGAGAGAGGGAGAGGGAAACATGAGAATCATTGATCAGCTGCTTCCTGCACTCCCCCTAGTGGGGATTGAGCCTGCCACCCAGTATGTGCCCTTGACCGGAATCGAACCCGGGACCCTTCAGTCCGCAGGCCAAGCTCTAACCACTGAGCAACACCAGCTAGGGCACCACTTGGGTATTTCTCCCGCCTTCCCAACAGCACGCAGACCCTCCCTTTCGCCCCTGGCAACACCATTCTACTTCCTGTTTCTATGAATTTGACTGGATACCGCTGGGATCCCAAGTCGGGAGTTCCCAGCCTCCCCAAGCGAGAACGACGGGTCTCTGCATCCAACAACTTTGAATTCCGTGTGACGTGATTCCGGGGTCCAAAAGCATCGCTGTTTCTCCCAGCAGCCGCAGTGCCCTAACCAATCAGACGGCCTCACTTCCTAGGCCCTTAGCAGTTTCCTCGTTCCTGTTCTTTTTCCAAGTCCGATTCCTGAGCCTCCCCCCCCCCCCCGCCCACCCCAGGTTTGTGAGTTACCGGATCGTCTTCTGTTTTAATTTTTTTTATATATATTTTATTGAATTTTCACAGAGAGGAAGGGAGAGGGAGAGAGAGTTAGAAACATCGATGGGAGAGAAACATTGATCAGCTGCCTCCTGCACACCCCCTACTGGGGATGTGCCCGCAACCAAGGTACATGCCCTTGACTGGAATCGAACCCGGGACCCTTGAGTCTGCAGGCCGACGCTCTATCCACGGAGCCAAACCGGTTTCGGCTGTTTTAAATTTTTTTAATTTTATTTATTTTTTAAATTGAACTTATTGGGGTGACACTGGTTGCAAAACCATATGGGTTCCAAGTGGACAACCCAATAAAACAGCATCTGCACACTGCATCATGTAACCCATCGCCCCAAAGTCTCTTTCCATCCCCATTTCCTTCAAATAAATCCCTTTTCTTTTTTTTCTTTTTTAACTCTCACCCGAGGATATTTTCCCACTGATTTTTAGGGAGAGTGGAAGAGAGAGGGAAAGACAGAGAGAGACATCGATGTGAGAGAAACACATCGATTGGTTGCCTCCTGCACACACCCCGACCAGGGCCCGGGCCAGGGAGGAGCCTGCAACTGAGGTACATGCCCCCGACCGGAATCGAACCCGGGACCCTTCCGTCCACAGGCCGACGCTGTATCCACGGAGCCACACCGGCTAGGGCTGAATCCTTTTTTTGATGAAATGAGCCACAACTAGGAAGCCTGTCCCCAAACCTAAACTCCTGCCCCAGGCAGGCCCGGCCCCTCCGGAGGGGGCTGCCACCTCCTTCTCAGGCAGCCCCCTCGGGTCTCCCTGCACCTTTGCTCCAGCCGCCAGAATAACAGGCCACACCGACCACACCTGGACCCCTCCTCCTCCTCAAACCTCAGCTCTGCAATTTCTGTGAAGCCCCTCCCCCCTGTTCCCCCCCTCCCCCCGCCGCTCCCAGGCACCCCCCTTCCGCGGCCCCTTGTCCACAGCCCGGCACACAGTGGTACTGCACTTCGTACTCCCAGCCTCCGTGTCCTCCTCCAGACGTGGAGAGGGCAGCCTGTAACATGAGAAAGGGAGGAACTATCTGCGGTAATTGAAGCAGAGAACAACTGTGCCAGGAGGATGCTGGGTAGTTCGGACACATGCCAGGGAGGGACCATGCTCAGAACACGGGGGGGGGGGGAGGGGGGTGGGAGGGGTGCAGGACGCAGCCAAAGGAAGGGACAGCACACAACGCGGTCCCCCCAGGCCCCAGCGGAACGAATGCCGACCTGACCTTGTACCTGTGTGTTGTCTGCTCTGCAGGAGTGTGTCCGGACCCCGCTGTGGGGGCAGGTGAGACATGTATCGGGCCTTTTAAGCCTCTTGTTGAGAGTGAGGCTCAGTCTCCCCCCAAGACTCTCACAACGAACAGACAGACTCAAATGTGGGGGAGGAATCCAGGCGCTGAATAAAGACGCCCATCCCATAACGCCACTGTGTTGTCAGGATGATTCAGTGGCATAGCGTGTGACCCTGATATTCTCAAACATTTCCCCTCGAGCAGTGCTTCCCAGCCTGTCTTTGGCCACACCCCACCTAAGCATCTCTAACATGCTGATGACCCCCTCCCCCCTCCCCATGACATAGAATTCTTATTATTCAAAAAGTGAGCCCCTATTCGCGTGGAGGAAGTCTCAAAGGCCATGAACTTGGTCTAAACAAGCTTCCAAAGAACATGGCACCCATGAGAGAGGAAAATAAAAGGACAGCAGAAGGCCTGAGGAAGAAATCACTAAGAAATTGTTAAAATAATAATAATAATTGTTCTGGCGTAAGTGACCCCAAATCAGGACAGAGACCCCAACTGTATATTAAGGTGTTGTGGGGTCGAACCCTGGAGTCAGAATAAGACCACTGGAGGCTGATGCTCCAGCTAAGGTCCCCGAAAGGAGGAAGAGCTTCCAGCCCCTTCTGGGGGGTCCCTCTCTCCTCCCTCGGGAGGGAGAGCCTCCAGCCCCTTCTGGGGGGTCCCTCTCTCCTCCCTCGGGAGGGAGAGCCTCCAGCCCCTTCTAGGGGGTCCCTCTCTCCTCCCTCTCGGGTACCTCGCCGGGGCCTCCAAATGTTGTGGTGCGACCCGCGAATGAAGACCACCAGGCAGCCAAATTGAAATTTAGGAAGCCTTTATTACGAACTCGAGCCCGGGCCCGCGTCTCCACTGACACAGCAGGGAGCAGTGCGAGCCCCGAACACTCAGAGCAAGCAAGTTTTATCCCAAAGCAGGGGGATTTGGCAGAACCTGATTGGTTAAACTTGGGTCAAAAAGTCAGTTACATTACTCACAATAATGGAAGATTTTCAGTTGAACAAGCAATTACAAAAGTTACGAAGCATGGGAGAATGTAGTTACAGCGTCAGTTGCCTGTTTGATCAGCTTTGAGATTTCCTTTATTCTAAATTCTAAATTCTAAAGGCTGGGCGCAGCCCACAGGGTCACTCCTGGCCACATCCTGCTGGACATAGGATTGGAATGTAGATCTACCTTACGAAAGCAGATTGTACAGAAGCAGAATTGAGCAAAGTTAATAATCTCCCAAAGTTATGTACAGTTTCTACTCCTGGAGCTACTGAGTCAGTGGGAATCACTCTCCTGCAGTTCTGGTCCACAGGCACAGAAAAATTACCTTTGTGATGTGGGATGGATTTACTTTAAAAGAAAGGGCAAGAGTCACACCTGGCTGGAGCATGACGAACCACATGCTGCTGAGCGTGGGTCACCTGCCAAACCTTAATATACAGTTGGGGTCTCTGTCCTGACTTGGGGTCACTTACGCCAGAACATTCCCCACTGGTCTTACCGGGGAATCAAATCGTTGATTCCTGCTGTTCCCATTCCTCCTCTCGGATGGGTTGGTAGTAAGTGTGTAAGATCATGAGTTTCCAGGTCTCAGTCTGGAAGCTGAGGTAACTACCCTACTGTTTAAGCAAGTAAGTGTGTGCAGAAGTCAGAATAGCAGGGTTAAAATTCAAACAGCAGTTTTTACCCAAGGATGGCTGCTACCATACTTCATTCCCCACTGGTTTTATGTGCATGAGTCAAATCATGGACTCATCCTTATTAGTTAGGGGATTGTACTGCCCCCTGACTTTAAGTAGTTTGACTGCATTAATTTTTCTAAACTACCTGCTTGGCACAATTAGTTTTTTATTTACTTATTCTACTTCCTTTAAGGGTATTCTCTGTTCTGTTCCTGCTCTGCTGTCCCCTAGCATATCTAGCTCTACTTAGCCCTGGACTTTCTCACTGGCCAGCAAAAATGTTCTTACAGTTACTAAGGCCCCTAATACCACGGTCCCCATCAGTACTGTCCTCACTGAAGCCCAGTTCCCCTCCTGCAGGCGTCGAGTCTCCTCCTGGCCTGCGTGGAGCCCAGGCTAGGGATTTCACTGGTGAGGCCGCTGGTTGTCAGGATCCAGGCCGTTTCCTGATGCAGGAGCTGGGTGGGAGTGGTGTAGCCAGGTCTGGACGCCGTCTACTTAAACAGCTGTGGGCGTGCTCAGGATAACAGTGTAGCATCCCTTTCAGGTTGGGGTGAGTCCTTGGGCAGCAAACTTCTTTACCTACACCGAGTCCCCGGGCTGGAAGGGATGAACAGGGTCCGCGGTGGGCACTGGCAGTGCATCTTGAACAAGCTTATGGGTGGCTCTCTGGGTATACTGCAGAGCCTGTAAGGACTTGAGCAAGGAATGGTTATGAATTCCAGCTTTCAGCTTCTCCCTGACCCTGGGAAGGATGGGCGGAGGAACAAGTACATGATCTCAAAAAGGGGGGAACCCCTCCCAGTAGGGGGTACACCTGGCCCATAAGAGGGCGAAGGGCAGGAGGTTGGTCCAGTTTTCACCGGTTTCCAGGACCAATTTAGTTAAACTCCTTTTTAGAGTCCTGCCCATGCCTGTCCTAAGGCTTGAGCTACACTTTGAGATTCCTTGGCTACAAAGGCGGGCCGTTATCTGATCCTATGACTACTGGCAGCCCGAATCTAGGTATAATCTCCTGGAGTAATTTCTTGACTACTATAGAGGCCGTTCCTGTCCTAGTGGGGTATGCTTCAACCCAACCCGAGAAGGTGTCTATGAGAACTAGCAGGTACTTGTACCCTGACGCTGGTGGCTTAATCTCTGTGAAATCTACCTCCCGATGCTCTCCTAGGGAATTTCCCCAGGCACCAATTCCCAGGGGGACGCTCTTCTTATCTAAGCTTGGTATATAGTACCTGCCTTGCAGAAATCCAGAAGTCTTGGTGACGCCTAGGTGGGTAGCCTGGTGTAACTGGGCATCTAATGTCTGACCTAGAGCCTCTGGGACCAACAGTCTGTCGGTCATCTGGTAGGATCCACCAACCATGTGGTCCTTTGATGGCTTGCTTCTGTTCTGCCAATTCCTCCTCTTGTTTGGTGTAGGAGCGGGTCTGTCGTAGGTCGGGGTCCAGCAGAGTTACTAAGACTTGTAAAGGCCCCCCTGGTTTTTTGGGTGGCTTCCTTGGCAGTTTGGTCTGCGGCTCTAGTTCCTCCGGCTTCAATTGTGTCCGCTTTCTGATGTCCTTTGCAGTGCACTATTGCAACTGCCCTTGGGAGCCAGATGACCTCTAATAAGGCTAAAATCTCTTCCTTATTTTTAATGTCCTTTCCGGCTGAAGTTGGTAACCCTCTTTCCCGGTGGATGGCACTGTGTCCCCATCGAAGGGCCTGGATCAAGGCCAAAAGTTCAGCTTTTTGTGCTGATGCCCCCTTGTTCAGGGACTGTGCCCAAATGGTGTGGTCCAGGATGACTACTGCTGCCCCTGAATATCAGATCCCATCCTGAACATAACTGCTCCCATCCGTGAAGCAGGACATTTGTCAGGTCTGGGCAAGCCGTTTGTACTGCATCTCTTACCTCTATGCAGTCATGAATGGGTTCCTCCGGGTCATCATCTGGGAGCAGGCTGGCAGGGTTGATGGCCAGTGTCTTATGGAACCGGATGCGGGGCTGGTCCAGGAGAAGAGCTTGGCACTGGGTGACCCTGGTGTTTGACATCCATCTCTCCGGAGCACGCCGAAGGAGGGCCTCCACAGCATGGGGTGTTGTCAGGGCTAGTTCCTGGCCCAGAGTCAGCTTATCTGCCTCCTTTACCAGTAACGCTGTGGCGGCCACTGCCCGGAGGCACGCTGGCCACCCTGCTGCCACAGGGTCTAGTCTCTTAGACAGATAGGCAACAGGTCTCTTCCAGGGACCTAGAGTCTGAGTGAGAACCCCTTTGCCAATGCCCCTTACCTCACTCACGTAGAGGTGGAAGGGCTTCGTGACATCTG
The DNA here is from genome assembly GCA_026230045.1 of Corynorhinus townsendii. NCBI lineage: Eukaryota > Metazoa > Chordata > Mammalia > Chiroptera > Vespertilionidae > Corynorhinus > Corynorhinus townsendii. The sequence continues at coordinate 7,225,914 of JAPDVU010000017.1, forward strand.
GCAAGGCTAGGGCAGGTGCTGAGACGAGAGCCTTCTTTAGCTCCTCAAAGGCCCGTTGTTCCACTTCGGTCCAGTTCAGCGGTCGAGCTGGAGTGGCGGTGGCTTGCAATTTGACTACCACAGGAGCTTGATGACTTGCCAACCCCCGGGGGGAGGGGGGTTTGTTTTCTGCCCAGACCGTGGGATAGACACGCTGTAATTCCTCCAAGTAGGTGGAGGCTTTATGCTCTTCCCTGGCACCACTTTTTCCATCTCCTGCAAGAGATATTCCGCTGAGAGAGAACAGGTTAAACGAATACAGGCAGTGGAGGATGCAACCGGAGTGGGGTTCCTTGGTACCATGTTCCTTCTGAGGTCCACAGTCCTTTTGGATGTCCAAAGAAAACAGGCAGTTTGTCAGGTGGCTCCCTGGACTGATGTCTGCTTAGAGGTAACGGGTCCCATCGGCTCTGTCAAGACTGAATAGGCTGCCCCAGTGTCCACCAGGAAACTAACAGGTTTGCCCCCCACTTGTGAGGTTACCCTGGGGGCTTAATGGAAAGGAGCCCCAGCCCTGTCAGTCCTCTTCCTCTAAGTTAAAAGATCCTTAGAATCTGAGTCTCCCCTTCTTCACAAAAACCTTCACAATTTCAAATTAGCTTTCAAGCCTTCTATTATCTTAAAAAATTTAGAAAAGGTAGAGGGAGGAGGGAACAGGCCCAGTACCTGGTTCCCAGGCCTCCAGCCGCTTGAAATTCAAACTGCCACATTCTTCCTAAAGATAAAAGATCTCAGTTTCTGATAAGCCTGAAAAGGGGAATGGGGGAGTTTCTAGCTGCCCTCTTTAAGCCCCCTAACAGAACACGGTGAAAAGTGTCCAAGGAGTTGCCGGGGCTTCTTGGGTCCCATTGGGGCACAGCAGGTCACAAGGGAATGTCCCTCCTCGCCACCACCTCCAGCTACTCAAAACAACCCCTGGAGGGGATGGACGCCAGGTGGGCGGAGGCAGGGAGTGCGGTGCGGGTCCCAGGTGGCGAAGGGGGTGCTCCCACTGAAGCATTTTTATCTGGCAGTCCTCTCTGTTCCCACTGGGAAAAGCACTTGCCTCCTGCCAGCGAAGGTGGTGTGTGGGGAACCGGTGACCCTTACACTGCAATCAGACTTCCTGACCTCTCTGAAAAGCCCCTCTGCTTGTGTGTGTTTCTATTAAAAAGTAAAGCAATAATTTGAGAGTTGCCATACACAAAAAGGACCATTCTCCTTCTCCTTCTAAAGGTTTTACAATGCATGGTAATCATTAATCATAGTAAACTCAAATGGTCAATTGAGACAAACAGTTCTGAGACTGTTCCTCCTCCACTGATTAAGACTGGGTGGCGGCAGGTGTCAGAAATATGATTCATTTAGTTTTTCTCTTTTAGCTTTCTGGCGACTTAGCCAGCTCTGGCTTCCTTCTTATAAATAGTTAACTCTAGAATTTGGTCCCTGCTTTAAACCTCTTTGGACCACAACTGTTACAACTTCATACCTCTAAATTAATAGACATACATTGTATTAGGTAGGCGGGCCGATGCCCCCTCTGACAAAGAGCAAGCACCCCTGGGAAAAAGGAATCCCAGTGGCCACTCGGGGTGGTTTGCTATGTGTCAGAGCACTCAGCCTTAAACAAATTAAATGTTTCTTTTTCCTTTTTTTCCCACAGACTTCTACACTTATATGAACAAATAATTATACCCAGGCAGACAAACAAAATATCAAACAAACATCTGTACTTACACCCTTTCAGGGAACAAGTACTCTTACAGTCTTGGGATCTGAGCAGATAACAGGAACCCTGCCCAAGGCCCCTGATGGGGGCCTCCCTTTCCCACATCCCAGGACAGGATTCTCGACCCATGTTTCAGCAAAACAGAAATGGCACTCATGTTGGACAAAGGAAACAAGACTAATAGACGCAGCAAACAGAGAAATGCCCCATCATACAACCTAGGGAGTTTCTTGGGAGCTCAGTCTGCCTCCCATAATGAGAGCGGGTCCAGGAGGGAGGGGCGGTGCAGGGAGACTGAGGGCTCAGGAAAGGAACACCCTGAGGGAAGGGGAGGGGTGTGCAAACTCCGCAGTGCCGCTCTGGGAGGTCCTCTTCTGTGGCCTCTAGAATAGGCTTTGAGGCCCCCCCACCCTGTTTCTCCTTCCTAGCCTGGGCTAGGAGGATAGTCCGTCTCTTTTCCAATTTCTCATCTGGGCCTTGGCAACCTTTCAACCACCGGGGGTTTGTCAGTCAGAATATCTATCCAAACATCAATATAAGGAATTTGGTCCGGGTGGCCCGGGGTGCCGTAAACAACAGGGCGGACTCTAGAAGCAATCCCCAAATCTAGGGTCCCAGTGGAAGGCCACCCCACCCTGAATGTGGGCCATTCAAATTCACAAAATTTCTGTAGAGTTAAATCATCGACCTCAACACCATAGCCACCTGCACGATTCTTAAAATCCTGGAAATTCTTAAGAAAACCCTCCAATGGGGTGGAGGGTCCAGATGGACCCTGACCCATTTTCACTGTTAGACAGAACGAATAGAAGAGAGACGAGGCGAACACAAAACACAGACCAGAAACCAAACCAGGATCCCGGAACACAGATCAGAAACCAAACCAGGATCCCGGACGCCGTCGCGTCGGGGATCAGGACTGGGAGGTTAAGCGGCGTCCCACCCTCCTCAAGTCCCTGAGAGGAACGTTCCACAGACAGACCAGAATCCTTACCTCAGCCTCTGAGGTCCTGATGGCTTTGATTCCCGGATCGTCTTTTTGCGAGGAAATCACTCTCTCTCCCTTGGAACCCGGGACAGAGACGAGAGTGTCCTCTCCTGGGGTGTTCATCCACTGGCTACAAGGCCAGAGTGGATCTCGCTGGGACGAGCCTCCAAATGTTGTGGTGCGACCCGCGAATGAAGACCACCAGGCAGCCAAATTGAAATTTAGGAAGCCTTTATTACGAACTCGAGCCCGGGCCCACGTCTCCACTGACACAGCAGGGAGCAGTGCGAGCGCCGAACACTCGGAGCAAGCAAGTTTTATCCCAAAGCAGGGGGATTTGGCAGAACCTGATTGGTTAAACTTGGGTCAAAAAGTCAGTTACATTACTCACAATAATGGAAGATTTTCAGTTGAACAAGCAATTACAAAAGTTACGAAGCATGGGAGAATGTAGTTACAGCGTCAGTTGCCTGTTTGATCAGCCTTGCGATTTCCTTTATTCTGAACTCTAAATTACAAAGGCTGGGCGCAGCCCACAGGGTCGCTCCCGGCCACATCCTGCTGGACATAGGATTGGAATGTAGATCTATCTTACGAAAGCAGATTGTACAGAAGCAGAATTGAGCAAAGTTAATAATCTCCCAAAGTTATGTACAGTTTCTACTCCTGGAGCTACTGAGTCAGTGGGAATCACTCTCCTGCAGTTCTGGTCCACAGGCACAGGAAAATTACCTTTGTGATGTGGGATGGATTTACTTTAAAACAAAGGGCAGGAGTCACGCCTGGCTGGAGCATGACGAACCACATGCTTCTGAGCGTGGGTCACCTGCCAAACCTTAATATACACTTGGGGTCTCTGTCCTGACTTGGGGTCACTTACACCAGAACAACCTCAATTGGAAAAGCAGGTGAAGAGGCCTTTTTTTTTTTTAATCCAGAGAGGAAAGGAGAGGAAGAGAGAGAAACATCAATGAGAGAGAATCATGGCCTGGCTGCCTCCTGCCCGCCCCACACTGGGGATCGAGCCCACAACCCGGGCACGTGCCCTGACGGGGAATCGAACCCGGGACCCTTCAGTCCACAGGCCTGTGCTCTTTCCACGGAGCCAAACCAGCTAGGGCAAGAGGCCTGCTCTGTGACTCCTCAAGTGAGCTTGGGGAGAGGACTGGTGGAGGGATCGGGGTGCTGGGACGCCCAGTCTGGCTGGGAGCTTTGCCCTTCATGCTGGACCGCTTTGGAGATGATGCTTTGGGAGGTGGTGGGTGGCAAGAACATACCGTGAGCTACAGAATTTACACAGTACACATATTTCAAACATTGTAGAACGGCCCTGTTTTAGAGCACCCGTTCATTTAACTTGTTTCTCCCCGAAGCTATGTATTCACTTTTCCTTTGATCTCTAAAAACACCTTTTCGTTTTCATTGTAAAGGACACAGCGTACCCTTGATCGCCCGGACGATTTTTGAGCCGCAGTTCAGAGGGACTCTGTACATGCACACAGATGTCCCGGACTATTTCATCTTGCAGAACGGAAATTCTATCCTCACTGAACCCTAACTCTCCATTCCTCCCTCCCTTTAGCCCCTGGCAACACCTTCCTACTATGAATTTGACTGGATACCTCATGGTAAGTAGAATCCTACGAGATTAGCTTTTTTGCTAATCTCGTAGGATTCTACTTAACATGAGGTATCCAATCTACTTAACATGAGGTATCCAATGTGACGGGCTTATTTCACTTGGATGATGTCCTTCGCGTTCAATCCATGTTGTGTGCGTCAGCCTTCCCTTCCTTTTCCAGCCCGAATAGGATTCACTGGGACGACTCTGCCCCACTTTGTGGATCTGCGCCTCCCCTGATGGACACCTGGGTTGCTGCCCCCTCCCGGTTATTGTGAACTAGTGGCCCAGGGCATGGTTTCGTGCACACTGACAGGAAATTAATCAGGAGGGATGTTTGAATATCGCTGTTCGCCCTCTCTCTACCATAGAAGTGTCAACCAAGTTCACAATCGACAACGACAGAGCAAAACACACGCATGTGACTGGCTCCAGCGAGAGCTTTATGTGTATCGTACACGCGCCAGTCAACGTTTACTTTCAGATTGCCAGTGCACGTCACATGTACCGGTCGGTCAGGTGGACAGTCGATCACTTAAGATTTTTATATATATAGACTAGAGGCCCAGTGCACGAAATTCGTGCACTGGCGGGGGGGGCGGGGTGGAGGTCCCTCAGCCCAGATTGCAAGAGGGTGCAGGCCAGGCTGAGGGACCCCACCGTTGCATGATCGGGGCCGGGGAGGGACGTGGGAGGTTGGCCAGCTGGGGAGGGACCGCGGGAGGGCTCCAGGGCATGTCCATCCTGTCTCACTCGGTCCCCATCAGCCGACTCCAGCAGCCAGCTAACCTACCGGTTGGAGCGTCTGCCCCCTGGTGGTCAGTGCACATCATCGCGAGTGGTTGAGCGGCCTTAGCATATCATTAGCATATTATGCTTTGATTGGTTGAACGGACTACCGGACAACCAGACACTTAGCATATTAGGCTTTTGTTATATAGGATAAGGCTGCTATGAACATGGGCGTGCGAATATCTCTCTGGGACCCTGCTTTCAATTCTTTTGGGTAGCTCCCCCCTTCCCTGAGGTTTCATGTCGTTCAACTGTGGCCTGAAAATAGTAAACAGGAAAATCCCAGAAAGAAATAAGAACACACAAGTTTGAAGTTGCAGGCCACGCTGAGTGCTGTGATGAAACCTCACGCCGTCCTGCTCTCCGTCCCACCCGGCATGTGACTCATCGCTGTCTCCAGCGTCTCCAACCGGAGGCACGCTCCTCCCGGTAGTCACGTAGAGCCTCCGTTATTAGTCCGGCTGTCTCGGTGTCACAGTGCTTGCGATCGCATAGCCCTTATTTTCCTTAATCACGGCCCCGAAGTGCAAAGAGTGGTGATGCTGGCAATTCAGGGAGGCCAGGGAGACGCCATAAAGTGCTTCCCTGTAAGTGAAAAGGTGAAAGTCCTCGACTTAATGAGGAGAGGAAGAAGACTGTACACTGAGGTTGCCAAGGCCTGCAGTAAGAATGCCTCTTCCCTCCGTGAGATTGTGAAGAAGGAAAAAGAAAGTTGTGCTTGTGTTTTAAGATTTTTTTTTTTTTGTATTGGTTGTTAGAAAGAGAGGAAGGGAGAGGGAGGGAGAGAGAAACATGGATGTGAGAGTGAACCACCGATCAGCTGCCTCCTACAAGACCCCGACTGCACGCCTCCCTACTGGGGATCGAGCTGGCAACCTGGGCATGCGCCCTGAGCGAGGATGGAACCAGCAACCTTACCGTGTACAGGATGACACCCACTCAACTGAGCCACACCAGCCAGGGGGGAGGTGCAGTTTTTCTGTTTTGTTTTAAATATATTTTTGTTGATTTCAGAAACAAAGGGAGGGAGAGGGGGAGAGAGAGAGAGAGAGAGAGAAACATCGATGATGAGAATCACTGATCGGCTGCCTCCTGCACGCCCCACATTGGGGATCAAGCCCACAACCCGGGCATGTGCCCTACTGGGAATCAAACCAGGACCTCCTAGTTCCTAGGTTGATGCTTAACCACTGAGCCACGCCAGCCAGGGTGGAGGTGCAGTTTTAACGAAGGCCAGGAAGGGCCTCAGTGGGAGACCAGAGGCAGAGGGAGAAAAAACTGGGCAGATAACCTGGAAAAGAGCTTTCTCTACGGGATCAGCAAGTGCGCAGGCCCCGGGGGAGAGAGAAACAGCCACTGCAGCGGAAGGAGGTGAGCGCAGAGGCTGGTGAGTGTGTGGGAGAGGCACTGACCACAGACTCTCGCCACAGAGGGAAGACACCTGGACCTTCCCCTCGGACTCTGGGGCCCAGCACTCGGGCATGGGAATGCAGGGAGCACACCATCACCCTGAAGGAGGCAGGGGGGCCTGTGATGGTTTGGGGGGGTGTCACCATGTGCACACACAAAGGCCTTCCATGTAGGTCTGGACCTAACGGAGAGGCATTGCGTTGGAGAGCCAACCAGGAGACTGGAAAGGCCCTTGGGACAGGTGTAAAGGGGGTATTGGAAACTGCACAGGAAGTGAAGTTTGATTTGGGGGGGGAGGGGGAAAATAATGGGAAATCACTGTAAGATTCTTGAGCCAAGTAGCTATAACTAACAGTGCAAAAGATTAGAGTTTGGGCCCTGGCTGGTGTGGCTCAGTGGATAGAGCGTCAGCCTGCGGACTAAAGGGTCCTGTGTTTGATTCCGGTCAAGGGCACGTGCCCGGGTTGCGGGCTCGATCCCCAGTGCGGGGCGTGCAGGAGGCAGCCAATCAGTGATCCTCTCTCATCATTGATGTTCCTCTCTCTCTCTCCCTCTCCCTTCCCCTCTGAAATCAATAAAATGATTTTTTTAATAATTTAAAAATAAAATCAAATGTAAAAAAAAAAGACTGAGGAGGTGAGTGGGGTGAGGGGTGTCCTGGCAGGATCCCCAGGGGGCGTGAGGTCCTGAGGAGATGGAAGAACCGAAGCCTCATCTCCCCGCTACATCGACAGCAATCCTTCATACAAGTCCCCAAAGAGTCCGAACGCCAGTGAAATGTGCCCCACAGGATGGGACCCTGAAGTGCTCTGTGTGACTTCAAACGGGAACAGCCGACAGAGCAGTGCCTGATCGTCTGGGCCCGTTTCCGTATGCGGGTCTGTTGCAGTCGGATGCCTCTTAGATGGAAACCCGTGGGCTTGAGGACATTCCCTTTCCAGCCGCCCACCTCCGTGACCCCCCGGGGGGGCACAGGATCCCGGGGGGGGGGGGGACTGTGCTTATTCTATACGGATCTGGGGAGGAGGCACGGAAAGGGGGGCGGCAACCCCGCCTGGCCTCACGCAGCCTATGAAAGCTGGCTCTGGTTTTGCCCTAGTTGCACCTCGTTCATGTCTCCCTGGGCCAGACACCCCTCTGAGAAGTTCAAGTTCCAACTTAGGGAGACAATAACCAAGAGGAAATATGGCCGGGCTGGTAGGGGCTCCCTCCAAGCCTGCCTCCCCCTTGTCCCCAAACTGCCAGCCCCGCTGAGAGACAGAGCCTGTAGCAGGCGGACGGACGGACGGCCGTTTCTGAGACACCCTGGACCAATGGGGGCTGTGAGGATTCTGTTCCTGCTTCCCCACCTTCCCCGGGCTGGGCTGGGGGCTAGCCCCCTCTCCCCTCACCTTCTGCCCTGCCCAATTAAGAGCCCCCATGTCCCTCAAGCCAGTTCGCCCGGCCCCCTACACACAAAATCCCTGGAGTGCGAGGCTGGTGGCAGCCCAGAAGCTGGGGCACATTCCCCGAGTTCCGTCCCCGAGATGTTTACTCTGTGGGCGGAGGGTGAGAAAGGAAAGGGAGAGGTTGCAATGCACTCGCTCCACGTCAGGCGGCAGCGTCAGCGGAGCGATTAGGTGGCGCCCATGGGGCAGAGGCAGGGCAGCGGGACAGGGAGCCTGCCGTCTCGGCCAGCCCTGACTCAGGTGCCCGCCGAGCTTCCCCATCTTCTGGCAGGAGATGGAGCAACCTGGCCACGTGCTCGCTCGAAAACTGAAACCGAAGCAGCTGACAGCAGGGTCAGGATTCCCCGCTTTGAAGTCAAGAGGTGAGTCACCGCTCGCTCCGAGGGGCCGCGGCAGCTGAGAAGTGGCCACAGAGAGAGGCAGAGGCGCGCGACACAGGAAGCAGGCAGGTGAGGGTGGGCGCTGGGATGGCGGGGTCAGGGCCTGTCTGGGGTGGGGGGGGGGAGGTCAGGGGAGGTGGCCTCCCGGTCCGGTGTCTGCCGAGCAGGACCACAAGCCCTGGCCCTGCCAGGCTAGGACGCCGGCAGGGTGGCAGGAAGCCAACCTCCCTTTGCCAGGTGGCATTCGTGATAAAGGCAGGGCGCAGAGGGCAGGCTGGCTGGGTGGCGGCCGGGGACGCCCAGGGCCCTGTGTGACCCCCGAGGGATGATGCCCTTCCTGCCTCCTGTTCTCCAGCGCAGCTGAGCGTCCCGGCCAAGCATGGCGAGCAGCATGGAGGTGGTGGCCATGGACTGTGAGATGGTGGGGCTGGGGCCGAACAACGAGAGCGGCCTGGCTCGGTGCAGCCTCGTGGACATCAAGGGCGCCGTGGTCTACGACAAGTTCATCCGGCCCGAGGGCGAGATCACCAACTACAGAACTGCGGTCAGCGGGGTCACGGCCCGGCACATGGAGAAGGCCACGCCCTTCGCCGTGGCCAGGCTGGAGGTGAGTGAAGGGCTGTGTGCCAGCCGGGCCAAGGGGGGCTGGGGGGGTGCTGCAGACACCATCACCCCAACACAGACACCCTTCCCTGGCGCCTTCCCCAAACGCAGAATCCCTGACCTGTGTGCCTCACCCCTGCGCGGCGAGCGCCAGGGCATGGAGAAACCTGTGGGTGTCCCCACGCTGACTCCCACCTGTGCTTCTGGGTCCCACCTGATGTTCCCCCCACTGATTTGGGGAACTGGATTCCCCGTTCTTTCCTCCAACACCCGGCCGCCACCGTTCTTTCCTCCAACACCCGGCCGCCACCGGTGAGCCCTGTGCGGTTGGAGAAATGGGCGGATCTGGGGCGGAGGGCTTCCCGGGCGGGGCCCTGGCAGGGAGCCCTCCTGGCCCTAAAAACACTGGCCCGAGGGGAGGGCTTGTTCCCAGACCCACTGCCATCACCGGCTGGCTGTCCGTCTGTCAGCTGTCAGCCTGTCAATCTGTGGCCCCGAGACCCACCCCCTCCTTCAAGCTGCTCCAGGTTTAACTTTCAGTTTCTCAGAACCACTGAACAGAAAGCAAACGCCAGTGCTCCGCAGGTGGCTCCGGGTTCACCACTTCTGGGAAGGTTTCGGCCAATGCCCGTGGGGCTTGGGGATGTCCCAAGTGGAACAGAGAGAACTGAGGTTTGTCTCAACTCCCCACACCTCTCGTGCCAGGCTCAGGCGCTAGCGATAAAACCACAACAATAGCTACTGTGTTTGTGTTTTTAATCCTCACCCAAAGGACATGGTTTTTTTTTGTTGTTTTTTTTTGTGTGTTTTTTAAAATATATTTTATTGATTTTTTTTTTTTTTTATAGAGAGGAAGGGAGAGAGCTAGAGAGTCAGAAACATCGATGAGAGAGAAACATTGATCAGCTGCCTCCTGCACACCTCCCACTGGGGATGTGCCCGCAACCCAGGTACATGCCCTTGGACCGGAATCGAACCTGGGACCCTTCAGTCCATAGGCTGACGCTCCATCCACTGAGCCAAACCGGTTTCGGCCCAAAGGACATGTTTTCATTGGTAAGAGAGAGAGAGAGAGAAGAGAAAAAAATTTTTTGATGTTTCCATCTTTACTGTTTTTTCATCTTTATTGTTGAGATGTGTCCTTTTTACTCCCCACTGCCCTCCTCCACCTGGTTCCCGACCCAGGCCTTCACCACCCTACTGTCTGTGTCCACAGATAAGAGAGAGAGAGAATTTGATGAGAGAGAAACATCTATCAGTTGCCTCCTGCATGCACCCCGACTGGGGATCACACCTGTAACCCTTGGACATACGGGACGGCACTCCCGCCCACCCCAGCGTAGCCGCCGGCTACTGTGTACTGAGCACTGGCGTTGGGGTCCCCGACTCTCAGCCTCCAGCACATTCACGCCTCACCAAACAGCCTGCCAAGATGGGGGGTCCCAGGAGGCAACCCGGGTCTGAACCCCGGCTGGTTACTCAACCTCTCCGCACCCAGTGTCCGCACCCGGAGAAGACACCGGGGGTGACAACCGTATTTCATGGGATGCGTGTGGGGCCTGAGAAAGTGCCAGGGGAGGGTGCCTCTAGGGACTCACGTTAGCTGCCGTGACTGTCGGCCCTGTGAGCCCACGTGACAGATAAGGAGACTGGGGCTCACCTGGACCCATGGCTGCACTGCCTGGCCAGGGCCCCTGAACAAAGGGCCACAGCTGGGTGGCTGCCGCAGCGGACGTGTGTGTCTCGCAGTCCTGGAGGCTGGACGGCTAAGGTCAAGGTGTCAGCCAGCCGAGTTTGGCTCCTTCCTCTTCTTCTTTTAATTGATCGATTTTAGAGAGAGGGGGAGAGGAAAATAGAGGCAGGGAGGGGAGAGAGGGGGAGAGAGGGAGAGGGGTAAGGGGGGGGGAGAGAGATAGGTTTGTTGTTCCATGACGTATTGATGCCCTCAGTGGTTGATTCCTGTATGTGCCGTGACTGGGAATCGAACCCACAACCTTGGCGTATGGGGATGGATACTCTAAGCAACTGAGCGGCCCGGCCAGCGCCCGGGGTTGGTTCTTTCTGAGGGGTTGGCGGGGGGGGGGGGGGGCGGGGGGGGGAATGGAGAACCTATTTCTCGGTCTCTCCTAGCTCCCAGGCTGGCAATCTTTGGGGTTTCCCCGGCTTGTAGACGGGTCACCTCGATCAACCGCCGCCTTCGCGTTCACGTTCTCCCCGTGTGCGTCTCTGCGCCCAGGTTTCCCCTTCTTATCTACACGCCGGTTGTTTGGATTCGGGGCTCCCCCCTAACGCCGCCTGCACGCACCCCATTTCCAAATAAATCACGTTTTGAGGAACTAGGGATTTCAACAAATGAGTCTGGCCGGCCTGGGGTGGACAGAGTTTGCACCATCCAGCCCCTAACGCTAAAGAACGGGCCCAAGTTCAGAAAAGAGAGTGGGACGGGCTGGTCAGGGTTCAAACGCGGGCTCCAAACCTCGAGGGCTGTGTGTCCAATAGGGCGGCGTTCCCCCCTCTGGCTGGTGAGCCCCTGAAAAGCAGGTGGTCTGAACTGCAAAGTGCTGTGAGGGTACACTGTATTTCAAAGACTTGTTTAAAAAAAAAAAATCACAAAATACCTCGATAATTTTCTATCACGATGACATGTTGAAATGGTACTATTTTGGGCCCATTAGGTTACATGAAACATATCAAAACTAACCTGACCGATTTCTTTTTCCGCTTTTTCCCTGTGGCTACTAGGTGATGTTAAAATGACTTAGGTGGCTCCGCTCTGTTTCTATTGGACAGCGCTGACCTAGAGGTGCTAAGAGGGTGCTGGGGAAGCCCTCGGGAGGAGGGCACTATACATCATGGTGGTTCTGGAAAGACTCCAGAAGGCTGGTGGCATGTGCAAGGGGTGAGAGGAGTTTGTGCATGCAAGGGAGTGGCCCTAGGGAGCCACGGAAGATTCTTGAGCAAAAGCCTGGCAGGATCAGAGGCAGTTTCAGAAAAACTACAATGGGGGTGGGGGGAGGGAATGCCGTGGAGAAGAGATGGGAGTGAGGAAGAGAGGACAATGGGTAGAAGAGTTAGCTCTGGGGCGGTCAGGGGGCTGAGACATAAGTAGCAGAGGACTGGGAAGAAGGAAGCATTCGGACAGAGGAGACTCACCAAGACGGGGAAGGCAGCATAAAGAAGAGACAGGCCCTAGCTGGTTTGGCTCACTGGATAGAGCATTGGCCTGCACACTGAAGGGTCCCGGGTTCAATTCCCAGTCAGGGCACATGCCCCGGTTGCGGGCTCGATCCCCCGTAGGGGGCGTGCAGGAGGCAGCCGATCCATGATTCCCTCTCATCATTGATGTTGCTCTCTCTTCCTCTCCCTTCCTCTCTGAAGTCAATAAAAATATATTTTTAGAAGACGAAGAAGAGGCGGGTCAGCTCAGGTGCCAATGAGATGCCAAGGACACTGAGAGGAGCTCCCCACGCTCAGATCCCCACTGAGCACACAGGTGGACGGCTGGACCCCATCCTTCCTCCACTTCCCAGCCTCCCTCCCACCAGAGCGGCAAAAAGTGGAAAAGCCGAGTCAGGGGGCCAGGAGGCAGCAAAGAAACACTTGTGGCATCTCTGGGCACGGACATTCGAGCAGTTCCCTGGACGCCCTTGGTACCGGCCGGGGAGGCGGGACACCTCGGTCCTCGTCCAGCCTTGGGTGCAGAAATGCTTTGGTTCTCAGTTGGAGGTGATGCCAGGCCCAGTGCTTCTCGTGAGGGGCATGCAGTCCTGCCCAGAAGCAGGCACCGTGCCATTCCAGGAGCGAGGCAGGAATCTGAAATGAGTCTTTGGACCCACAGCTGGGGTCCCCGCTTCCTGCTCCATCACTGACTGGCCTGTGTGACCTTCAGCAAGTGGTAGGTCCTTTCATACACACACACACACACACACACACACACACACACACTAGTGGCCCGGTGCACGAAATTCGAGCATGGGGGCATGGGGTGTCCCTCAGCCTGGCCTGGCACCCTCTTCAATCTGGGACCCCTCGGGGGATGTCCAACTGCCGGTTTAGGCCAAGTCCCTGTGGGATCAGGCCTAAACCAGCAGTCGGACATCCCTCTCGCAATCCAGGACGACTGGCTCCTAACCGCTCACCTGCCTGCCTGCCTGATCACCCCTAACTACTCTGCCTGCCAGCCTGCTCGCCCCCAACTGCCCCCCCGCCAACCTTCTTGCCCCCAAATGCCCCCTTGCCAGCCTGCTTGCCCCCAACTGCCCCCCCGCCAGTCTTCTTGCCCCCAACTGCCCCCCCTTGCCAGCCTGATCACCCCCAATTGCCCCCCCACCGGCCTGATCATCCCCAACTGCCTGCCCCTGCCAGCCTGCTTGCTCCCAACTGACCACCCGCCAGCCTGATCGCCCCCAACTGCCCTCCCCTCCTGGCCTGATCGCCCCTAACCGCCTCTGCCTCGGCCCCACCACCATGGCTTTGTCTGGAAGGATGTCCAGAAGGTCTCCTGGTCTAATTAGCATATTACCCTTTTATTAGTATAGCTATGGACCCTTCTGAACCTGTTTTCTCACCAGAGAAAGGGGAGTACTGGTGTTTCCTTCTAACACAGGGGTGTCTGGAAGTGGTGACGGCCTATAGCCTTACGCTCAGGGCCGGTTCACGGTGCATGGTCACTAATGTGCCCGTGGAGGAAAGACAGCAATCTCAATTATTCATCTGAGTCTCCTCTCTGACTCCCCTAGAGAATGCGGCCTTAGACTCTGGCCCTCATTTTCTGCCTGCTTGCCGCCTACCCTGCCGCCTGAGAGACCGCCCCAGGCCTGGCTCAGATCACAGCCTCCCAGGGCCCCCAGGGCCTAAGTTCCTCTGAGCCTCAACCTGCCTGCCTTCTCTCACAGCTCAGCCATCACCCACCTGTGCTGCAGACAAACCTCTACCCGCCCCGCATCCCTGCCCCTAGAAATCCTGCCATTCTGGCAGGCCCAGGCCAGAGGAGTCCTTCAGGATGTCCCTCCCCACAATTCAAAATGTCAGCACAAGAAGGAACTCATGAGGAGGCTGAGGTCCAGAGAGGGGCAGTGACTTGCCTAAGGACACACAGCAACCTGGGATGCAACTTAGTGCACAGACTCAGGGCTCTCGCCTGCAGATTAATTATCTTTTTTTTTTTTTTAACTAACAGTACTTTTTAATAGCTTGTACCTCACTTCTGTAAGTGAACGCTCTTTTAATGTTAGCTCAGTATGGGGAGTCGCATCTACCCCACGATGGGGATTGGGAGGGATCATTGCATTTTTAGTTTGCACACAAGGGAGCTGAATCCTGTGGAGCACCGTGGTTTAGGAGGGAGACACGGAGGACACAAGGGAGGCCACGGCGGCTGGTGGACAGGAAGCTGTTTCGTCTGGAACCAGCACAGCAGCCCTCGCTGCGGGTGGCCTGCCTTGTTGGGGTGCCGCCATCGGGCAGGTGTCTATGGGCTCAGCCAGATGGAGGACGAATTCAGTATCCAGGTTCCCCCAGAGTAAGCTGACTCGTGGGGAGAAGACACAGGGGGACAGGAGGAAAGAGGAGGACCGGGGCCCTCCTGAAGATGAGAGTCAAGGGCCTGGGCCTCCACAGGACAACACTCTTTAGAGTCCCTGACAGCCACCTGTCCTGGCAGCCAGGAATGGATTCATGGAGACATGAATCAATGGAGAGATGGAAGAATGGGTCCAGGAATTAATGAAGGAATGGATGAATGGAGACAGGAACTAATGAAGGAATGGATGAATGGACACAGGAATTAATGAAGGAATGGAGGAGTGGACACAGGAACCAATGAAGAAATGGAGGAGTGGACACAGGAACTAATGAAGGAATGGAGGAGTGGACACAGAAACTAAGGAAGGAATGGAGGCATGGATTCAGGAACCAATGGATGAATGGATACAGGAAGCAGAGAAGTAATGAATGAATGGATACAGGAACCAATGAAGAAATGGAGGAGTTGATACAGAAACTAATGAAGGAATGGAGGAGTGGACATAGGAACCAATGAAGGAATGGAGGAATGGATACAGGAACTAATGAAGGAATGGAAGAGTGGACATAGGAACCAATGAAGAAATGGAGGAGTTGATACAGAAACTAATGAAGGAATGGAGGAGTGGACATAGGAACCAATGAAGGAATGGATGAATGGACACAGGAACTAATGAAGGAATGGAGGAGTGGACATAGGAACCAATGAAGAAATGGAGGAGTGGACACAGGAACTAATGAAGGAATGGAGGAGTGGACACAGAAACTAAGGAAGGAATGGAGGCATGGATTCAGGAACCAATGGATGAACGGATACAGGAAGCAGGGAAGTAATGAATGAATGGATACAGGAACCAATGAAGAAATGGAGGAGTTGATACAGAAACTAATGAAGGAATGGAGGAGTGGACACAGGAACCAATGAAGGAATGGAGGAAAGGATACAGGAACTAATGAAGGAATGGAGGAGTGGACACAGGAACTAAGGAAGGAATGGAGGAGTGGACACAGGAACTAATGAAGGAATGGAGTAATGGATACAGGAACTAATGAAGGAATGGAGGAGTGGATACAGGAACAAATGAAGAAATGGATGGATGGATACAGGAACTAATGAAAGAATGATAAATGGACACAGGAACTAAGGAAGGGATAAAGGAATAGATACAGGAACTAATGAAGGAATGGATACAAGAACTAGTGAAGGAATAAATGAATGGATACAGGAACTAATGAAGGAATAGATGAATGGATGCTGGGAGCAGCAGCTCAGCGCAGGGATGTCCACACTCACGCAAGGCAGACAACGCCCTGGAACGCTGGCAAGGGCAGCTCCCCGCTGTGTGAGTCAGTGGATCCTGGATGCTCATCAAGGGGCCCCGTGACGTTTGATCTGGGAAATTCTTGGGACGAGTGTGAAGCACAGTGGAGGAGTCTACAGGCAGACACCCGGCCGGCCCCTCCCTGGCTGTGCGACGTGGGTACCACAGCTCTGCAGCCCTGTCCTGTTGGTAACGTGGTCTGACGATCCCCGCCTCCCGGAAGCCGTCTTCCTGGTTCCAGGCACCTTCGCGGCGTGCTCTCTGCTCTGAGGTGAATGACATTAATTCAGCCCCCACACTCTTCTTTCTAGCGGTGACCATCACAACCACCATCGTAGGGACAGGCTCAGGGGCATCTCAGCTCTCAGCTCACCAGCTGTGTGACCTGAGCAAGCGTCTTAACCTCTTCTGACCCCTGAGCCCCGCCCTCCGTAAAATGGAACTAAAATTACTCTTGCTGAGAGGCCTCATGGCGGGGTGAGGAAAGTACCTGGCCCCGTGCCAGGATAACGAAGGCAGAGAGATCGATGTCCCCTCCCCCCACCCCTCTGCAGTTCCTTCCCGGAGTTTGAGCATCTCCACCTCCTGGGTGTGACACACCTGCCACCTTACACTGACTCAGGGCAGGTCCCACGCCCTTATGTCCCGCGGGCTGGTACCTCCCCACCTGTCTGGGCTTCCGAAGGTACCTCTTCCCCCTCCCCAGCCCTGCCTCCCAAAGCCAGGAGGGCGCTGGCTGCTAGCTGGCCCCTGGAGGCTCACCTTACAGATGGGGAACGGAAGCTCAGAGATGGTCTTTCACCTCCCTGAGGCCACCCAGCAAGCCAGCATTTTCGTCCTAAAGGGTTGTGGCTCTCCCCTTTCGCCTGCTTCCTTGTCCTTCCTTTGCCTGTCCACCCCCGCACCCCTTTACGCTACTTGTCTCATGATGAGTCGTGTGGTGCTGAACTTAGCTCCCCAGGGACCCTCAGGCTCGGGAAGTGATGCGTTTCCCAGGAATGCCCCCCACCATGACTTGGCCTGCAACATCTGGAACCCTTGTGGCTGTCTCCGAAATGGCGTGCTCCTTTGGGGCCGTGTGTGTGTGTGTGTGTGTGTGTGTGTGTGTGTGTGTGTGTGAGAGAGAGAGCTGGTGTGCGAGCTGGGGCCTGAGCCAGCCCCCAGCCGGGAAAACAGGCCACATTGTTTGCAAACACAGGATGTCAGCAAGGGAAGGGGTGTGA
Organism: Corynorhinus townsendii; assembly: GCA_026230045.1. Taxonomy (NCBI): domain Eukaryota; kingdom Metazoa; phylum Chordata; class Mammalia; order Chiroptera; family Vespertilionidae; genus Corynorhinus; species Corynorhinus townsendii. The sequence goes on from JAPDVU010000017.1 coordinate 7,242,971, forward strand.
CCACAGCTGCAGGCGCCCTTCCCCACGCTCCCACGCCCCGGGGCTTTCTCTGCGTTGCTGGCCAGCGCCCTTTCCTCCACGCACAGGTCCTGGGCCCTCCCTCACCTGCTAGAAACGCCAAATCCAGATTTCAGTGAGATGCCCCCCACGGCATCCTGAGCCCCAGTGTGAGAAGGCACTGGTGTCCATCAAGGGCTCGCCGCTTCAGTCCTCAAATGAGCTTTCCCTGGTCCCAGGGCCCAGCAGGCTCTGTCCAGGGAAGGGGGGAAGGCGCCCTCCCCCCCCCCCACAAAACCACGGGAATGGCGGGCAGGCTGCAGATGCCTCCAGCGCTAGGACGGGTCGGTGGCCAAGTCCCCTCACCTCTCTGAGCCTCAGCTTTCTCTTCTGCAAAGTGGGCACAGTGGTCCTCTGGTCTCCAAGGGAGAGCCGACCAGAGGCCCCACTGGGAAGTCCCAGGAGGCCACTCGGGGCAGAAGCAGGAGGAGGGAGGGTGTCTGCTGTGCCGGTGGCTCCTTCCTGGGGCACAGACTGCGGTCCTGGGCTACGCACGGAAGAAGCGACGCAGGCTGTTCGTGAGCTCCCAAAGGCGGCCCCGAGATGGCCGTGAGCGGCCCCTTCCACCGGGGTGCAGCCGGCTCACCCTTCTCATCCTCTCTAACGCAGCCAACCAAGGAAAAGGAAGGGGACCGGCCTGTGTGGCCAGAGGCCGGCTCTCTGCAGAGCCACCACGGGAGAGGGGAGGAGAACGGAGGCTTGGGTGTGTGTGCAGGGCTCTTGCCGGAAGCACTCTCAGGGGCTCAGGGTTGCTCCCTGCAGCTTGGCGACTAGGCTGCAGGGAAGCAGGGGGGCCAAGGGGGACCCCTGTTCTTTTAGCAGAGGATGGTGCCGCGGGCAGGGCTTGGCGGACGGGGACAGCTGGTCCGCGGAGGCGTCTTGCAGGGGCCGAGGGCTGGAATCATTGCAGGGTGTGCTCGCCCAGCTGTGCGGCGTCTGGCAGGGGGCTCTCCGGCATTTCTGTCCCTAGGTGGTCTCTCCAGGCTTCAGGGCAGCTCAGGGACTCATGGATACTGGCCCCACGGAAAAGTCAGAAGTCACGCAGCCTGGCCCGTGTGGGAGGCGGTGGGGAGTCCGGCTCCAGGTGTTGCCAGAGGAGTGTCATGACATCTACAAACTCCTTTTTTTGCCATCATCAGAGCAACCTCGGGCAGACGGCTTCGCTTCTGGGTGCTTCCAGTTTTCCCCCCATTTGCCCAAGTTAGTGAGCTACGGCCCCTCCCCGTCGCTCTATACGTGCTGCAACAAAACCATAAACTTCATGGCCTAAAGCCACACTCGCTGATCACTTACAGCCCTCAGTTCTGACGTGCTCTCAAGAGAACGAGAGGAGAGGCTGAGAATGCCAAGCTTCTGATCACCGCTTGGTCTTTCCGGTGAACAGGCCCCCATCCAGGAGCCCACCCGGAGTTGCCTCAATAGAACAAAAGACACGTCTGTCACACCCAGGAAATCCCCAGGGTTTCAGGAGCTCTAGGTCAGGAACCAGCGACAGAGACCGATAGATACTTTTCGATTAGTTCACGCATTGCTACCCCACACTGAAACCACTGAAGCCATCGAATGGGCCTTCAGCACAGACCTACACAGCTAAGCGTGAGGAGGGACTTGGTCCGCTCTCCTCATGTTGTAACACGGTGTGTTTGAAGCTCAGAGAGGGACAGTGGTTTGCCCACGGTCACACAGCAGGTCAAGGAGGGGCGGCTCCCACCTTGCCCGCTCAGGCCGGCACCAAGCGGGCCCAGACCCACCCTGGAGGCCCTGGGTGATGCGTGTGGGGTGCGTGTCTTCCCGGCCAGATCCTGCAGCTCCTGAAAGGCAAGCTGGTGGTGGGTCACGACCTGAAGCACGACTTTGACGCTCTGAAAGAGGACATGAGCAAGTACGCCATCTACGACACGGCCGCCGACAGGCTGCTGTGGCGTGAAGCCGACCTGCACCGCTGCAAGCGTGTCTCCCTCCGGGTGCTCAGCGAGCGCCTCCTGGGGAGGCGCATCCAGGTGAGGCCCTCCCTCCCTCCCTCTTTCCCTCCCTTCCCAGGCTGGGGGCCTAAGAGCCGGCCTCGGGGCAGCCCGTCCGAAGCATCCCGAGGAGGGTCTGGTCTGGGGGCCTGGCCCTTCCCTCCAAGACACTAAACCCCCATCAGGGGCAATAGAGCAAATGTTTGGCCCCGGAGACACTCTGAGTCCCCTTAGCCCTGAAGGGCTGTGCACCGATGAGAGGGGCCGCGTCTCGTTAGTGCTTCCGGGGCCAAAGGTTGATGACACACCTACTGAACCAGAGGCTGGGGATGTCAGGCGAGAGGCCCTGTCCTCGAGGGACTCCTGCTTCCGCAGAGGGTGGCCCCTACCTGGATCAGCAGCACACACTGTGAGGCGTGTCCCATGGAGGGAAGGGCAGGCGTCCTGGGGGGCACGGACAGGAGACCAGATCTAGATGGAGTCTAAAAGATGGCTATTCATGGGGGCGGGCAGGAGAGACGGGGTGCGGGAGGGGACAGCACAAGCCCCATCCTGCTTGGCTGGGGAGCAGGGATCTTGCAGAAAGCAGGAGCTGGGGCTGGGCTCCTCGGTCGGCCTTGAGGCACACGAGGCCAAGGACAGAAGGGCCAGCACACCGGTTCACTCAACAGCACCTTCTCAGCCGGCTCAGCAAGTGACACTGTAGAAACTCTCGGTGACATATTCCGGGGGGGGGAAGGGGGGGGGCCCGGGAGCACCCTGCAGAGCTGCTCCAGCCCGTGTGTCCGGTAGCAAGTCTGCAGCACCATCGGTCACTGGTCACCGGGTGCGAGTGCCCTGAGGACCCGCTGGTTCCCAGGATGCTGATGATGTGCCTGGCCGTGTCCCGGTCCCAGGCCTTCATGCCCTGGGAAGCCAGGCCTGCACCAGCCACCTGCTGAGTCCAGGGCGTCAGAGTCCCGGGGAGACCCACCCACCGACCCACCTCGGGGCCTGGAAGTCGGGGTGTGAGCGGGGAAGGGCGGGTCACACGAGGCCCGTGCATGGGGCCCGTCCCTAAGTCCCCACTCTGTCCGTGTGTCTGCAGAGCAGCCTGTTGGGCCACAGCTCGGTGGAAGACGCCAAGGCGACCATGGAGCTCTACCAAATCTCCCGGAGGATCCGCGCCCGCTGAGGGCCGCCCACCGGCAGTGCCCACTGGACTCAGCCCCTCCCCCTGGGGCCACAGGTCCCAACAGGACAGCCGCTGCTTTGCTTCTGGAAAGTGCATCTTTTGTAGTAAAACGCCTCTGTCTTTTCTCTAGGACACCACCGGTCCTCTTCTTGTCTTCTCCTTTCTTCTCTCCGAGCCGGGGAACGGTGGGCGCGGCCCGGTCTGTGTGATGCTGAGAGGGCCACGGAGACTTGAGTCGGGATGTGGGGGACCAGGGTCCGTTTCCTTCAATACCCTGAATCCTGGGGGTGGTGTGACTTCATTACCAACCCCTGCCACCTCCTCCCTTTTCCGGTTGCTTCCACGCCGGGAGAGGCGGCATTATTTCCTGGGGTGGCACCCGGCTCAGAGGTCCATCCATCCCATCCTGAAGTTGGGGTCACGGTGATGGTGAGGTTTGAAGCAAAGGCAGAGGACGTGGGATGGGTGTGTCACCCCTGGCGACCTTCACCACCGAACCAGTGGATGCTAGAGTCCCAGAGAACTAGGCTGGAGTCCTGGTTCTGCGGCGTGATGCAGGGCGAGTTACTGAGCCTCCCCATGCCTCAGTTTCTCCACCTGCAAAACGGGGGACTCCTAACGATTCATAGGATTCTTGGGAGATGCTGCCTATGAAACCTCGTCGCCCCACCTGTCGGAGCTTAAGCACCCACCACGTGCCGTGACTGGTGCTGGTGCTTCGTCTCTGGACCATCCCAGGGTCAGGGGACCCCGGGGAGAGCAGCCGCACCCAGCCTGGCCCTCTGAAGGAAGTGTCACGTGCGGGGAGAAGGGGCCACCGCAGAGCAATGTCTGCCCATGAGAATCGGTTACAGAGCTGTTTCCATCTGTGCCTGGGTCTCACATTAGGCTCAGTAACCATAAATGGCTGTTCTTTTTTTTTTTTCTTTTAACATATTTTTGTTGATTTCAGAGAGGAAGGGAGAGGGGGAGAGAGAGAGAAACATCAATGATGAGAGAGAATCATGGATCGGCTGCCTCCTGCATGCCCCACACTGGGGGATGGAGCCCGCAACCCGGGCCTGTGCCCTGACTGGGAATTGACCCGTGACCTCCTGGTTCGTGGGTGGATGCTCAACCACTGAGCCACACCGGCCGGGCAAGCATGGCTGTCCGGTTTAGGATATTTGAGTCGTGCCCGGGGGCTTTGTAAAGCAGCCCCAGTATCTGCAGGGTGCTGGGCCCACCCCTATTTCTGACTCAGTGGGTACCGGGGGAGGTCCAGAACCTGAATTCCTAGCAAGTTTCCTGTCACAGCTGATCCTGCTGGCCCAGGACCAGGCTCCGAGAGGCCCTGCCTAAGCGTCAGGTGACTGAAACGTGCAGCCACAGTTCAGAGTCACTGACCCAAGCGTGAGGGCCACCAGGCCGGGACTCCTGTCACTGGTCCAGCCTCGTCCCCTGCCATCCCCCTTGCTGCCTGCTCATGCAGAGAGAGGGCCACACATCCTCAGTAGCGCCACTGCAGGTAAGGTTGAGGGCATAAAGGATTCGAATCCAGGCCTGTCGGACCCCCAACTAGAGTGCTTCCCACTACCCCTGCTTTGCGAGGCTGGGCCTCCCCGTTCACACCGTCACCTCTGGGAACCAGGAAGGCTCCCTCCCACGTCAGCGGGATGGAGAGGTGCAGTTTGCGTCCTCAGGGTTCTCTGCCGCCCTCTGCTGTTAACATGATTTTTGTAAACCTCCAAAGCAGCCGGGTGCAGCTGCCTTGTCTGGCCACCAGGTGGTGCCCTTGGTCCATCTATCAGCCAGGCTGCGGTGCCGGCAGAACCTGCCTGAGAAACGCGGGGGTGATGAGGTGTGAGAGGCTGTGTCTGCAAAAATGGGCAGAGGGCTGCTCCAGAGAGGGGCTGGGGCCGCGACGCCGCCTGGCCTGCAAGGTAGCCCCAGGTTCCCCAACTCCCAGCAAGTTTCCACCGCCCCAGGCTTCCTTGAATGGAGAGAGGAACCAGGATTCCCACAGGAAATGGAACCTGACTTCCTGCTTCTGGCTGTTAGTGCTTGGATGTCCCCAGGGTAGAGAAAACACAGACGTTGGGTGCTCTGAAGACAGCACCAGCTTTAGAGTCAGGGCAGCCTGGCTCGAGTCTCACCTCTCAGGGGCTCAGTGTTCCCATCCATCAAATGGGCTGGGAGGAGAATTAAGATCTCACACACAAGGTGCCCAGCAGGGCCCCATACGCAGCACCCACCACTACGGATCATAATAAAAGCCAAGAGCTGCCTCCGGGCCACCCCTCGAGACCACCGATCTAGCTCAGTCCCAACAGAAATAAAAGTCAGTGCCTGCAAATACTGGGTCTATCTGATGAGTGCATAAAGGATGGAGGAGGAGGAGATGATGCTTGTGAGTGGTGGCTTTGTGCCCGATCCGTCATCCCTCAGTTCCGGAAAGTGCCAGTCAGGGTCCGCCCCAGGCACACAGGGAGCAGGCAGAGCTCGGCTTCTCAGCACCGCCTTGCCTTGCCCGCCCCCGGTTGCTTCTCCCCAAGCCCTTTAGCTGCCCCGCGTGCCTTCCCCAGGTTAGCCTCCAGCACCCCCGCCCCGACCTGCCCTCAGACCCACAGCTGCTGGACCAGGGGTGTCTCCATCCTCAGAGCATCTGTTGGGGTGCCCTTCCCAGGCCTGAGACACCCCAGGGGCCTGTCTCCACTCCTGGGCAGGAAAGCAAGGTGAATGACTCAGCTGTCCTGGTGGCGTCTCCCTGGAGACCATGGTAGACCCCTGTGCGTGATGGCGGCGTGAGGAGGGGAAGGAAGTGGGTGCCATGGTGGTCTGCGGCCACGTGGGAGCTCCACTTGCACGCCAGGTCATGCCGTGTGGGCTCACCTGGGCCCGTGGGAATCGAAAGAGGGAGAAGGTGAGTGTGGCCGGAGCCTCTGCTCCAAGGCTCACAGACCTAAACGCGGCGCAGAACTGGGAGTGAGCGCATGACCCCGCTGGGCTGGGCAGTGGGCACTCAGCCCCAGTGGAGCGTGCCCGGCAGACACGCTGGCCAGTGGGAACACCTTCAGGGCTGTGCCTGGCTCACGGGCCACTTTGAGACCTAAGCTCTAGTCCACCTGACCCCTGACCCCTGACCCCTTTCGGCTAGGGGGCCATCCGCCCTCAGCCTGGAAGTGTCCAATGGCAGAGAATTAATTCACTGTCTCACAAGCACTCCTCAGCGGGTGGGGGGTCCTGACGTACGCACGCACGCTGGGCTGGGAGCTCCTGCCCAGGACAAAACCACGCCCACTCCGACCCGGCGACCTGTCACCCATCTTCAGATCATGGTCATGACTCTCATCTCTGCCCCCGGGGGCCTGCTTAAATGTCCCCAATTTCTTCAACTTTGTCCCCTTCTGCAGAGCCCCTCCCATTTCCCCTCCCCCTAGGAACCACCCCACGCCTTCCCTGCCCCCTCTCCCAGCCCCATTCCCAGTGGATCTGTAACAGGTGGCGACCAGGTGGGAGGAACACCAGGGCTCAGCTGAGTGCCAAGGGCAGGAGCAGCGTCCCCCAGTCCAAGACCTGAACGGTCAGTGGCATGGCTTTGGCAGATGGACCACAGCACAGAATCACTGCCTGCCTCCTAACTCTGAAGGTGTCAGGAAGAACGGGGGGCGGGGGTTGGGGGGGCGGGGAAGACAGGCTGGAAATGACCGTCTAAATATAGCCCGGCCTCGCGGAGCGCACCTGAGTCACCTCTGACTCAGGTCGGCGTGCTGCCTACTCAGTGAGGGGCTTGGGGAGGCCGCCTGCTGCTCTCTAACCCCTGAGCCTCCCCCCGCATCTGCCAGCCCAGCCTGAATGAAGAAAGGCCCGGGGAACTGTGGCCAGGGCCTCGGGTTTAGGGCACTGAGCTGGTCCCTCGCTCGGGGCTGGATGTCCATACATCTTCACTTTCGAGCTCCATTGGCTGGCTTAACGTAGCAGGAGGACATGTCCTCCCGGTTCTGGAGGGCTGATGTCTGTAGGGATGGCGTCCCACACGGGCATCGAGAAAGCACCTCCCTGCACCCCTCTAGCTTCCGGGCTGTGGCAGGTCACCCCGACCTCTGCCCCCACCCTCACGCAGCCTCCCCCTTGCTGTGGGGGTGGCCTGCGGTCTCCCTCGGCCTCTCTGTTCTGAGGACACCGGTCATGGCTGAGGGTGGATGGCTCCCCAGCCAAAAGGGGTCAGGGATCAGGGGTCAGGTGGACTAGAGCTTAGGTCTCAAAGTGGCCCGTGAGCCAGGGGCCACCCCAGGTAACCCACGCTTAGCTCCTCACCTCGGGATCTTTAACTTCATCACACCCCGGTCGGGTGACATCCTCAGGTCACAGGACCGGACACGGATAGGTTTGGGGAGAATATTTTTCCACCTGCCAGAGGGAGTGCCTGGGTTTACAGAAGTGGGAATTCGGGGGCTACGGCCCAGGGGGAAATTCAGAAAGGGACGGACACACGCAGAAAAGGGATTGCCGGCTATCAATGAAACGGGCCCGAATCGACCAGCATTTTTGGTGGGATTTTCCAACAAAGCTGACAGGCTCGATTTTGTGCCACAAAAACCTTATCTTCTGTGATTCCCTGATCACTTCGATTAGCAAAAGGAAAAGTTTTCAAAAAGAAACACCTGTGTGGAGTGTACAGACTTTAGGGGTGGCAGGGAATAAGACGGAGACACGTACTTTGGGTAAGTTCAAGTCAAACCTGAGTTACAAATGTAAGTTCTGACCGACAAAATGTGAGATAGCACGCCTCCTAAGAGGCAAAGAGCTAGCTGATGGGCGGATAAAGGAACAAGAAGAAGACGTACAAACACAAAACCTTCGGATGTATGAAGCAGGCATGCCACTGGGACTTGACACCAGAGAGACGTGGCCTGTGCTCGCACAGTCCCGGTAGCTGCCGCGAACACCACGTGTCCACTGAGCACCGGAAATGGGGCTAGTGCATCGGACGGCTTGAATCTTTAAGTCTATTTCATTTTTTTAAACTATGTTTTGATGGATTTCAGGGAGAGGGAGAAAGAGAGAGAGAAACATCCATGATGAGAAAGAATCATGGATCGGCTGCCTCCTGCCCGCCCCCCTGCTAGGGATGGAGCCAGCAACCCAAGCGCGTGCCGTGACCGGGAATCGAACCGGTAACCTCTCCTGGTGCATGGATGACGCTCAGCCAAGTGAGCCACACTGACGGGGCGAGAAAACTGTCTTTATGTGCCTATTAAAGGAGCCATGCACGACATGCATGCAAGAGTAGGCCTTCCTCTCCCGGCTGCCGACACCAGCTTCCCTCCGGCACCCGGGACCCAGGCTTCTCTCTGGCCACCGGCAGGCACCCAGGACCCGGGCTTCCCTGGAAGGTTGTCCAGAAGGACGTCCGGTCTAATTAGCATATTACACTTTTATTATTGTAGGTAGTTAGCCACGTTCTAGGGCACACCAAGAACAGAGCTACCCTGAGTTTGTGGGAGGGGACAAGAGAAAACTGGCCGGGAAGAGGGCTGCTCCAGAGTGACCGGCGGTGAGAGAGATGATGGCGGGACCGAGGGCCTTGCCAGCCTCATGCTCTAAGTCCCTCCTTCTGCCGGAAGCACCACGAAGAACCACCGGCTTTCTTTCCAGGGCTGTGTGTGAAGAGCAGTCCCAGACCTGGGGAGGGTGGGGGGCGCAAGCTTGTCCCTGGCTCAGCACGGGCTCGGACCACGGTGGTCATCAGGTGGCCTGGGGAAGGGTGTGTGGCTGGCAGCCGCGGGCATCCAGGAGCCGAGGGGCGGGCAGGCTGCCGCTGGGGCCGGGGCTCGATGTCGCCTGGCAGCATGTAGGACGGGAAGGAGGCCCAGAAAGGTCCGCCCGCCCCGTGAGCAGCCTGCATGCCCAGATGGGTGTTTCTAGAGGGTTTTGCTGCCTAAGGAAACTCACTCTCGCCCCCTCCCCCCAGCCCCACACACACAAACCGCGGGAGCGACTTATGAAAAACAGATGCTGGATGGAGCCGGGGTGAGGGGATGGGGTTGAACTGAGCGTGCCCCCCACCTCTCCACCAGCCCTGGTCCGATGCAGACCCAGCCTGGCTACGGAAGAGGCCCTCGGATGATGGCAGCGCACACGCGTGACGAGCTGCAAAAGGGCCCACGAGGACCTGGGCGGCAGCGGGCCGCGGCTGATGTAACGATCCCAAGACGTGACACACCAAGGGCTCACCGCAAGCCGGGCATTGCTCTACACTCATTTTGTTCCTCCCGGCAAGTCCGGCGAACCCTGTCTACGTCGTCCCCGTTCCCACAGGCGCAGAGAGGTTACGGGACTGGCCCAAGGTCACGTGGGCAGTAAAAGTGGCAGAGCTGGGATTTGAACCCAGGCACACGGGTTCCGTCTCTTAAACCCTGCCTGGCACAGACCTTGCCCTTCATCCCTGGAAAGGAGAGGACGAGCCAGTATTCCTTCAGCACCAGCTGCCTGATGAGGTCATTTCTATTACCTTCATTCCGTTTTCGGAGATATGATCATCATCCCCGTTTTACCGATGATGAAAACTGAGGCTCAGGCAGCACAGCAGGGAACCTGCTCAAGGTCACACAGTGACTCCGCGACAGAGCCTGGATTTTATTTTATTTTTTTAATATATTTTATTTATTTTTTACAGAGAGGAAGGGAGAGGGATAGAAAGCTAGAAACATCGATGAGAGAGAGACATCCATCAGCTGCCTCCTGCACGCCCCCTACTGGGGATGTGCCCGAAACCCAGGTACATGCCCTTGACCGGAATCGAACCCGGGACCCTTCAGTCCGCAGGCCGACGCCCTATCCACTGAGCCACACCGGTTAGGGCGAGCCTGGATTTTAATATGCGCCTGGCCTCACTGCAAAACGCGGCACATAATGGTACCTCAATAAACGCTGAGCCCCTTCTGTCTACTCCGGGTCCAGGAGTCATCTCCTATACTCATGTCTGTCCTGGCCTGGTTGCAGTCCCACCCCCCTCTCCCCGCCTCCCCGCCACCACCACCTCAGCCAGACCACTTACTGTTAGCAAGCCAGCCAGAAAAAGCCAGAGTGAGTGTGGAGACCTCAGTCAGGGGCTGACTGGAGCCTCACCACCCTCCCCTCGGCCCACCCACCGCCCCGCAGGGACCTTAGGACAGGAGCCAGCCGTGCAGACAAGGGCCGCACGGATCGGCAGCCGGCGGCTGGCTCCCAGGGCGGGCAGCCAGGTGCCCGCGGCCACAGGAGAGAAGGGCCCCTCTTCTCTCTGCTCAAAGGTGGATTGAGGAAGGCTGGCTCCATGATTTTTCCAAGAAGCTCGTCTAGAGCCAGAGAATGGGAACATCTGTGCCGTGGGCTCCGTTCTGGATGCGGCTCAGGCCACAGTCTGGGGCTGGCGTCAGCTGGAGACAGCCCTGCGTGGAGGAAGCTCTGGGCCGCGGGCCGGCTGGTGGGGCCCGCTGGCTGGCCTGCTGCTGAGGGCAGCCGCCGGCCTCCTCCCCAGACACAGGGAGTCCAGGCCAGGCAGGGGAGCGAGGAAAAGCCTGAGGCTGGGGTGCCAGGGGCCTTCTCCATCACCTGTTGGTGCTAAGGAGCTGGAGAAGGCCCTGGCCACCCAGCAGGCAGGCCGGGGGCTAGGGCTCCCCGTTCTGAACCCACGCACCTCCCCTTTTCCCCTGCCTCTCAAGACGGGCACCCGTGGGCATCTCTCAGTTCCTCCACCAGCCCGCTCACCACAGCTACAGGGGACTGTAGGTCTCATCTTCCCGTGACCCTTTTTACCCATTTGACACACACCAAGTGGCCAGATGACGATGATCTCTGAACGCATAATAACCCAGCCACTCAGTGTATATCCTAGATAACAAAAGGCTAATATGCAAATTGTCCCCTCCACCAGAAGTTCGATCAGCAGGCAGGCCGGCCAACTGCCCACGTTCCCTCCCGCTGGCCAGGCTGGCCGGAACCCACCCATGCACGAATTCATGCACCGGGCCTCTAATATATACACACACACATATGTGTGTGTGTATATATATATGTATATGTATATGTGTATACACACACACACACACACACACACACACACACTGAGTGGCCAGATTATTATGCGTTCAGAGATCATAATAATCTGGCCACTCAGTGTATATTTTATTTTATTGATTTCAGAGAGGAAGGGAGAGAGATAGAAACATCAATGATGAGAGAGAGTCATTGATCAGCTGCCTCCTGCACGTCCCCTACTGAGGGGGATCGAGCCCGCAACCCGGGCATGTGCCCCTGGCCGGAATTGAACCTGGGACCCTTCAGTCCGCAGGCCGACGCTCTATCCACTGAGCCAAACCGGCTAGGGCGCTATATATGTTAAATTTACATTTTATTTTCTTGAAACGGCAATGTGTTTACGTGGTTCGAAGTCAAAATGCTACCGCGCGCTATCCATTGAGAGAAGTCTTATTTCAGGCCCTTGGCCCGGTAGCCCAGTCAGTCAGAGCGTCACCCAATATGCCAAGGTTGTGGGTTAGAGCCCCCCAGTCAGGGGACATATTAAGAATCAACCAATGAATGCATAATTAGGCGTAACAACAAACCAGTATCTCTCTTTTTTATATAATCTCTGAACGCACAATAACCTGGCCACTCGGTGTATATCCTATATAATAAAATTATATAATACATAGGATATACACTGAGTGGCCAGATTATTATGTGTTCAGAGATCATACACACACACACACCCTCTCTTTCTAAAAAAAAAAAAAAAAAAAATCAATAAAAATATATTCCGGGGTGAGTGTTAAAAAAAAAGGAAGCGGGTGAGGCTAATGTCCTACTTGTAACCTCTACCACGCCTGCCCTGGGTAAACCTCTCCAGACCGTAGGGATCTAAGGAACACAGCTTAAACACCACCATCTCACAAATGGGAAACTGAGGCTCAGAACAAGGGCAAGACAGAACTGCGGTCCCAAGTTACCCTGTGGCGGAACCGGAACTAGAAGCCCGATCTCTTGGGGCTCTGCTGGGCCACACTATTCAGGCTGCATCCCCAGAGGGTCCCCGACGAGGCTTCTGGGGCCACGGAATGGAATCAGAGGCAGAGGTTTCTGTGAGCCCAGCCGTGGACACAGCCATCGACCCAGCTGGGGCCACAGCACGGACACAGCCGTGGGCACAACACAGCCGTGGGCACAGCCGTGGGTCGCGGATTTGCGTCTCTCTCACTCTGGGCCTCCACGTCCTGGTCCATCGCTCAGGGTCAGCCCCTTCGCACTCCCAGGATAAAGAGGCTTTGCGTTCCCGGAAGGAATAACGAGGTACCCGCACAGAGAGACTCCAGGTTGGACTCTTTAAGAAGTGGAAAGTCAAGCGTGTGCAGGAACAAGGACGCCCGGGAGCCGCCGGCCTTTGGAGGCACATGCAAGCAATCCGCGCTTTTGAAGAGAATCGCTGGCGGGTTTTTACAACCAGCAAGTGACGGAGGAAACACAGTTTATGAAAGGGCAATGTGTTTACCGCCAAGCAAAGGCCAAGGGGAGGGAGGGTCTGTCTAATCGGGAAGGATTTAACCAATAAACAGGATCGCAGCGGGCCAACAGGCAAAGTGGACAGAGGGAGGGAGGCCAGCCTACATCCGAAAGACTCAGTCTCCAAGGATGGGACCGGCCAGGGGCACGAGGAAGAGGCGGGGTTTATAGGAGCCACCACCTCCCCCCCACCCCCACCCCACCCCCAGCTTGTAGGTGAGGAGGGTGACTCAGCTGGCCCAGAAGCCAGAAAACCTGGCTCCTATCTTGGACTTTGCCACCCATGGGGCCCCTGGACCAACCAGCCACCTCCCTGTGGTCCAGATGCACCGTCTCCATGATGAGAGGGTTGGACTCAGCAGGGGGATAAGGGGGGAAGCTGTTAAACTTTCTTTTCAGCTCCAGAGTGAGGGGACTGGACCTTGCCTTGGACCGATGACCCTCAGGCCCCAGGAGACAGGCAGCAGCCGCCCTCATGAACCCGGAGGGCTTGGCCAGGGAGCAGCCCAGATGGTGCCCGTTCCTCGCCTGTCCTTTTGCTAAACCACAGGAGATGGTCTCTCCGATGCAATCTCTCGTCATCCTGAGACTTGAGGTCCCAGGGTTTTCGTCTATGTGGTTTAGGAAAAGGTGAGGCGATGCGATTCCTTGCACCCAGACTAGCGGAGTAGGAACGCACGCTTGCTTCTTCAGAGTTGCCTGCCCTGGGCACCACCTCCTGCGAGCCCTCCCCCAGCCCTGGCCCCGGTGACACCCGGGAGCTGGGGGGGGGGGGGGGCGGGGTAAGACAGGAAGGAGGCCTGCGGTGCCTTTCCGGAAGGAAGCTGCTTCCCCGGTTACTGGAAAGGGGCTCCGGTGTTGAGACACGTGGGTAGATGGAGACACACACACACACACACACACACACACACACACACACACACTGCACCTGCAGCCAGCACACACCTTGAAAAAGAGACATTCATCGGTGTGGCTCAGTAGATAGAGCGTCGGCCTGTGGACCAAAGGGTCTCCCGGGTTCGATTCCAGTGAAGGGTACGTACCTGGGTTGCAGGCTCCTCCCTAGCCCAGGCCTTAGTCGGGGCTCATGCAGGAGGCAACCAATTGATGTTTTTCTCACATCGGTGTTTCTGTCTGTCTTTCCCTCTCTCTTCCACTCCCCCCGCCCCGCCAGGAGAGAGAGAGAGAGAGAGAGAGAGAGAGAGAGAGACATTCAGGTGCCCTTTAGGAGCCAAGAAAGGGACAGGTGTTGGACATCAGGTGAAGCCCAACTACTGTCCCCCAGGATGGGCCATCCCCTAGGCCCGTGGTGGGCAAACCGTGGCTCACGAGCCACAGGCAGCTCTTTGGCCCCTTGAGTGTGGCTCTTCCACAAAAGACCACGGCCTGGGCGAGTCTATTTGGAAGAAGTGGCATTAGAAGAAGTTTAGGTTTAAAAAATGTGGCTCTCCAAAGACATTCCAATCGCTGTCCCGTTGCTATTTGGCTCTGTGGACGAATGAGTTTGCCGACCACTGGCCTAGAGTATCTGCCCCACGTGACCTGTCTGAAGCTGAAAAGGTCTCCATCCTGAGGCATCGCTGACCCCAAGGGGCTCAGAAAGGGGACTGTGGGCTGTGCTGCTAACATCCCCCTGCAGATGAGGACACAAAATGCCTCCCCCTAGGCCGCACGACTGGGAAGCGGGGACGCAGAATTTAAAGTGCCAAACCTGTGGCTTTGCACCCTGTGCTCAGCCCAGCATTTCAGCGGGGGCCCATGCGTGGGAGCCCAGGACTGAAGCGAGGTACCCAGGAACCCAGCAACCTGCAGAGACACAGATCCCAGCCTTTCCTCCCTGCAGCCATCGGAGGTGGCACAGCCCCGCCTGGAGGAGGGCAGGTTCAAAGGTGAACAGGATGTAAGAGCAGCGCAGTGGAAGGTCTTATGAAATAGTTAGGGAGCAAAGGTCAAGCAAGTCTTTTTTTATATATATATTTTTATTGATGTCAGAGAGGAAGGGAGAGGGAGAGAGAGAGAGAGAAACATCCATAATGAGAGAGAATCATGGATCGGCTGCCTCCTGCACGCCCCACACAGAGGGATTGAGCCCGAAACCTGGACACGTGCCCTGACCAGGAATCGAACCCAAGGACCCTTCAGTCCGCAGGCTGACGCTCTATCCACGGAGCCACGCCAGCCAGGGCCATCAAGCAAGTCTCGATGCCGTGGGCGGGGTGAGCAGTAGCAGACGTGTGACGCCTCACCTCGCTCTCCTGCTCCCTTAACCACCGCAGGCCCGTCCCAGGAGCTCCCAGGGCCCCCCCTCCTGACGCTCCCACCTCTGAGCACAGGTACACTGAGTTCTTTGGGTAGGACATCTAAGAAAGGGCCACGCACGCCAGGGCTTCAGAGAGGCAGCCTGGGTCCCCCGCCTCCTGTGGTCTCTTCGGGAAGCCTCCCGAATAAATGGATTCATGCTGCTGCTACCTGCACCTGGGTGCTTGGCCTGTGTGTTTCGAGAGGGTTTGAATTATTTTCAAAAAAAATTAACATTCTCTGCCAGGCCAGCCCGTCCCGGTAAACGACCACACAGTGCAACGTGACAAGGGCCCCTTTCACAGGCCCCGACGGCCGGGGCCGGCCGGGCGGCGGAGGCAGCTCTTGATGAATCAGCCTATGTTAGAGGGGCAATGACTCAGAGCCTTGCTCTGCCCGGATTCTGGCTGCGCCGCGGCAGATACGTGGAAGGACAGTCTGTGTTGTCATGGTTCCCCCACGATTGATTTTTTTTTTTTTTTTTTGGTAATACAAACAGGTCTTTCTCTCTTTTTAAAAAATTTTTTTGTTAATTCTTACCTGAGGACATTTTTTCCATTGATTTTTTTTTTTTTTTTTTGAGAGAGAGCGCGAGTGGAAGGGAGTGAGGAAGGAACATGAGGAGGCGGAGGAGGAGGAGGAAAGACAGAGAGAGAGAGAGAGAAACACGGATGTGTCCGTGATGCATCGATTGGTTGCCTCCCACACACACCCCAACTGGGGCCAGGGATCGAACCTGCAACCCAGGTACGTGCCCTTCACTGAGAATTGAACCCTCAACCCTTCCGTGCGCAGGCCAACACTCCGACCACTGGTCCCCACTGGCCAGAGCTAAACAGGCATTTCTGTATGTCCACATAAAACGCATTTCCCCACTACCACCATTGTAATGTGTAATTTCGTCTTTTTCAACATAACCACTTTTCCCTGTAGGGCTCCCAATTACCTTCCGAATTTTTTAAGACAATTTCTTGAGGTGTAACTGATGTGTGGAAAAGCTGTAGATATTTCATGTATACTACTCAGTGAACTTGGGAAAAGCACCACACCCATAAAACCATTGCCACCATCCAGGGCACAGACAGATACATTATCCTCAAGGGTTTCCCCCGGTCCCCTTCATTGTAATTACTAGAGGCCCAATGCACAAAATTCGTGCAAGGAAGCTCGGCCTTCACAGCTCCGGCTTCGTCTGGAAAGTTGTCCGGAAGGTCGTCTGGACGGTCGTTCTGCTTTTCAGTCTAATTAGCATATTAGCTCTTTATTATATAGGGTTAGTGGCCCGGTGCACGAAATTCATGCTTCGGGGGGAGGGGGTGTCTCTCAGCCTGGCCTGCCCTCTCTCCAATCTGGGACCCCTCAGGGGATGTCCAACTGCCTGTGGGATCAGGCCCAAACCGGCAGTCGGACATTCCTCTCGCAATCCGGGACAGCTGGCTCCTAACCGTTCACCTGCCTGCCTGCCTGATTGCTCCTAATCACTCTGCCTGCTGGCCTGATCACCCCCAACTGTCCCCTGCTTCCGGCCTGATCACCCCTAACTTCCCCCTGCCTGCTGGCCTGATCGCCTCCAACTGCCCCCCCTGCTGGCCTGATCCCCCTAACTGCTCTCCCACGCCTTCCTGATCCCCCTAACTGCCCTCCCCTGCCTTTCTGATCCCCCCAACTGCCCTCCCCTGCCAGCCTGATCACCCCTAACTGCCTCTGCTTGGCCTCGCCACCATCACTTTGTCCGAAAGGACATCCAGTCTAATTAGCATATTACTCTTTTATTTGTATACATAGAGGCCTGGTGCATGGGTGGGGGTCAGCTGGTCTGCCCTGAAGGGGGTCCTGGATCAGGGTGGGATTCCCCTTGGGGGGGCGGGGCCGGCCAGGGTGAGGGGCCTGGGGTGGTTTGCAGGCTGGGCAAGCCCCCAGTTTTATCCGGAAGGTCTCCCGTTCTAATTAGCATATTACTCTTTTATTAGTATAGCTTATGATTATTTTGTATGCGAATGGTGATAAGAACATTTCCTTCTCCCCAGGATTACTGATGTTGGTTGTTCACGCAACCAAGCCTGTTGTGTCCAAGCCATATTGTGACCACGCTGTGCCAGGGAGGATTCTGGGCCCAGAGACCCAGCGGCGACCGCAGACCCTGTCCTCAAGGGGCTCCCCTCGAGTGGGGTGTCAAGACGATGGACCCACAAACTTTGTCGCCCCTTTCACAAGACAACTGAAATGACTGGCCAGCCCTAGGAAGCAAGCAGGCTCGTGGGCTGGTACTTTCGGAAGCTGTTTCTACTACGCAGGTGACCTTTCCGCTGAGACCTGAAGGACAGGAGGCAGGTGGCCGTGTCCCAGGCAGAGGGCACAGTTTGTGCGAAGGCCTTGAGGGGGAACAGGCTGGCCATCAGAGATTACATGTACGAGAATCTTGGCGGGGGCGGGGGGGGGGGGTCAGGGGTGTCCCAGGCACAGTGAGCATCTGAGATTTAAAGTCACAGGAAAGGCAGGAGCTAATGTGCGTGGCCACCAGGACGGGGGGGGGGGGGAGGGGGGGTCTGGAGAGGGGGGTAAATGGAGGCATGCATGAGAGAACAGCGAGACACTCTCTTCATCTTTGAACCAAGCAGCTACTTAGCTATGTACCCAGAGGAGCTACTGGCTGGAATGCAGAGACGTGCGGTCTGGAGGACGGGAGCCGCGCAGACCCCGGACGCACAAGAACGTGTCGGCGGACTCTCCGGCAGCACGGGGGCTGGGTTTGTTCTGTGCGGCTCTGGAGAGCAGGTGGGCTCTGCACCCCCTCAGGAATTAAAGCAGCCCCCCAGAATGAGAAGGGCCACTGTGGGAAGTGACGTTGGAGCCTTCCAAGCCAACATGGTGGGGGGGGGGGGGGGTGCCGGGGGGGGATGCACAGGGGGGGTGCCCAGAGAGGCCACCAGATGTTTCTGGACACGCCTCCCCTGGAGCTAAGGGGGGTCACTGCTCCCGACCGGCCCCCTCAGAGAGAACCTTAAAGCCGCGCCCTGGCCTACCCTCTTGGGTTCAACGATAAGAGCTACTCCTTGGAAGCTCTTAGCCTGTGGTGGCACCCAAATCCCTTTGAGGACCCTCACTCAGAAGGTTGCACCCACAACACCGCATTCTAACACAGGGCCTTTACAGACCCCCGTCATCTGTCCCTGGACATTCCAGGGACCCAGACTCAGATTAGGGAGGATGTCTGTCCGTTCCTGTACTACCTTCCCCTCAGGGGTGAGTCAACAGTCCTGGGGTCATTCTCCGGGCCCCCCTTGTGGTGTCCCCCAAGGGCCCGAGATCGCCAACTAAGCAAGAGCATCCTCTTGAGGCACGGCCGGGACTCTGAGTCCTAAGAGCGATGCCCCACTTCCATCCTCGTGGTCTGCTTTTCCTTTATATGACCCGGGGAGTTTGGGGAACCCCATCGTGTGACCCTAGAGAAGGTGGCTATCAACACCCTTGGGGAAAGTGGATTGCTGCTGTACACCTCAATATTTGGATTAAAACCCTCCCTGGAGTGTGCACCCAGAGGAAATAAGGGTCTCTCTCTGAACTTGGGCTCTGCTGGGGGTCGCCTGCCACAACAGGCAGCAGAAGCAAAAGGAAAGGAAGAACTGAGCAATATGTGTGAGAGGGGGAGGGGGAGGGGGAGAGAGAAGGAAGGGGTGAGGGGGAGGGAAAGGGAGAGGGGAGGAGAGAGGGAGAGGGGGAGAGGGAGGGGAGGGGGAAGGGAGAGAGGGGCAGGAGAAAGGGAGGGCAGGAGGGGGGGAAGGCGGAGGAGAGGGGCAAGGAGAGGAAGAGGGGAAGGGCAGGGAGAGGGGAAGGAGAGAGGGAAGGGGGAGGGGAGGGGGAGCGGGAGGGGCATCTGGCAGGGACAGGCCATCCACAGCCTGGTGCACCACAGTAAGCATTTGGGACGCTGTGGGAAGCCGCTGTTGAGTTGTAATCAGGGCGGTAACATCCACTCACAGAGGAGCCTCAGGGATTCCCCCCCAGAACAGGAAAGTGGCAGGTTTCCAAGAGGTGTCTTCCCAGAAGCGAGCGAGGGACCCTGAGCTCCAGCACATGTCCGCTGTAACCAGACCATGTCTCTGTGGCCAGTAGGCACAACCCGAGAAGGCAGGGTAAGCTGCTTTAACCTCACGACTGCCATGAGGCAGAGACGAGGGCGCCCGGGGGGTATGTCGCCTGTGTGTGTGTGGACACGTGTACGTGTGTGTGTGTGTTTGTGTGTATGTGTGTTTTCTAGCAAAAGAGGAAGTTCCCTTGGCCACCCTTGGGAGATCATCTGTGATATCATGTCTGGAGGGGACTCGGGGTGAGGACAGTGGCTCAAGATCCTGCCCTGGAAAGCTATTTCAAGAGTCAGGAGGGAAAGGTAGCTGAGCCTGGTGTCAGGGTCCCCAGGGAAGGGGGAGGGGGTGGGATTCCCCGAGCTCCCAGGCACCCCGCCCAGAGAAGGGGCCCTTGGATGGACTCTGCCCGCATGGATGTCATGACCCCTGACTACCGGGTCACAATCTGCGATGTCTGAAGACAAAGCCAAGTCCTGCCTCCATCTTTTCAAGGGCATTGGGTGACCTGCTCAAGAGCACACAGCCACTAAGGGCAGAGACGGGACCAGAACCTGGGCCTCCAATATCCAGCCCACTGCTCCTCCTCCTTTTTTTAAAATATATATTTTTTTTATTTCAGGGTGGAAGGGAGAGGGAGAGAGAGAGAGAAACATCAGTGATGAGAGGGAATCATTGATCAGTTGCCTCCTGCACGCCCCCAACTGGGGATGGAGCCCGCAACCCGGGCACATGCCCTGACCGGGAATCGAACCGTGACCTCCTGGTTCATAGGTCCATGCTCAACCACTGAGCCACGCCGGCTGGGCACTCGTCCTACTTTTGCAGCTCTGGGAGCCCAAGAAAAGACCCTCCCTGCTCTCAGGGAGCTGCTAACCAGGCATGGAAGGGAAGAGGCGCCTGAGCAAATTATGGCTGCAAATGCAACCACAGCTCAACCACGTGCAAAGACAAAGCACACCCCACCCCTTTGCAGGGACAATTGCCAGAGCAGACAACCGGGGGTCCCGCGAGCACCCGGCATCCAGCTCAACCCCGTACATTGGGTGCAAGATGAGAGCGCCCCCAGATGACACGGATATCTGCAGCCTCTTTCTATGCACGGAGCTCCGACTGGGTCATGAGGTCAGCATCTACACAGTGGAGAGTTCACACCTTGGAGAAGGCCCCCATGGAAAGAAAGCCTCAACGTGTCCGGAGGCTGCAAGTCCTGAGCCCCCGGACATGACCCTCAACAGTAAGGTGCTACGTTCACCACCTCGCCCTCCCGACAGCCCCACACACCCTTGGGGAGAGCCTTGCAGACATGACAGAGCCAGCCTGGCCTCCAGGACAAAGTGTGGTGTCCAGGACCCGTGCCAGACCTATTACTCAAACACACCACCAATCCAAGGGCCGGAATAGGAGCAATTATTTAAGTATTCTTGGAAACCCTGAAATTTTCTTTCTCTTCGCCTGGGCTCATTTTTTCCTCTGGGCTTCAGAACAGACTCGCGATTGTCAGCACAACCCCCCCTCATTCCACCCTCCCTTTCCCCAACACACACACACACACACACACACACACACACACACACACACTCACACACAAGAAACCCATGTAGACAGGGTCTTCTGTGGCTTTGTAGAGAGCCCAGGATCACAGGGCACTGGGGATTCCACGTGGTAAGACCCAGCTTCCCTGCTAGAGGCAGCAGGTGGAGGAAGCAAGGTTGGTGGACATGGAGGGTGGGGGGCAGAGAGGGGGACAGTGCTGGGGACATGGCTGGAGAACAGACTCCTCTTCAAACAGCTCAAAGCCCTGGAGAAGTAGCCGGGCGAATTGAGCTAGATACTGTTTCTTTGCCCACAGTGCATCCAAGCAGGGACCCCCTTGTTCTCCCCAGCCACTAGGTGGCGCCCTTGTGTCTGTTACCCAGCTTGCTGGAGACGGAAGCTCCCAGGGCTACCTGAGCTGGGTCACGCCAGTGCCTCTCCCACCGTGGCCCCTGATGACCAGTAGCTGCCACCTACGCCCCCTTGCGCCCTCCATTACCAGCCCATCAGGGGAGGGCTCTGCTGACCACCGGCATCACGTCATTCTAAGCTCCCTGGGGCCTCCAGTGACATCACGCCCTGCCCCTCGCTCATGCTCATTTTCCAGTCACCGTGCCCAGAGCACCAGGGCTAAGTGAAACGCGCCGTGGACCAGGGGTCCTCACACTTTTTAAACGGGGGGCCAGTTCACTGACCCTCAGACCGTTGGAGGGCCGGACTAGAGTTTAAAAAAAAACAAAAAACTATGAACAAATTCCTATGCGCCCTGCGGGCCCGGGAGGAGGTGGCTGCTAAGCAGGACAGGCAGCGGCACCCGGCGGGCCGGATCCATGTCCTCGGCGGGCCGCAGGTGGCCCGCGGGCTGTAGTTTGAGGACCCCTGGCTCGCCGGAGAAGGGGCCTTCAGCTGGGAGGCCACGGCTGCTTGTGGAAGATGTCAGCGCTTTCCCGTTGGACGCCGAAGCTGCCGCTTGGAACCGGCGCTTCCAAGGAAACCTCATCTGTAAAAGGAGGGGGTGGGGCGATCCGGAGAGCCACTCTGGCTCTGACAGTTTCTGCTACGATGGAAAACCCCACGGAGCCGGGGGGGGGGGGGGGGGGGAGGGGGGGGGAGAGGGGGGGGAGCCCAGCGCCACCGCTGCTGGTTGGCGGTGGCAGTGGCACAAGAGCGGTTGTGAATCAGTTTTTATTTTGGGCCTCACAGCTGATAGATTCATTTGTACTTTATGGGCCGTCCTCTGCGCCAATTCCCAGAAAATCACTCCCTCCCGGGCTCCACTGACATCACCAGCCACCACCGAGAAGGCCCCGGGGTGTGCACACCTTCGGGGGGGGGGCGTCCCTGTTCGAGGACGTGCCTCCAGGTGAAAAAGGGGCTGTTATGGATGGGGCCCCCTGTCGTAACGGAGACCGAGGTGCTCCCCTCTCCATCCACTTTTCAGGAAGTTTGAGAGCTTCCGAGGGTTTTCCCACCAAGAACTCATTCCCAGATTTGAATGTAATGGGGTCCCCGTCTTGGGTCAAGCAAATCCATCCTCTCTGAAGAGATGGTGAAGACAGACGGACGGACAGACGGGCACGAGAGCTCTCCTTTCCAGACAGCCCAGCACACTGAACTTGGAGGGGTTTGGCCTGCACTGCCATAGACTCTGGGCTTGGCGGTTTATTATTTATGTATTTCCCTGTTTGTTTGTTTAATTATTTCTTACGGAATTTCTCCATTTGGGTACAGTTTTCCTGAGCTCTTTCCTTTTGGGGTTCTCCCCCCTCCCCCCCCGCCCCGCGCCCCGTTTTACTGGTTTGTGATTGCCGTACAACACTGTGTAAGTTTCAAGCATTCAGCACACATAATTTGACATAATAATTTGTAGTAAAATGACTACCCCAGTAAGTTGAGTTAACATCCCTGCTAAGCTCTTTTATTGGGAAATGAAACATAAATCCTTTTCTTCTCCTTAAGACAGAGAGGGGAGAGGTTTTAATTGTCTTTTCTGTTGGAGGCCAAAACCACTGAACTGAAGAATGCGCGTAGAGGAGACCAGGCAGGAAGGAGATGAACCACAGCGAAGACCAACAGACTGTTTCTAAATTGAGGACGGTTTCTAAATGGACCAAGCCAGGAGCATTCTCTCTGTCCAGGCTCGAGTCTTTAGAATCCTAGAATCTCCTCCCTGGGAGACACCCAGCCTACAGCGATCTCCCTTCCTTCATCCTTGGCCATGGCCACCCCTTCCCTGCTTCAATGGAAACACAAGTCTATATATATATATATATATATATATAAAATCTATATATATAAAAGGCTAATATGCAAAGTGTCCCTTGGGAGTTTGACCAGAAAATTGGGAGTTTGATCACTCGCTTTGATGTGCACTGACCACTAGGGGGCAGCGTGCAATGAAGGAAGGCCTTGGCCAGCAGCCCACAGCTGGTAACCAGCAGCCGCCCCGGGGAAGGAAGGCCACAGCCGGCAGCCGGAAGGCCCCAATCGGCCCTGATGGCCAGCCAGGCCTAGGGAACCCTAGCTGTGTACAAATTTCATGCACCGGGCCTCTAGTGTTTTTATAACTTGGATGTTGTTGTTTTTTCAATCTTTTAAAGTCCTTAGGTTGAGCAGAAATCGTCCTCCCTGCAACTCGTATCGGCAAGCGGCAGGCCTGTCCTCGAAAAGCCCGTACAGGGAAGAAGGCCAACCCTGTTCCAAGTTAGCCTGGACAACAACCTCCATAGCAACGCTGCCTGCACTCACCCCAGCAGTCAGGCCTACGCTCTCTTCTGGCTAAAACCACACCACCACCACCACCACCCCGTTCTTGTAACCACTCCTCATCCAAGGTCATCTCCGGAGCCTTCACCTGGCGACTCACCTCGGGACACTGAGCAAGTTGTCAGCCGCCCTTTTACACCGTGACTGGGGTCTGGACGTCCCTGGTGTTGCCTGGTTCTGTGCTGGTGGGCTGGCAGATGTGGGGACAAGCCCAAACTGAGGTTGCAAAGCCTCATGCAGATGTCACACCCAACACTGGCCACAGGGACACATCCTGGCCTGTTACGAGGATAAATCTTTGAGCGGCTGGCGGATACTACGGCACGTGGTCTGCCACGAGAACCACACGCCACATACTCTGAAATGTGTCTCTAGAGAATCAGAGGGTGGTTGGAAGTGATTCGCTTTTCATTCCATGAACACTTAAGTGTTCCCTTCTCAGATCGCATCACTGGTCATGGAGGAAAGGCCATGGCGCTGTGACGATGAATGACCCAGTCTTCACCCTCAAGGAGATTCAATCCAACAAGCTCGCAAAGGCCTGACTGGCCCAGGTGTGCTGGCTCCAAGCAACTTTGGAAGAACTCTGCTTGAGATCCAAAAAGAACAGGCATACCAGGGGATGGGGAACCTTTTTTTCTGCCAAGGACCATTTGGGTATTTATAACATCACTAGAGGCCTGGTGCACGAAATTCATGCAAGGGGCTCGGCCCTCGCAGCCGCGGCTTTGTCCGGAAGCTCGTCCGGAAGGACGTCCAGAAGGTGGTTCAGCTGTCCAGTCTAATTAGCATATTATGCTTTTATTATTATAGATTCTCGTACCATACAAAATTATCAACTTAAAAGTTAGCCTGCTATGTCTGGTTGGGTATGGCTCAGTGGTTGAGCATCGACCTTTGAACCAGGAGGTCACGGTTCGATTCCCGGTCAGGGCACATGCTCGGGTTGCTGGCTCGATCCCCAGTGGGGAGCATGCAGGAGGCAGCTGATCAATGATTCTGTCTCATCATTGATGTTTCTATCTCTCTCTCCCTCTCCCTCTCCCTCTCCCTTCCTCTCTGAAATCAGTAAGAATACTTTAAAAATTAAAATAAATAAAAATTGGCCTACTATATTTGGTCAAACATGTAATTAACTCACCTCTAATGCCTTGACAGGGCCACACCAAATGATTTCCCGGACCTTTTATGGCCCGAGGGCTGGACGTTCCCCACCCCTATATAGATAGATGATTGCAGACGGAAGGAATCTTAGGAAGCTTGGAGTCATATCCCTTGGTTTACAGATGGGCAGGCCGAGCTCCAGAATTCGTCATTCGCCCACCTGGCCCTTTGTCCATCCATCCACGCCGCAAACGCATTTACTGAGCAGTCGCAATGAGCAGGGTAATATATCTGGGGGGGGCCTCCAATGAGAACAGCGATAAGGAGTGGCAAGTAACTTTGTTGGCGCATAGATAGAGCTCTGGCTGAACGATCCGGCCAGGGGAACGCACTTGGTTGGCGTCGGCGCCAGAATCAGACACCAGATCCCTTAACCACTGGCACAGGACTCATCCCAAGGCACCATGCAGTCCCTCATAAATGACAGATGGTAGGTATATCGTAATAGATACACAATAGACATACCGATGTGTAGACTAGAGCGTGCAGGCCCTATGTCAGGGGACTCTGTCCTTAGGGAACCCTGTTTTAGACACTTCGGGCAAGGTGTCTGTGATTGGCGAAGACGCCGGCCACACAGAAATAACGAAGGATGCAGGAGCTCCCGGCAAACCATTCCACCCGCCTCCCAGGAGCAGAGCAAAATGACTTCCCCTTGCCAACAGCCTATCAAAGCTCGCCCCCAGGAGCACCAGAGAGCAGCCCAACCTGCCCTGCTGCTCTTTCAGCTCCACAGGATTGGGTGTCCCTGACTTTCCTGAAACCTCCCCACCCCCACCCCCCACCCTCAACCCCTTGGCTCCAGGAAGCTGCAGGCTTCTCCCTCCCTGCTGACTGCCCCTCCATAGTCGCTTTCCCCGTGAACATCGACAGGGACCTGTCCTCATTCTTCTTCTCTCATGCCAATGTCTCTCCTTGGAAGACTCTGTGCATGACATTTCCAAATCTGCATCGCCATCTTGACAAGGGGTCCCCTGTTCCGCTTGACTCTCCCTCCATTGCCTCAAACTCAACAGGTCTCAAACCACGTCTTCCTCGCTCCATCCCCATTCTCCTGCTGCCAAACCTCCGTCGCCTTTCCACAATCCCGGCTTCCAGACCCATTCTCTTAGTCCATCAGGCTTAAACACTGAAATAAAATTTAGTTTTTCTCCCTTACGTATGTAAAGTTAATCACAAGTAAGTCATTAGGGACTCCTCCCTCAGATCAGCTTAATTTTATCCATCCACCTATCCATCCATCCATCCATCTATCCATCCCCAAATCCTTCCCTCCATCCTTCGAGGACAGTCGTGCCAAATTTCATGCACCAGGACTCCAATATACAGATAGACAGACAGACAGACAGACAGATAGATAGATTCTCGTACCATACAAAATTATCAACTTAAAAATTAAGCTGCTCTATTTGGTCAAACATTTTAATCACCGAGCTTACCCTGGGATGACTAGGTCACATTCCAAGAAGCTCTGGTCCTCAAGCCCGAGGTAACGTCACAGCTCAGCTAAGGACTGCTGGCATATGCACCACCAGGCGCCATGCCAGCTGGAGCGATCCTGGCCTCTCACAGATGCCGCCACCCCACCCCCGCACCTTCCTTTCTCCCTGAGTCCAAGATCAAAGCCAAGAGCAGGTGCTAGCCATCCATCCCACAGAGCTGTCTCCCCATCAGGAGGCCTTGCTAGAGAGCAAGTGGAGGGACATCTCTCTCTCCCGGGGCACCCGGGCCACCTCCTGAAATCAGACCCTATTTCAGGACAGGTTGCTGGGAGTTCAGGGTTCGCCCCCTCCAGTACAGCCCACTCCCAGCCCCCGCCATCCTCAGGCTCATCCCACCACCCACCAGTGCTGAGACGCCAGCAACAAGCCTTCCTCTACGGTTCTTTTCAAAGAACAGGGGGACTATATATTAACTGAGCATCTTTTTTTCCCCTAATACATTGTTATTGATTTCAGAGAGAGAGAGAGAGATAATCATTGATCGGTTGCCTCCTGCACGCCCCCTACTGGGGACCGAGCCTGCAACCCGGGCATGTGCCCTGACCGAGAATCGAACCGTGATCTCCTGGTTCATAGGTCGACGCTCAACCACTGAGCCACCGCGGCTGGGCTTAACCAAGCATCTTTAACCTCCCAAGAACGTAGGGGCAAATGTCCAGGAGAGAACCCCTTCCAGGCTGTGCTGGGGCACACGGAGCTGCCAGCACCCCAGCGTGACCTCCCAGGGACCCGTGTAAAGACTGTCTGATCCTAATTACACCTGCATCCAAATTCCAGGATGCACAGAAAATCAAGAGCAGAGAGCGCCTTCAGAGACCAATCAGTGCCATGCCCCATAGTGCAGCTGGCAAAACCAAGACTCAGGGACGTCCTGCGGGCACTCGGTGAGGCGGAAGCGGAGGCGGAGGGCCAGGCCAACGGGCAGGACAGTGGCAGTGAGCTGCCCTCTCACTGAGACAAGACCCCGTGGCAGCCGGGGGCTCTGGGGCTTTGAAGCCCCTGAAACTTGGGGTCGGACAGGCCGTGCTGGCAAAGCCAGGAAGAAAGTGTGAGCACAGAATGGTGGAGAGTGGGGGACCAGGGGGCTGAGCCGGGGGGGCAGCGGGCACGTCCAGTGAGAGGCAGCCGTGCTTGGCCTGGGAGCCTGGCACCCCAGGAAAGGTAGGGAACAGCCCAGCAAGGACTTGGACTTCATGTTCCCTACCAGGGGCCGGGTGATCTGGGGAGCCAGCCAAGCTGGAGGAAGGACCCCCGTCTTGGCCTCTGTGCCGACTCCCACAGCTGCCGGGCACTCGGCAGCACCGGGCCTGCTTACCTCACCCGTCGGTCATGTCCAGACGGCACAGGACGCGGGCTGCTCCCTCTGCCAGGGGCCCGTGCAGAGCCAGGCGACCCAGGTCCACTTCCAAGGACTGGAGTTCCCGGTTCACTAAAAAATAAAAAGGTGTCACAACGGGGTTAGCAAAATTGGGGTGTGTTTCAGGCATTTCCTGTGAACAAACGAACACTCTTTTTACACACACCCCAAAATAAACATAAGGCAACACAATCGTGCTGTTCACAAAATCATCACAGAAAGTATATAAATAGGAATTCAGAGGCCCCCTAGGCCATGGGGCCCAGCAATGACATGAATTTAAAGTGGTACAATGGCCCTAGCCGGTGCGGCTCAGTGGATAGAGGGTCGACCGCCGGGTTCGATTCCCATTAAGGGCTCGTACCTCGGTTGCAGGCTCCTCCCCAGCCTGGGCCCCTGGCCAGGGCACGTGCAGGAGGCCACCAATCTCACATCGATGTTTCTCTCTGACTTTCCCTCTCTCTTCCACTCTCTCTAAAAATCAATGGGAAAATATCCTCAGGTGAGGCTTAAAAATTAAATTAGATTTTAAAAATAAAGCGGTCCGACGGAGGTCTTGCTAATCCCTGTGCCTGGGCGGGAAAACCTCCCTGGAAGGTAACATCTCTAGTTGAAAGTCAAGGCCCTCGGAGACCGGAACCGAATGTCTCTCTTGTGTCCCGCCCCCACCCCCTTGGTCAGCTCCACCCCTTCGGTGTGGAGAGACCCTACCTGAAGGTGGGTGGAGCCCCTAAGGGACTGGGTTTAAGAAGCCCACTTCCCACCCCCCATATACACCCAGCCCCAAGCCGTATCTTAGAGAGAGAGGAGGGCGGAACCGGGGCTGCCCCCAGGAACAGCACAGGAGCTGAATGGGGCCTTTTCACATCACGCTGCCCAGGCAGGAGGGGGTGGGGGGGGGCGTAATCCCTCCCCCGCCACACAGAGCGCCCTCAATCCGGGTGGCACAATGCACCGTTCACACAGCTCAGGAAACAAAATAAATATAGCCTCCCCCCCCCCCCAAAGACCCCACAATGGGGCTTTTTCATGGCAGGGACTCGGGACTAGCCTGCTGCCTCCACCTGGCCGAGGGGCTGCCGGGCCCTGCAGTCTCTGCCCAACCTGTCCTGGGACCCAAGAGTCCACTGGCCTGGCCTGGCCTGGCCCCGCCTGCCCACTTTCTGGCCATGGCTGAGTATGGACAGTGGCCCGGTGGGTGCAGACTGGGCAGAGCCTGGGAGTGTTGGGAGGGGAAGGAGGAGGCAAGCGAGGCACCGGACATTTACTGATTTCCTACTGTGTGTCGGGCAGGTTGAGACCCAATGAGGACTTCCTGCTTAGGGACAGAAGCCATCCGCAATTAGATCCCACAGGGCTCAGGACGGGGGCACCACTCAAGGTGGCACGCGAGACTCCAGGTCAACCCTGCAAAGCTCTAGGCCAAATGGCACCATTGGAGGAGCCTGACCCTCTCCATCACACCCGGCCAGAATTGTCCCATGCCCTCAGGCCCTTTAAGAAGCTTGGTTTCGCCCCGCCACCATGCCTCAGTGGTTGAGCATCGACCTAGGAACCAGGAGGTCACGGTTCAATTCCTGGTGAGGGCACGTGCATGCCCAGATTGCGGGCTTGGCATGCAGGAGGCAGCCGATCCATGATTCTGTCTCATCATTAGCGTTTCTCTCTCTCTCTCCCTCTCCCTCTCCTTTCCTCTCTGAAATCAATTTTTTAAAAAATTTTTTAAAAAAAGGAAGCTTGCTTTCAGGGAGGTGTCAGCCTGCCTCGGAAAGACTTCCTCTGGACTTTGCCCCATTTTTCGGTCAAAGCCGAACCCAATCACCTGTGGCTCTCCAACACGCGCACCCGTCTTGGGCGGTGCAGCCCCCGCTGCCCTCTCCCTGTCTGCTCGCCTCGAAGACCACGGGCAGCAGTTACAATACAAGCACTGGGCGCTCAGTTCATGCCACTGTGCGTGCCCGTCTCCACCACGCGGCCAGTGCTCTTGCAGGGCAGGGACTGGGTCTTCATCTGTGAAGTCCCCAGGGCCCAGCTTCAGGTCAGCAAAACGGGCTTCTTCAATAAAATGTGTCCACTGAGAGCATGACGGAGCCTCCCGGATGCCATCGCCAGGCTGTAACGCAAGGAGCTGAGCTGCCATGGCTGCCCCTCTGCCCAGAGGAGGATGGGGGGAAAGAGGCAGGAGGAGGGGGAGGAGCAGTACGGGGCAGAGAGAGAGCAGGAGGGGAGAAAGAGAAGAGGGAGGAGGGAGAAGAGGAGGAGAAGAAGGAGAAGGAGGAGGGAGAGAGGAGGAGGAAGAGGTGGTGGAGGTGGAGGAGGAAGGGGAGGGGGAGGGGGAGGGGGAGGAGGAGGGAAGTGGTGGAAGGGGAGGAAGAGGAGGAGGAGGAGGAAGAAGAGCAGTATGGGGCAGAGGGAGAGGAGGAGGGGGAGGGGGAGAAAGAGAAGAGGGAAGAGGGAGAAGAGGAGAAGGAGGAGGGGGGAAGAGGGGGAGGAGGAGGAGGAGGAGGAGGAAGAGCAGTATGGGGCAGAGGGAGAGGAGGAGGGGAGAAAGAGAAGAGGGAGGAGGGAGAAGAAGAGGAGAAGGGGAGGAGGGGGAGGAGGGGGAGGGGGAGGGTTAGGAGGGGGAGGGGGAGGAGAAGCAGAAGGAGCAGGAGGAGGAGGGGGGAGGAGGAGGTGGTGGTGGAGAAGTAGGAGGTGGTGGAGGGGGAGGAGGAGGAGGAGGGGGGAGGAGGGGAGGAGGGGGAGGATGAGGAGGGGGAGGAGAAGCAGGAGGAGCAGGAGGAGGAGGGGGGAGGAGGAGGTGGTGGAGGGGGAGGAGGAGGAGGGGGGAGGAGGGGGAGGAGGAAGAGGAGGAGGAGGAAGAGGAGGAGGAGGAAGAGGGGAGGGGAGGAGGAGGAGGGGAGGGGAGAGGAGGGAGGAAGAAACCAACCCCAATCCCCTCGTGGCTGCTGCAGCCGCCCTCTGGTTCTGATTGACCTGGGAGGGCGCTGATGGCCAGGGGGAGCCCAGAGCCGTCTTTGCTGGCAGTGGGAGCAGAAGCTCCTGGCCGCCTCCCGCCTCAGCACCTGGCTGATGCTGATGCCTGCCCTTCCAACGCCACCCCTCCACCTGCAGAGCATCCCGCGGGGCAGACACTGGGGCGCCCACCTACGCGCCATCTAGTCACCTTCCCCGGCAAACTGTACCGCTTAGCCAGAGAGTTCTAGAGCCCTTCT
This sequence comes from Corynorhinus townsendii, assembly GCA_026230045.1. Classification (NCBI taxonomy): domain Eukaryota; kingdom Metazoa; phylum Chordata; class Mammalia; order Chiroptera; family Vespertilionidae; genus Corynorhinus; species Corynorhinus townsendii. The sequence continues at coordinate 7,273,605 of JAPDVU010000017.1, forward strand.
AGACGCCCACCCAGAGCTTCTTCCAGCCCCTCCGTCATCCTCTCTTGAGCCTGAGGGCCAGGGAGAAACAATTGGTCCAAGGTCACATGGTGGATTAGGGACAGTCAGCACTAGGCTGTAACCCCAAACCTGTGTCCTCCTTTGCCTCTGCCCTGGGTCCGAAGCCCAGTCAATCCACCCAGGGACGCCTCCCAAATCCCGTAGGACCCACGGGCCACTCTTCCACCTCGGCTCTGAGTAACAGGGCTGGGACCCGTGCATCAGTGTCACGGAGGCTGGCACTAGACCCTCAGTGGTCACCTGCCTTCCCTCTTGCCCTCCTAACAGCCCATTCTCCATCCAGCAGCCAATGTAATCTCTTATCACATGAATCTGATCACCATACCCCCGTTTTCAAGTCCTGGTGGCTGCCAGCACCCTGGGAATGCAGGCTTCAACCAGCCCCAAGTCCCAGGCCCCTGCTTCTACTCCCCTCCACCCCCTGAGCTCAGTCCTCCAACCTGCCAAGTTCCTTTCCGCCCGAGGAACTGTGTGCACTGGCTGTTCCCTCTTCCCCAAACGCTCCTTCCCTCGGGGGTTCTCAACCAGGGGTGCCACGGATCGAGCTGGATTTCAGTTTCGTCGTTTTCCTGTGACACGCTGTGTGTATGCCACTCTGCATGGGAGAACGTCATTTGGGGAAGAGTTGCATAGGCGTCGCCAGACTCCCCAGGACACTTTATCCCTGTGCGATCAGTTATCGCCGTCCAACCGAGGAAAGCTGGAACCCGGGGCCTGAAGCAGGGAGGACCATGGGGACGGAGCTGGAAGGGGGGCCGGCTGAGTGAGCTGCAGCTACATTAGACTCACAGCCCACCGAGGGCCAGGCTGTGTCTTGGGGAAGGTGCAGAGGTTGACTTCAGCCAGCATAGGGCTTGGAGAAGCTGGTATTCCGTCTCCTGCTGGCTGTCCCTGCTCAGTATCCAGCTGGAGAGGAGAGGAAGGTCCCCATTCCTAGTCATGTGGCAGGAGAGGAGTTTGCATCGCCTTGGGCACTCCCACCGCAGCCCTGGTCTTGAACGCGAACCAGAGTCCTGAGGTCCCCTGTGGGACCAGCCACAGTCGCTCCCCAAATCATACCAGCCTGGTCTCCTGGCCTCTGCCCCACTGGCCACAGGAAGTTCTAGGGCAATCCCAGGGCCCTCCCAGCCTGAGCCGTTTCCTGTGCATTTTCCAGAAGGGCCAGATGCTCCTGCAACCTGAGCCAGAGCCCGTTCTCCGGACCGGGGAGCCGTTCCCTGGGAGCTGCCTGCCGCCGCCTGCAGACGGCTCTCGGCTCGGCGCAGCCTGCAGCCTCTGGCCTTGGTTGTAAAATAGGATTCATGGCCCTGTTCCTGTTGGCCACTGGCTTCTGGCCTCCTTGCAATTCCCAGGCCCCCCGGGGTGGGGGCGGGAGCGGGGGGGGGGGGGGGGAGAACCAGACACTGTTAATTGACTTCCCCAATTTGATGATAGAGTATTGGGTATCAATAGACCGCAGGCAAGCTATTTTCATCCATGATTTCAGACGGGAGCAGAAGCCCAGGCTGCCGCCGCATTCCCGCCACACCACCTCAGTGGATGAGCTCACCCCCTGTCTGCTAGCACAGCAGCATTTGCTGGGACCGGGCAGTCTGATTCAGGACCTCCCAGGGAAAGTGCTAGGAAGAGGGGGTATGAGCAATCCCAGCGGCGTGCCTGCACCAGAGCCAGCCGGAGACCAGCCTGGACTCAGGAGACCTCTTCCTCACTGGGGAACTCTGGGCAGGTGCCTTGACCAATCTATGCCTGGTACGAGGAGGCTGAAGTAGCCGGCGACGTGGGTTCTAGAATTCCACAGTGAGGTTCGAGTCCTGAGCCCTGTGATTTTGTGAGCGTATCACAAAAGGTAGGAATCGCCAGCTCGAGACCATTCAGGGCCCCCGGGGTTGGGTTCCAGAATCTCCATTTGAGTACCCTTCCTGACCTTGGCCGACCCTGCTGGGCACAGCATTGGAGAGGTCATCCCCAAAGTGTGTAGGGCACCTCACAGGCATATGTCTACATTTTGGGGTCCAGCGTGAGCAAGCATAAATTGAGGGGGTGGAGAGAGGTCCCCTGGCAGACCCTTGTCCTAGACCAGTGGTCGGCAAACTCATCCGTCAACAGAGGCAAAAATCAACAGTACAACGACTGAAATTTCTTTGGAGAGCCGAAAACCGACTTTCTGCGCATGGGCCACGAAGTTTCAACCGCACTGTACGTGCGCGCCCGCACGTGGGATTTTGTGGAAGAGCCACACTCAAGGGGCCAAAGAGCCGCATGTGGCTCGCGAGCCACAGTTTGCCGACCACTGTCCTAGACCTTTCCCTCAGCATTGTCCTGTCTGACCTACAGCGGCTCCTCCCCCACCAGTCTGTGAGTTCAAAGGCAGGGAGGGAGGGGATCCCGTCCCATCGATGTGTCTACAGGACCGCGTTTGAGCTCAATGAATGACTCATGGAACAAATGAATGAATAAGTGGACGAACAGATGGATGGATGAGTGGATGAATGGATGGATGGATGGATGAATGAAAGAAAGGAGGAGAACCACAGGAGGCGTGCTTGCTTGATACCGTGTGTATGTGTGTGTCGTTGCTAGGTGGGGGAGAAGACAAGATTACTCACCCCAACTAGGAGGGGGCTGGATGGCTCTGCCTGGAAACACCACACCGCTACTCCCCCACCAACCCTCCTCCCCCCCGCCTCCTCCCAGTCAGTCACGGTCTGCAGACTCAAGAGCAGGGAGCAGCTCTCCACCGCGAGAAAAACCATAGAATCACGGAATGTTGGCTCCGAGGGAAAACCACAGGTCACTTCGTCTGCGCCCCTCCAGTGGGGAAGCAAACGCCCAGACAGGTTCAGTTCCTGCCTCTGCTCTGACATCATCATGGAAAACTTGTTTTTCCATGGAAAAGGAGCCGGTGGGGGAAGGGGGAGTGGGGGAGAGAGAGAAGGGGCACGGGGCAGAGTTGGTATTAAGTAGACAAATGTTCATCACAGAGAAAGCCTGTGCCTTCCCAGGGCAGAGGGCTCTCACAGAGGAAAGGGGGTTCGCCAGCCTTGAGGGGTGCCAGCTGGGCTGGGCAGGGCCATCAGGCATTACATAACCAAGCCAGAGGCTCCAAGGAACACCTAAGCTGGCGCGGCGCTCATCCTGAAACGCGGTTTCCAGCTATTTCCTATCGAGGGAGGTTTTGCTGAGCGCAGGGCTTTCTGCATTTTCCATCCGTTTGCTTTTAAAGAGAAGCACGGCACAAAATGTAAAATCCTTCCCCGAGGCTGCCAGAAACCTCCCAGTTTTGAAGAAGGGAGATCTTAATCTTCGTCCAGTGGCCCCTACCGGCCTCCCTCGTGCCTCTGAGGCATCAGGGGCTGATCCCAGGGGCTGATCCCAAGGAGAGATCTGCTCCATCCAATAGGCTACTCCCCTGGGGCCTGCAAGGGGAGGCGGGGAGGGGAAGGGGGAGAAGAGAGTGCTGAGCCCTGCAGCTGCGGCTGCTGCGGACACCTGAGCTCCTCGCACTGCTCCCGGAGCAGAGAAGGTGAGCTCTCGGGGACCTTCTCTGGGCTCTGGAGGACAAAGCTGTACCTAGATCAAGCATGTCAAACTCGAGGCCCGCGGGCCACATGCCTCATTTAGTTGGTCCACGTTAGCCTTGGAGTTTGACATGCTTGACTTAGATGGTTTAAGTCAGCTTTGGGGAGGCTGATACCAGGCCCTAGGAAATTTCACTGGCACCCCAAAAATATCATCACTGAAAGTCCCATCTCTGTCTTAATGCCATGTCTGCAGACAGCCTCACACAGGAAAGAAGGATCGGTGTCTTGAATGCAGCCCCATGGGGGGAGGCTATGGGTGTGGGAAAGAGTAGGCAAGGTGCCCTACAGCTCAACATCCAACTGGAAGCACCTTCCTCGGCTTGACCGTGGAGGGTGGGGACAAGCCCCCCCCAGCTCTGGGCCCAGCTGATCTGGGTTGGAACCTCGTTTCCACCATCAACTAGCTGAGTGGCCCTGGGCAAGTCACATGACGCCTGCAAGCCTTGGTCCCTGTCTCTAATGCAGGGATGATAACTGGTGGTTCGCCGTGACCCAGGCACTGTTCTAACGGCATTGCGAACGCCGCCTGATTTCACCCCTGTCACAGCCCTATGGCTTAGCTCTTTTGTTACCATCTTTACCAGCGAGGAAGCGGAGGCTCAGGCAGCTAAGAAGCTCTGGGTGCAGAACCAGAGCCGCATGAGACACCCGGAGCCTGACACCTGGCCCTCCCCTGCCTTCGCCAGTTCCTTCCCCATGAGTGGCCGGAGGGAAGGGGGTGCTTCAGGCCCAGGGGTCATGACGCTCTTATTGAAAAGCTCTTTCTGGCCCTGCTGGGTGTGGCTCAGTGGGTAGAGCGTCGGCCTGCAGACTGAAGAGGTCCCAGGGTTTGATTCTGGTCAAGGGCACAGGCCCAGGTTGCAGGCTCAACACCCAGTAGGGGGCAGGCAGGAGGCAGCCCATCCATGATTCTCTCTCATCATTGATGTTTCTCTCTCCCCCTCTCCCTTCCTCTCTAAAAATCAATAAAAATGTATTTTTAATTTTTTTTTTAATTCTTTCTACCCAGACAGCAATCATCGTGGGCTCCATGTTTGTAGGTAGGTGGCCTGTATCTCACATCCTGTACCTCCTCCACCGCCCTGCCCGCCCCCTATAAAAACCCCACCAATTTCTTTGCTACTTTGTGACATCCAGATAATTAAACATGCATAACTGACCCAAGCTCAGCCCACTAAGAGGAACCTGGCTACACCAGAAAGAAAAATTGAAAGAAAAAAAAAAAAACAAACAAAAAAACCCTCATAGACTTAAGTTGTTTGTTTGTTTTAATGAAAACACCCGAGGGACTAAAATGGCTGGGGAGAGGTGGGAGGGGAGGTTATTTGGGGTCAGCAGAGAAGTGGAGAACCCCAGAGGGCCACGTGGACGATCAGAAATAAACCAATCTGTGCTTCTCCCGGTGTGTGGGTCTTTAAATAGAGCCCCGGGTGCGTGGCTGGGAATGTCGGACGAGGTGTCCCCTCTGCAGGCTGTTTTTGGGACTCGCCAGTTCCCGCCTTCAATGGGCTGCTTTGTTGTGTGTCTGCTTGCGCAGCCGCAGACAGACCCTGAGTGGCTCCAATGTCCGCGGTCCTTCTGCCGCTTCCCTCAATTAAACAAACTGCAGAAGCCACGGACAGTCCGGGAGCACGGCTTGAGAAAGAGAGGACGGGGCCCCCGGCTGTGGCAGGAGGGACATCCCTCCTGGGGCCCCCTGGGGAGAATTCCAGAGCTGCTCAGAAGGGACCCTGCGGCGATAAAGCTGGGACCTCCTGGTCTCTCAGTTCCCTGCCCTGAAGGGACTCACCTTGCTCCTGGATCCCTAACACAGTGCGGGGAACAGGGACCCTTTGCAGAAAGAGGTGATGAGTCCAGGCCTGCCAGCCAGGGGCCAGGCACACGTCCCTTTGTTCAGTCTTTCTCTGCCTGTGAGTCACCCACCCTCTAAGCCCCCTCTGCGTGTCCGACCCCGGTTCCATAACCACCAGCACAGTGGCTGCATTGCCGGGGCGCTCACTGCATACCCTAGCCCCACGTGCCTTCCTCCTTTCATCCTCACAGCTACTCTGAGTGTCACTGGCCTCGCTGCATGGATTCCATTTTACAGATGAGGGGCGGAGACTCCAGGAGGCCAGGTCCCTGTGGTTAGTCCAGAGCAGCCCCGGAACACTCGCCCAGGCGCGTGCGATGAGTTGGAAACACGTGTGCTTTCTCCCAAACTCGCCCACCTTGATGATGCAGCAAGCACCACCCCTGCCCTCCAGGAGGGAATGATAAGCAAGAAAACATGCACTGGCCGGTGTGGCTCAGTGGATAGAGCGTCAGCCTGTGGACTGAAGGGTCCCAGGTTCGATTCCGGTCAAGGGCATGTACCTTGGTTGCGGGGCACATCCCCAGCAGGGGGTGTGCAGGAGGCAGCTGATGGATGTTTCTTTCTCATCGATGTTTCTAACTCTCTATCCCTCTTCCCTTCCTCTCTGTGAAAAATCAATAAAATATATTTTAGAAAAAGAAAAGAACAAGAAAACAGACCATTATTGATGTGCTGTAGGAAATACCAGCTCGGGAGAGAGGGGGCACTCAGGTAGCCCGAACAGGGCGAGCAGGTCACGAAGAACGGAGATGGTCTTTGAGTTCCATCTTTTTGAAAAAGTAAAAGTTAACCAGATGGAGGAAGCAGATCTGCTCCCTGACTCAACTGGAAACCTCTTTGGCATGGGGGGAGTGTGTGAGTGTGCGAGTGTGAGTGTGAGTGTGTGTGTGTGTGTGTGCGTGTGCACACACATGTGCACGCGTGTGTGTGGAGTCTGACTGTTGATACAGGGTACAAGGAGACATGCTTCCACACTGGAGACTCGTGGGCCGTCAGTACATACTGGGGTTCTGCCACCGGTACCTTCAACGACCAACCCTGATAATGTTATTTGGGGTCAAGGGCACATGTTTCACCACACACGTTTCGCAAGAACCGAGGTTATCTGTGTCTTACACGTCGGTACAGCCTCGAGGGTGTCAACGCTCACGCGGTCCTCACCATGATGCGACCTAGACATGTTCGGCTCTTCAGATGGGGAAACTGAGGCTCGGTGTGATGGAGACACTTGCCAACGTGCATGTCCCTGACACAGTCACAGGCCCGAAAGTCTCTCGGGGCAGGGCGAGCCCTCGAGAGTATCTACTGCAATCATCCGTCCAAAGCAGAACTCCCCTCCACGCCTCCGTCCGCAGGGGTGGCCAGACCCTTTGTTCAAAGACATTCATTGCATGTCTTTGGGGGGTATTTCAGATGGGGGGTAGGGGAGGCCGGGGGGAGGGCAATGGGGGGGGGGAAGAGACACATGTACTACTATTTGTAATACTTAAAACAATAAAATAAAATAAAAAAGACATTCATTGCATGTCTTTGGGGGGTATTTCAGATGGGGGGTAGGGGAGGCCGGGGGGAGGGCAATGGGGGGGGGAGGAGACACATGTACTACTATTTGTAATACTTAAAACAATAAAATAAAATAAAAAAGACATTCATTGCATGTCTTTGGGGGGTATTTCAGATGGGGGGTAGGGGAGGCCGGGGGGAGGGCAATGGGGGGGGGGAAGAGACATATGTACTACTATTTGTAATACTTAAAACAATAAAATAAAATAAAAAAGACATTCATTGCATGTCTTTGGGGGGTATTTCAGATGGGGGCTAGGGGAGGCCGGGGGGAGGGCAATGGGGGGGGGAAGAGACATATGTACTACTATTTGTAATACTTAAAACAATAAAATAAAATAAAAAAGACATTCATTGCATGTCTTTGGGGGGTATTTCAGATGGGGGGTAGGGGAGGCCGGGGGGAGGGCAATGGGGGGGGGGGGGGAAGAGACATATGTACTACTATTTGTAATACTTAAAACAATAAAATAAAATACAAAAGACATTCATTGGACGATTAACTCATTATCTCCTAAGACACATCTTGTGTCCGCTGAGAGATGTCACAGTTTCTGGCAAGTTTTCCCTTATCTCGAGAGTAACTGCGTCACCCCTTCCAGAGGCCGGCCCTCAAAAATTCGGGAACCACACGCGGGTCTTGGCCAGGAGGCCGCAGCCATTCGGCGAGGTCACGGGGGGGCGGGGGGGGGGGGCGTGCTCCTGTCCCACTGTCCCATCCCTGCGGATCAGACCCGCTCCGTGCATCGGCCTAGCACCAGGCGGTGCATGTCTGCCTCCACCACTGGGGGGGGGAGGGGAGGGGGGAGGGCTACCGAAGTTTCTGCCTAGTGACCTCACCCAGGGGGCATTTGCCAACCAGGTCCATAGACTAGCCCCAGCCCCGTGTGGTCCTTCCCTAGGGCCAAGTCTGCGGCGAGTTCTGCTCTCCTCTCTCTCCCTGTGCGGGTGAGAGAGGGTTAGGAGCGAGGCAGCAGCAAAATGCCCTACTGTTCGCGCCTGCCACCGCCCCCCTCCCCCTCCCGTGACTCTCTCCCAGGACGTGTGGCCCCTGACTCACCGGCCCGCCCTGGGTAAACGTCCCGTGCCCACTCCGAGCGTACATTTCCATGAGGCCCAGGTTTGACTCCCAGAACCGCACCAGGCGGGGACCCACACCTTCTCCCGTCCCTCTTGCTCAGGCCAGTGTTGACATAGGAGTGAGTAAGGCAGGGGGCCTGCGACAGTGGGGCTGAGGCAGAGCAGAAGGGCAGGGCCCCCTCCCTGGTGGTCACCTGGGACAAAAGCCGGCGTTGTCCACATGCTGTTCCCTGCTGTCCATGCGGGGCCATGACCTTGAGTTACTGGGTTGGATCCTCCTCGCCACCCACCCCCAAGCGTGGCCGGCCCCCAGCAAACAGCTCCTGCCGGGCTCAGGGGGCAGCAGGCAGAGAACAACCCGCCCGGAACCTTCCCTTCTTCCCCACAGCCCCCGGGGTCAGACCATGGTGGGGAAGGGAGGCCTAGGCCTCTGGAATCTTCCAGCCCTCCTGCTCCCCTGGCTGTGTGTATTTCTCTTGGCTGCCTCCACCTGCACTTTCTAAAGCAGATTTTCTTCCCTCTGCGCCCCCAGCAGCTGGCCTCCTGCATGGTCCACAGAGCAAGGCCTGTTTTCAGGGGCCACACGACCCAGCTCTAGGCAGCACGGAGAACAGCCATGGGGGGAGGGGGGTAAGGGGGCACGGGGCTGGGACCACAGTGCCGGGAGGGGGCACTGGGAGGCCAAGGTAGGCTGGGCAGGGAGAGGCGAAGGAAAACAGGGATCCAAGAAAGCACGTCAAAACCAAGTGGAGAGAAGGAAGGAGGGGGACCCCAGCCGGTCTAGAGGGAGACCCTAGGAAGGGGGGCTGCATTTAAGCCCCGCTCTGCTTCTTATTACCCATCAGCTTCGGGCCTTGGTGCCCGACGCCTAATCTGTAGTGCGGGCATAATAATATTTTGCTTGCTCCAAGGTGAGGAACTGGGCTTCTGGAGGTACTTTCCTATGAAAACCTATGACTTCACAGTTTTGTTTTTCTTTAATGGCAATAAAAGGTTATTTGTTTGCAAACAGAACATTGACACGGTGTGCCCGGTAGGGGCGGGGCGCGGTTTTCTGCCCGGTGACTTTCAGATCGATGGTAAGGGTCGAAACAGTTCTACATCTCAGCCAGTCTTCCTCGGGGGGGGGGGGGGGGGGCTGGTTTGGGAATGGAGGGGCCTTCATGCTTCTGTCTCCGCTGTCCCTTGCAAGAACACAGGGCAGACGTTCCCTGAGAAGCCCCAGCCTTGGCCGGGCATTCTGCCTGCTCCCCTTGCTGTGCGAAGGCCCCCTGCCCCCGCCCCCAACAGCCAGTTGGCCCATGGGGCCGGCCCAGTGCCCAGCCCAGCCCTCCTCCACCTCGAGGGGCATTTGGGGCACACACTTGGAGGCACGTGCCTTCCCAAGGGCCGAAGCCTGGGGTTCAGAAAGTCTGGTACCCACTGGCAGGTCCTGGCCATTCTGTCTCCCCTCGGGACGCTCTCCTGGTCAAGTTCCCTCTGCGTGTGCTGGTGCCCCGTTCCCACCCCCCCCCGCCCCATCCCAGCTGAGTCGCCGTTTTTGTGTGGGTTCTTTTCATCATTTAAGGGTTTGTTTTTAATGTTTTTATTGATTTCAGAGAGGAAGGGAGAGGGAGAGAGAGACAGAAGCATCAATGATGAGAGAGAATCGTGGATCGGCTGCCTTCTGCACGCCCCCTACTGGGGATCAAGCCCACAACCCGGGCATGTGCCCTTGACCGGAATTGAACCTGGGACCCTTCAGTCCGCAGGCTGACACTCTAGCCACTGAGCCGAACCAGCTAGGGCAAGGATGGATTTCTTTTTTTTCATGTAAACTTTTTACAATAAACAACAGCAAAAGGGATGTGTTCCCCACACAAACCTAGCTCTCCTCACTCCCCGCCATTTCAGTCACTGGTGGCACCTCCATCCATCCAGTTACTAAGGTCTAAGACCTTGCGTGGGTGACTCCCTTTCCCTCCCTCTCCTTCTACCCCTCCATCAAGCCCAGCAGTGTGGGGAACCAATTCCAGCATGTCATAATTACAAGAGTTTCGCAAAAAGGTTGGTGAAGCTCGGGGAGCTCAGCAAGGGTTGGGTCAAATGTCATCATTTGGAACCGGCTAAACGGCATTTCCCCCAAACCTGAATAGGATTGTTGCTTGCTGCCAGACAGCTCAGGGCATTTTATTGCCTCCTGTTGGCCAAACACCTGAACAGCTGTAGGCTATTCCCCAAACTGACAATGCTTCTGTACTCTACCCTTTGAGACCCTACCCTCTGCAGTGTGTCTCTCCACCTTGCCTTAGGACAAATTGTATTAATAAAAGCAGGGTCCTGAGTCGAGGAAGGCGTCTTCCGTTCCTTTAGCTGAAGCTCCTCTGACCCCCAACGCCTTTCAAAATTACCTTTCGTCTCCGGACTCTTTAATCATCTACGCAGCAGCCCCTTTCTCCAGAAGGCTGAACCCTTTGTAAGGCTGGGAAAAGAACCCCGGCATAACAGCAGCACCCAAAGCTCACCCCTCCCTCCAAGCCTTGTCCCCCTCCCACCCCCCACTGCACACTCTGTCCAACCTCTGTCATGCCCGAGGAGAGCTGAGCTCCTCACATCCCGAGTCACCCTCTCTTACCTCCCGCTGCATCTCTGCAGGACCAGGCCTTTCTCTCCCTCCACGCCTCCGTGCTCTCTCCTTCTGGTTGGTTCTAAGAGACTTGTATGCCTTGCCACTTGACCTACAGTCCAGACTCATTTTTCGAGGGAGTTACCGTATTTTTCCGTGTACAAGACGCTCCCCCCCCCCGCCCCCACTTTTCCAACCCAAAATTAAGAAATCGATATTTTAGACATGTTACTGGTTTTCCTCTTAAGGCCTCCTTCTTTTGGGGGCATCTTAACACATTGCGGACGGATCACGAGAATGTGCCAGCTTTGTTCAGGTCCACTTCCTACTACACAGTGTTTTACAAAAGATACTAGCTTGTAACGACACGTAATAAATAACTTCAAAATACAATGGTTTGGCCTAGTGGATAGAGCGTTGGCCTGGGACTGAAGGGTCCTAGGTTCGAGTCCGGTCAAGGGCACATGTCTGGGTTGCAGGCTCGATCCCCAGCAGGGGGCGTGCAGGAGGCAGCCAATCAATGATTCTCTCTCATCACTGATGTTTCTACCTCTCCCTGTCCTTTCCTCTCTGAAATCAAAAAAAAATATTTTTGAAAATGCAATGGGTGTTTAATTTTAAAGCATGCCTTTAACATTTGTGTAAAATGTTTTTTTGTGCTCGTTCCATAGAAACTTATCTGGCCACCGGGTAAAGCTAGCAGTGAAACTACCGGTCCGCAATGTGTTAAGAAGGAGTTGTTCTTCCTGTTTCCCCCGCTGTCTGATCACACACTCCACGGGAGGAGGTCCAAATTGTCTCCCTGCAGCTCTATGTCCATGCTCTTTTGCACAGCTGATTACATTCCGTTTGAATTTTGCATTGTAAGGCAATCGCTTACGGTATTTATCTTTTCCTTTTTGGACATCTTTATGGACTCAGAACGCTCAGTGTCCCTCTTGCATCTACACTCTCCACCTCCACCTTTAATTACGGCATCCGCTGAAGTGCGTAACACTAAGGCTCGTGATTGGAGGTAGCCTGTTTGACAAGGTATAGGCAGCTACGCACCCTCGCGGCTCCCTCCTCGGCTGACTTCCGTGTATAAGACACCTCTTGCATTTTCAGTCTAATAATTTTTGAAAAAAAATAGCATCTTATACAAGGAAAAATACGGCATGTTCTATAAGGTCACCGACATTGCTGAATTAGCGAATGTGGAGCCATTCTCCTAAGGGGAATACAGCGTCAGGTCCGGCCAGCCTCCGGTCACGACAGTTTCATCGACCGATCGATGCATCACCTTGTTTTGTTTTACACATGCTTCTGTTTAAAGACAGCGTATTTAACAGATACTGTTGATCCACTAACATTGCACTTGGGGTCAACAGCACTGACTGGCACCTAAACGGAGCTTCGCTACCACAAGGGTCTTACCCAACACACTGATTTTATCCCTAAGGCACCTCAGCTTCTTGCACCCAGGAACACTAGCCAGCACTTCAGCACTGTGCTTGGGGGCCATTGCACACAGAGAAATCACCCACACGCCCTAGCCGGTTTGGCTCAGTGGATAGAGCATCGACCTGCGGACTGAAGGGTCCCGGGCTCGAATCCAGTCAAGGGCACATGCTCGGGTTGCGGGCTTGACCCCCCTGGGGGGCGTGCAGGAGGCAGCTGATCAATGATCCTCTCTCATCATTGATATTTCTTTCTCTCTCTCTCTCCCTCTCCCTCCCTCTCTAAAATCAATAAAAATATATTTTAAAAAAAGAAATCACCCACAAATATGCAAAAAAGAAGACCCCCAAAATGACACTATTTAAACGAAAAGGCAGAGTGTCACCTGGGTTCACCTCCATGGGGACACATGCATTTGACAAGTCAACGCTGTCACTGCCCTGTGCACGTCGGTGAGTGTCCAGGCCACAGTTTCATTTTATTTTATTTACTAGAGGCCCCGCGCATGATTGAAATCGCACGAGGAGGTGCCCCGCCTCCCACTGTGCAAGGAGGCACCCCGCGGGGCGCTGGGCCAAGAGGTGCTCCACGCACCTCCTGGTGATCGGTTGCGCCGGGCCGCCATGGGAGTCAGGCCGGACCAACGCAGCGGGTGGCCGGGACTCACGCCTGACTTCCACCCCAGGCCCCCCCGGCCCCCCTGCCTGTGTCTGCTCCTGGCCGCTGGAGCTGCCACGCCGACTTGGGCAGGCCCCCCCATCTCTGTCTCCGTCTCCGCTCCAGGTCTCACCTGCGCGCGCAACCTTCTCCTGTCCAGTCGTGACCTGTTATGGCGTCCTGGCCTAATTTGCATATTACCTCTTTTTTATATATATAGTGAGAGAGAGATTATTTTTTTAAATTATTGACGCTGTTGGAGATGTCCCCCATTTCCCCACGCTTTGCCCCTTTCCACAGCTGCATTCAGATCTAGGGGAAGACAAGACCTCTCAATCGAGGCCCATGACCAACACAAAGCTATGACTCTGTAGGGAAGGAGATACAGGGCAGTGGGCCAGGTGAGTCAAAAGGAACATTAATTCCCAGCTCCCTCCCCGCTGAAATCCCACCACACAGATCCACCTCTATGGTTAAAGGCAGCCCCAATCCTGGAGCCCCATGGCTCTGACCCCATGAACATACGTGTGCGCGCACACGCACATACAAACACAGCCTCACAGTCTGCAGGGAGGAAAAAGAATCTCACGTTGGCGTACGGGTTTCTTCTCGACATGTCACTTTTATCTGTAAGGTCTCCACCCAGGAAGGAAAGACTGAGAATCAGGGACATGGATTCTGGGGCTCGGGGCGGAGAGGGACGGTGGGTCGGTGTGAAGGTGAGTCATCCCTCACACTTGCTCATGAACCTTCCTCAGGTCCAGGCAAAATGCAGCCTCACTCCGTCCTTCAAGGCGGGGCTCCAACACCACAGAGAGGACAGAAACCCTAAAAGGCAAAGAGGATGGGAGGCGAGCACCATGGAGCAAGCTCTGGGTGAGCGCCCTCCACACCTGCACCTCTGGAGGTAGCTCCCATGTGAATGTGGCCGCAGCAACCAGAGAAGACAGGGGGGTGGGAGGGAGCACCCCTGAGGATGCCAAGGGCTCCAGACCCTGCTGGCACAGAAGGCCAGGCCCACTCAAAGGCCGCATGAGCACTGAGGTCCACAACAACCAAGTGTTTGAGAAATAGAAGCTCTGGAGGGGCCAGAGTGGCAGGTGATGAAGACGCAGGCAGCCCTGAGTCAGGCCAACGTAGCTGTGTGCCGGGGCCTATGCGAGCTCCAAACTCTTCGCGGTGCCATGGCTGGCACTGGCACCCTCTCACTCCACAGGCTTGTTGGGAGGGTTAACTACAGAAGACTTAGCACCTAGCACCGTGCTTGGCATGTAGTAAGTCTGCAAAACCTTAGCAGCCACGATGCCAACGATGACAAGGATGACGACGGAATCCCTTTAGCTCTTGGAAATAAAGGTGCACGTTAATCGAAGCGTTCACTGCTGTGGACCCTTTCTTGTCTTGCCTACAAAATGAGATGGCTCGGCCAAAGGAGTCCTAAGATTGCCGCTAGAGCATAAGATTTAGACCCTCAGAGTTTGCAAATTCTAGGAGTCTACAAGCCAGAAAGAGTGAGGCCTCTGAGATCCCTTGTGTCATGAGTAGGCACCTACGATCCAATGAGACTCTTTCCCCTCCCCCAATATTCTAGTTTTATTATAGACTAGAGGCCCGATGCATGAAGATTCGTGCAAGAATGGGCCTTCCTTCCCCTGGCTGCTGGCACCACCTTCACTCTGGCAGGAGCCGCCTTTCCGCCTTCCCACACTGCCCAGAGGCCCGGTGCAGCTGGAGCATTCCACCCCCGGCCACTCAGCACCTATGTATGCAAATTAACCTTCCATCTTTGTTGGGTTAATCTGCATACTCACTCCTGATTGGGTTGGTGGGTATTGCGAAGGTACGGTCGATTTGCATCTTTCTCTTTTATTAGTGTAGACTGGTTGTAGCTTTATGTATGTCTTATATATTGTCAACTAAGCATGCATGATTCAGGAGGCTTTGGCTAGAATAAAGGTAATACAGATTTATTCAAGGGTCTTAGGGTTCGCAAACCATAAAAACAATTAGGCAATACCTAGAGTGTTTGAAGAAGAGAAAAGCTGAGGGCTCTTAGAGTGAAAAATACATTCTTGAGAAGAATCAGTTCTGCATTCCTAGCCCCTGGATTGGTCCGAGATGGTGTTCCTCTACCTCAGTGGTCGCCAACCAGGGACCACCGGTGGGTGGTCCATGAGGTCCGAAAGGTTGGCGACCACTGCTGTAAATCACTGGTGGTCTGGATGCTCTAACATTCTTTCCTTAGTCTATCAGGAGGTTGGGTGTATATCCAGGATTTGCTGCAGGGCAAGTAAACCAATCATTCTCCTTATAGCCTTTGTCCCAGCTCCAGGGAGTGTCCCACTCTCCCTCAGCTTCTGTTTCCACCTCGATGATGAGGCCATGGAGGGCGGGGGCCACTTCTTCTGCAAGTTGGCTTGGAAGCAGCGCCGGGGGGGGGGGGGTATGTGGGGGGGGGGGGGGGCTCTGAGAGACTCTTAAAAATGCAAAACCCGCTCAGTGGCCGCATTCTCTCCCGGACGTGCTGAAGCCTCCCCGAGATGAATAGGGCCAAACTCAGGCTGCCATGGAAGCTGCCTTGGCCTTGGAGAGGCACCTGAACCAGGCCCTTATGGAGCTGCAGGTCCTGGTTCCGCCTGCATGGACCCTCAGCTCTGTGTCCCATGAGGCTCTGGAACACTGGGATCTAGTTCACTGGTCCCTAGCCACACTGGAGCTGGTTTGCCCTCCAGAGAGCTGGACCATCAGCCCCCGCAGCTGCCCATCTATACTACAGCTCAGTGCTTCTCCTCCCACAGACACAGCAGGGAAGGGCGGTGCTGGATGGGGGTCCTGGAAATGCCTGGACCGAGCGCGCCACGTCCACCCACATCGGTTGTGCACTGCCTACATGGCATCTTTTCTGAACGTAGAAATAACCTGATGCGAACACAGACCGGAACAGACATTTGACAAGGAAATACCCAAGCTTTACCGAGGACCCGCACGACCCTTTCAGAACCCACATGGAAAGCACACCCACGGCGCTTGGTCCTAAGCAGTGACCTGGATCTTCCGCAGGAAATAGCTGGGTAAGCCTCCAAGCTTAACACACACACTTGATTAAATTCCACCTCCCGGTGATAGAGGGAGAAACAAACAAATCCGTCGTTTTTAGTAAGAGGAACTATATTGGAAAATACTGTTCGGGAGAAATAGAAACAAATAGAATATTTTCCTGTTTTACAAGTAAATAGGGGACCGGAAGCCACAAGTCTATTTCAAAATCCCTTCCTGAACGTCCAGAAAAAAAAAAGTGAGCTAGGGTGCCAACGACGCAGCTGCTAAAAAGCGAAGCTGTCCGGCAGGGCTGGTCATCGTCTTTTCAAAAATGGGAAGTGGGTCTGAGCAAGCCCGGGAGCCCCCGCAGAGAGGGGGCTGGTGCCCCCCAGCCAGGCTGCTAAGCCCCACTTCCTGACCCGTCCAAGCTTCCCGCGTGTCCCTTCTCTGTGCACCCTGAAATGCACGTCCCTCTCTGTTCTGGGCAGTCCTGAATTCTCTCATCCACGCGCCTCTTTCGGGCCGGCTTGATAAGGTTTATAGGTCAAAGCATGATTCAAGGAACGTCTGAGACGAGCTACGTATTTCAAGTCAGAGATGAAGTCATGGAGATCTGAGGTGGGGGGGGAGGGGGGAGACGATCCAGCCAGATGGGGGAACTAGGCTGACAGTTACTGTGTTAAATGCTCCTGAGGGAGGGAGCACAGGGCTCTGGGAGCCCAGAGGAGCGGGGGGACATCAGAGAAGGCTTTAGGGGACCCAGTGCCTGGGCTGGGTCTTGAATTAGAAGAAGAAGAAGAGAAGGGCATTTTAGGAGGGGAAGCCCCGAGGGCCAAGGCAGAGAGGTGAGAGGTCAGCAGACGGCAGGGGACCCAGGGGCACACATGTAGGTGTAGGCTCAGCATGGGTTTCACGAGAGGAAATCCTGTCCTCCCATCCATCTGTTCCCCGGTGACGGAGGCATTACAGCACAAGGGAAGGGGGGGAGGTTCGGGGAAGAGCGACGTCACCTATCAGAGCAAGAGGGACTTGCACTGAAAACAGGTTTAAATATGTGTCTTGCTTCTTCTCAGGAGAACTGAGAATAGAGTGTTCATGTCATGAAGAACATGGAGAAGGGCCCTAGCTGGTTTGGCTCAGTGGATAGAGCATTGGCCTGTGGACTGAAGGGTCCCAGGTTCAATTCCCAGTCAGGGCATATGCTCCAGTTGCAGGCTCGATCCCCAGTAGGAGGCGTGCAGGAGGCAGCCAATGCATGATTCTCTCTCATCATCGGTGTTTCTCTCTCTCCCCCTCTCCATTCCTCTCTGAAATCAATACAAATATATACGATTTTTTAAATATGGAGAAGGGCCCTAACTGGTTTGGCTCAGTGGATAGAGCATCAGCCTGTGGACTCAAGGGTCCCAGGTTCGATTCCGGTCAAGGGCATGTACCTTGGTTGCGGGCACATCCCCAGTGGGGTGTGTGCAGGAGGCAGCTGATCGATGTTTCTAACTCTCTATCTCTCTTCCTTCCTCTCTGTAAAAACTCAATAAAATATATATTTTAAAATAAATAAATAAATATGGAGAAGGTTCAGCACTTCACAAGGGGGGAAGCAGGAAGTACCCACAACAAGCTTAGGAAGGGATGCTTCGGGAGAAATAACAGGAAGCAGTACTTTACCCCTGACACATCTGGAACTAATCCACCCTAGAGACTATGGGGAGGTTCGCGGAGGGTTCTGACCATTCCAGGGACAGGAGCGTCAGTCACAGTGATCGTTAAGGGAAGCTGGGGACGTGTGGGACGCCGGCCTGACCACTTGAGGTTGGAGTGTTGGAGCTCCAGCCCGCCGTCCCAGCAAGCCTCGCAGACATGGCAGACCAAGGGTCGGGCCGGACTGACCACTCGTCCACCCCGCCTGGCACTGCTCCTGCTTCCTGCATCGCTGGCCTCCAGCCCGGCTGCCTCCGATTCTGATAATGACAGAGAGGCAGGACGCAGGGCAGGCTCGACCCACCCATGACGGGCTGCGAATGCCCTTGTCCTCTGGCTCTGAGCAGTATCTGAGGTTACTTACCGCAGACAGGTCTCCTTGTCTCACCAGGGAGAGGCTCGCTTTTAGACAGACGCCACCTAGGCCAGGTAGGAGGTTTCTAATGTCAGGGGTAGGGATCTGGAGAGGTTCAGAAAAACCTGGTAACAATAAGGAGGAGCTAAGGATAGAGGACGAAGAGGTGATGATAGGACTACTGGTACGAGGGGCAGCGGCCGAGATGGTGGCGTTGACGGTGGAGAGGAAGGCACGGAAGTAAAGACGGGGAAGACGGAAGTGGAGGCAATGATGACGGAGGCAGAGCTGGTAGGAGTGGGAGGGAGGATAATGGAGCAGTAGCAGGGGAGGTGATGAAGAACATGGAGAAGGGCCCTAGCTGGTTTGGCTCAGTGGATAGAGCATTGAAGGCGGTGGAGGTAAAGTTGAAGGGATGGCAACTGTGGTGGAGAAAGTGAGAGTGAGGGAGCAGAGCACTGGTGGTGGGGGTGATGGTGGAAGCAGTGGACTGCAGATGGGAGAGGTGATGTCGGGAAGGTGAAACCAGTGAAGGTCAAGGTGAGGATGACGGTGATGGTGGCATTAGTGAAAATAAAGGAAGAGCAATGGTGGAGGTGATGAAGGAGATGAAGGCACTGGAGGCAGCGGTGGAGGTGAGTGGTTGCAGTTTAGATGGTGAATAAAGAAGGAAGGTAATTGTGAGCTAGATCGGTCCGGGAAGGATGCCTGGAATGTGTGGGAATTTACAGACTGGTAGAATTTAGACAGGGGGTGGGGGAGGGGCCGGGGGCAGAGTAGGACATTCCAAGCCAGGGAACCGTTAGTGAGAATTTGCAGGGATAGAATAAGTAGGTTGTATTTATGGGGCAGCAGGAACAGCACGCTGGGGGAGGGGAGGGTGCACATGGGAAATGAGCAGGAACAAGGAAGTGAACTCTGGCATAAGAGCTTAGATGCTGGGTGGCAGCATGGAGAGCCCCTGGGAGCCTTGAGGCAGGATGGACTGTTAGGAAAGGTGGGCTGTGGGCAGCGGGAAATGGCGAGCAGCGAGCTGAGAGGTGGGGCCTTCAGCTTGGAGATAGTGGAACCCAATGGGAGGGCAGTAACTGGGTCAGCTCAAGCTCTGAGGCTCATTTAACCCTAAGACTTCGCTGATTTGCTCCTTCTTTCCTGGGGTCCAGGTTCCAACCACCACCGCCCCTACCTTCACCCTAACTCAGTGATTCCCAAGGAATCAGGATGCATTGAGTCTGGTCCCACCCTTTGTCAGGCTGGACCACAGTCACGTGCTGTAGCCAACTTGCGTGGGACCGCGGAGCTGGTAACACCAGTGTCTTCCCAACTTCCAACCCAATGGCATCGCGCTGGTTGTCTGAAATGCACCACGGTGGGAGTGCTTCTACCACAGAGACTGGCAAACCGGCTTTTCTACTCCTGGAGATCCTGCTGCTAAGCATTTAACTACGCACCACCAACTGCACCCCAGGGACTCCAACAGGAAGAGCAATGGCACTCCTCATGCTAGGCCTGGGGCATATCGCACATCCCTGCATTCTCATGTCTTCGATGGCATGTTTCACATCTCACCTGTGGTGCCATACTTTTGAACCCCCCGATAGGCCACGTGTGTTGAGGGGAAGCCCCTTTGATATGGCTCTTATGTTCTTTGGACGTGACTTCATCTTTGAGCACCTCCTGGGTTTTGAACACAAACGATGCTCCAGGCTCATCTTTTTGCTTTTCCTGATTCCTTATGACATGTGCTGACTTGGGTGTTTATGGCGTGCTCTGATTGGGTTGTTGGGTGTTCTGATTGGGCTGTTTATGGTGTGTTCTGATTGGGTTGTGGTGTGTGCTGATTGGGTTGACTGTTTATGGTGTGTTCTGATTGGGTAGACTTATAGTTTGTTCTGATTGGGTTGTGATTGCGTTGATTATGGTTTGCTCTGGCTGGGTTGATTATGGTGTGTCCTGATTGGGTTGTTTAAAGTGTGTTCTGATTGGGTAGATTGTTTATGGTGGGTTCTGATTGGGTTGTCTAAAGTGTGTTCTGACTGGGTAGACTGTTTATGGTGTGGCCTGATTGGGTTGTTTAAAGTGTGTTCTGATTGGGTAGATTGTTTATGGTGGGTTCTGATTGGGTTGTCTAAAGTGTGTTCTGATTGGGTAGACTGCTTATGGTGTGGCCTGATTGGGTTTATTCTTTGGGAAAGGAAGAAGGCAAAAGGCCAAAAGTCATTAGCACTTCCTCATCTGTGTCCTCAGGATCTCAGGCCACTCCTGTCCCTCCCTAGGCCAAGAAAATGGCCCAAATTAGATGCGTGAACATGCAGGGGCTCCTGAGAGCCATGAGGACCAGCGTGAGCATGGTGATGGTTATCACACCTCCTCCTCCCAAGAGCCCAGGGTCAGGCTCTCCACAGGCTGGGCTTGTCCAGAGGCTGTGAAATTCCTCCTGAGCTCAGCAGGACGTGGCACTTGGACTCTGGGTGAGCAGAGCATTCCGGACGCCGCCCAGAATGAGGCATGAGGGAGGCCAGTCATGAGCAGGGAGGGGGGAGGGGGACAGGACCCTGAGTCAGTCTTTCTGAGTGGGACCCTTGCTGACTCACCCAGCCTGTGGGGCGTTCCTGAACCTGGGAGGAGACAAAAACACCAGGGAACCTAAGTCTAGGACTTGGGAGAAGTCCGCTCTCCCAGCTGCTTCCCTTTGTGTGCAAAATATGAAAACTAATATTTTAATGGATAAGTGTTACTACATATTGGCACTTGCACAGCTCCTGGTTTGAACTGTATGAAATTTCCATCTTTGTGGGCCAAAATGGTTGCATAGTGGCATTTTCATATGGCGCAATCCCAAATGGGCCAGAAATGTTCCCAGGGCTTTTATATATCATCTCATTGGATTCTCACAACTCTACAAGGTAGATACTCCTCCTAGGAAACCGAGGCTCAGAGAGGTAAGCCACTTTCAGTACCTGCCTCCTCTCTCCATATCTGTCTGAGGGATTTGTCACAGACCAGAGCCATTCACTGCCAGGAATTAACAAGAACCAGGGAATTAACACCCCCAGAGGCAACCCTCAACCAACGGGGGACTGGTGTTGGTAGATGCATGCTCCAGCCTGCTGTCCCATGTAGTAGAGACAGAGGCAAATCTGGGGCATGTTCCATACGGGGCTCCCAGCAGTATGGGGCCTCAGTTGCCCCATCTATAACCTGCCCATTAATGTACCCTTTTATGGGCTTCCCTCTGTTCCCTGACTCACTTTCCCCACTCCCTCACTAGGATGAACTACCAAAGAAAGGACTTTTCTTCATTTCATTTCTTGTTATTTTATAGAGAGGAAGGGGGAGAGAGGGAAAGAGGCAGAGGAAGAGGGAGAAAGGGAGAGGGAGAGGGAGACAGTGAGGAAAAAAGGGAGGGAGAAAGGGAGGGAGGGGAAGGGAGAGAGGGAGGGGGAGGGGGAGAGAGAGGGAAAGAGGGGAGGGAAACATCAGTTCGTTGTTCCACTAATTGATGCATTCATTGGTTGATTCTTGGATGTGCCTTGACCGGAGATCGAACCCACAACCTTGGTGTACAGGGACGATGCTTCAGAGCGTATCTCGCTTCTTGGTGCTTTGAGGAGAACTGAGGACACACGTGGTTTCTAGTTCTCACTCCTTGTTAACTGCAGGGCACCCACGCCGGGGCCGCTGTTTCCCTGCTGGATAAGGGGGCCATGGCCTCCGCACAGCACACAGGGAACAGCAGGAGACAACGGGTTTCCCTAGGCCATGCCTGCGAACCCTGCACAGCACAGGGGTCGACATGAGGGGGCGCAGTGCCTCTCTTAGTTATGCCGGAGTGGAGGCAGCCAGGTGATTCCAGGGGACCCGGAGAGTAAACGTGCGTGTGTACAAGAGCGAAAATTCAAATGCTACACCTGTCTTCTGCACTTTTAATAGGCCTATCATGGCAGGGACTAGGGAGATTTTAATCCCACCAACCCCCCTAAATATCCCCTTGAAGAAGAGGAAGGCCCAGCCTGCGTGGCTCAGTGGTTGAGCATCGACCTATGAAACCAGGAGGTCCCAGTTCGATTCCCGGTTGGGACCCATGTCCAGATTGTGGGTTCGATCCCCAGTAGGGGTTGTGCAGGAAGCAGCCGATCAATGATTCTCTCTCACCGTTGATGTCTCTATCACTCTCTCTCCCTCTCCCTTCCTGTCCGAAATCAATAAAAATATATTGAAGAAGAGAAAGGAGAATTGATCATCCTTGAGGGCTCCTCTGCTCAATGCTTTACGTAAGTGGTCCTTTTCGGTCCTCCTCAGAACACTGCCAGATTGGTATCAATAGTTGTACTTTATGAACAACATAAACTGATGAACAAAAACAGATCCAGGGACAGAGAAGCATCGATCAGACCCTCAAACCTCAGAGGGAAGGTGGGGGAGGGTGGGGGTAAGGGGGAGAGATCAACCAAAGGACTTGTATGCATGCATATAAGCCTAACCAATGGACACAGACACCAGGGAGGTGAGATGGGGTGGGGGGAGCAATGAGGGGATAAGAACACATATGTAATACCTTAATCAATAAAGAAAATTTTAAAAAAAAAAAAGAATTTAGCCCTGGCTGGTTTGGCTCAGTGGATAGAGCAGCGGCCGGTGGACTGAAGAGTCCCAGGTTCGATTCCAGTCAAGGGCACATGCCTGGGTTGTGGGCTTGGCCCCCCGTGGGGGGCGTGTAGGAGGCAGCCAATCAATGACTCTTTCTCATCATGGATGTTTCTCTCTCTCTCTCCTCCTCCCTTCCTCTCTGAAATCAATAAAAACATATTTTTTAAAAAAACGAATTTAAAAAAAATAGTTTTACTTTATAGGTGAGGACACCAATGCCTAGTGGTTAGTGCCTACGGTCACTCGGCAAGAAGTGGGACAGCCGGGCTGCAAACCCAAGTGTGTCCACTTTCCCAAGCCCGTGTTCCTCCAAGCTTCGATACGCTCCCTCTCAGAAGGCCGCGCTCTGTCCAGCCACTCTGGCTCATAAACCCTCTTTAGACATTATCCTCCAAGCCAAAGAAAACTAGACTCATGAACATTTGGTTGTAATGTCTCGGTCCGCTGTTTGCCTTCTCCCCCAACCCCTGGAAGCAGCAGAGTGTGGAGGTTCAACAGGTAGACTTGAGTGTCCAACCAACTGGGTTGGCACCTGCGTCTCTTTGCTGTGTGACCTTAGGCAAGTGACTTAAACCTCTCTGTGCCTCCGCTTCTCAGATGTCAAGTGTGGACCAGGGAGTCCTAGTGTACCTCCCTGGAAAGGCTGGGACGGTAAACCAAGATTGTTCATCCGTGTCAAGGGCTTCCCACCACGTCTACTACGTACGTGAAGAGTGCTCGGTCCACGTTGGCAAGTGCAGTCCCTACCAGGAAAGCCCTGGCTGATTCCCGCCCCTTCTGTGTGTGGTCGGGGCCCTCTGTGCTCTGCCTCCCCAGCACCCCAGGCTGCCAGTCACTTCAACTCCTGGGAGCTGTCACTGCCTTCCACTTTCTGCCAGGCATCAGCTGTGCTCTCTGAAGGCTAGATCACTCCCAGACCAGGTGGGCCGGGGCGGAGGGCAGGCGGGAAGGTTCTTAGAAGGATGTCCAGCTGGTCACTGGCTGGCCAACCTGCAGATCACACCAAGCAAACCATCAACGCTTCCAGTAGACCCTCCCCTCCACACAAGAACAATGGCTGGCTCACAGTCAGCAATCGATGAATGAGCTCCAGAGGACTTTTAGTTATTTTTAATTTTGAAACAACAACCGTCCCCACTGAGAATATTCAAGAGAGCTTGGAGTCCATTCCTCAAATAGCGGCCGCCTCGCTGGCTATGCGGGTATCCAGCCGCCCGGGATGGGCGGAGGGGGTGGGTGGAGGGCGGGGGGGGTGGGGGGGGACTCATTTGCATGGATAAATTCTGATGTGTGGTTTTTGCAAGTCAGTGCTTCTTTGTGTCCCTCACAGGGCCGTGCACACAGTAGGAGCTCAATAAATAGTTGTTTGTTTATCGAAGTACTCCGGAGCCCCTGAATTCACAAACACAGCCCAGAATTGGAGTCTCTGCCCTTGCAGGCCAGGCCTTGGCCCATCTGGGCAGACAGATGACCATTCACTGGCCTGCTTCCTCTGGGAATACTGTCCCGGCTCCAAGAAGGACTGCTGAAAAGGGGCCATTCTCCCATCTCAGAAGGGCCTCAGACACTTCACAGCGAGGGTTTTTTTGTTTTTTTCTCAGCTTCCTCACTTGACCTTTGGGCTCACTGGGCAGTTGGGCGAAGCCCTGGGAAGGCCGGTGACAGATGGCCTGTCACCAGCCCACGATCGCTCTGCCCTCCCGGACTTCCCATTCGGTGCTCTTTGGGGCTGTCCTGGACCTTGGCCGCGCACAGAAGGCCATATTCCCCTCCTTTCCCACTGGCCCGGGTGCTGGTCTCCACCGGAAGTTGAGACCGGCTCCTTCCTGTGGCCACAGCCTCTGGGCCACCACCCTGTCCCTTTCCCTGTCTCCCGCCACCATAGCCGGGGGTCAAGGCATTTGGTCATCTTGAATTGTAACAACCGTACTGACTGGCCGGTATGAGGGTTTCAGAGAGCCGGGCAGTCACGGCTCACCTCCCCCTGCACCACGGCTCCATCTCTGAAGACTGGCACGCGTGGGGAGAGAAGGTGCCGCTGGTCACGGCCCCAGACACTCATGCTCCACTGAGTCATCAGGGAGGAGGTGGGGCATGAGGGAGCCGGTGGGAGTGCATGGCGTCTGAGCATGTATTGGGGGTAAGAGAAAAAGATCTAACAGGATCTACTCTGGGGTCTCCTGAGGGGATCGGGTCAATGACTCTCATCTTTTGGTTGCTGTATCTCATCCCAAACTTGTAGCACTTTCATAAAATCATTTCCGAGAGACCACACAAGCAGGACACAGCACCACGATCCCGCCAAAGGTCTATGTCATAGTCAAGGGTTTAGGTTCTGGGAACGTAAGACACGGTACGGTTCCACTGAGAAGGAGACCAATTCGCAGAGAGAGAAAACAGCACTGCGGTTGCAAGGGCTTAAGGAAAGGGGAGACCAAAGAATTTGTAGTTAATAGGTACAGAGATTCACTTGGAGAAGAGGAAACAGTTCGAGAGATGGATGGTGGTGATGGGGGCAAAATAAGGTGACTACATTTAATGCCGCGGAACTAGACACTTAAATATGACTAAAAGGGTCAATCTTATGTGGAGCACATTTTACCACAATAAACATTACTTTCTCTAGATTTAAAAAAAAAAAAAAAGAGTTTAGGTTCTGGGGACTGAGACCCCTGTGTTCAAATTCCCACATACCAGGTGACCTTGGACAAGTCCGGTACTATTATTTTTTTCTTTTTTTAACATATATATTTTTATTGTTTTCAGAGAGGAAGGGAGAAGAGAGAGATAGAAACATCAATGACGAGAGAGCATCACGATCGGCTGCCTCCTGCACAGCCTACACTGGGGATCGAGCCACAACCCGGGCCTGTGCCCTTGACTGGGAGTCGAACCGTGACCTCCTGGTTCCTAGGTCGACGCTCAACCACTGAGCCAGGCCGGCTGGGCAAGTCAGGTACCATTCTGAGTGTCAGTTTCCTCATCTGTCAAAAGGCCGGTAATTATCCTTGCTACCTGGTAGCGCTGGGACGAGGAAAGCTCAGGACCCAGCACACAATGCGTGCTAAGCAAGTATCGGCTACATAATTATCAAGTGCAAAGACAGCGGGTACGCAGGCAGCAACAAGTTGACCCAGGTGGCTGGACCCATGTGGCAGGTGCCAAACATCATGTGAGAAGGGACTGAAAAGATAGATCGGAGGCCACGCCCTGTGGGGAGTTTATAGTTCAGGCAGTGCTCGTGGGGAGCCATCGAAGCTGTGAGCAGGGGGAAAATGCAAACAGGACTGGTATCCGGGAAGGAGGTGAGAACGGAGAGCTCATAACCGGAGAAAGACCCAGCCTGTGGTCTTGTCACCAACGCCCTTGTGTTCAGATCACGCCAAGCTCATGCCCCCTACACCTCCCACACCCAGCCCCTACTCAGCAAACAGAGTCAGCCTTGACATGGAGGCTCACAGCTTTCTACCGTCCCGCCCTGTGGAGGTGAGCGTGAACGCTCGCTCGCATTTGCCGAGTGGAAAGAGCAAGAAACGGCAGGTCTGCGCTGGTTGCGAGCCAGGCCCTGGTATGATGTAACGCTGATCTGGCGTGACTGCCTCGTCGTCACACCTTTCTTTTTATATATATATTTTTTATTGATTTTTTACAGAGAGGAAAGGAGAGGGAGAGAGAGCTAGAAACATCGATGAGAGAGAAACATCCATCAGCTGCCTCCTGCACACCTCCTACTGGGGAAATACCCACAACCAAGGTACATGCCCTTGACCAGAATCAAACCTGGGACCCTTCAGTCCGCAGGCTGACGCTCTATCCACTGAGCCACACCAGGTAGGGCTCTTCACACCTCTCCTCTCACTTCCCTGAGATTCCTCTTCCCTCTGCAGTGCTCTCTGCCAGTCTCCGATAAGGGGATCCTTCGCGCATAACGGCATGGGCCTGGCGGTCAGTCCCGGGCACCGGTGACGTTGGGTCTGCAGGTAGGGAATGCTGCGGCCAGCGGCAAGTCATCTGCCAAATGGAACAGCAGCGCGGAACAGGCACCGGAGTCAGGCCCCGGGCACCCGATGGCAGAGACTGGGCCTGCCTTGTTCTCTGATGACCTCCCAGCGCTGGGAACAGGGCCTGGCACACAGCAGGCACTCAATAAATGCACGCTGAGTGGAGTGAGTGGAGGATGGATGCCCATCCCCATGAGCCGTCAGGTGCACCGAAGGCCCTGGGGGGTCAAGCAGTGCCTTGCTGCCATGTGCCAGGCTTTGGAAAGGGGGCCACTACCCATGGTGTATGGTGGTCGGTGGGCAATGAGCGGGTATTGGAGGAAGGGGCAGGTGGCAGGCTGTGTTGGCAGATCCACTCTGAGGGTGAGTCTGGCCGAGGCGTGCTCAGGGCGGGGATACTGTGTCAGCACAGGTATAAAGACCCGGCGCTCCACCCTCACCCCAGCACCCCAATCCGTGCCCACTGCAGAGGTAACCAGTGGCAAGGACAAGTTTACTGCCTCTGTAGGTGGCGGATGCCCATGACCCACAACTCGAGAAACACACCGGCTAAGGGCCAAGCAATCAGGCCTCGCCTTCTGACCAGAGCCCACACACCCCCACCCTGCCCTGACCAGGAGTTCACGGCAGACCGCACGTCCCTTCCCAGCGTGGTCAGGACTCCGCTCCATGCGCGCGCGCGCGCGCACACACACACACACACACACACACACACACACACACACACACACACACACACGGGCCAGAGGGGACCCCGGGAGGGCTGGGCCCAGGGCACACGTCCGAGGCCCCCAAACAAGAGCAGGCTTTGTGCTGCAGGAGGGCAGTAGGACAGCCGGTCCCTGGGCCCCGCCTGCCAGGTCCCTGCCACTGCGCTGCCCATGAATTCCTGAGGCCACAGCTGGGTCCTGGCTGCGTGGAGGTGGCAGGTAGGCGGGCAGCCTGGGGTCTTGGCCTAGGCCCTCAACCTGCCCTCCCTCTCCCGGAGAAGCGCCCAGACCTCCGAGGGATGCAAATCATCCATCGAGACAACAGAGATGTGGGCACAAGTTTGCTTTCCAGGGGAGTGGCTCAAAGACACACACAGGGTGCCTGGGTGCTCTCCCCACAGAAGGGGCCGCATGCACTTCCAATATGGGCGGATGCTAGGGGTTCCTTCCTCCTGGCCCCGCCTCCCCATGGTCCTCAGGAGCGAGGGGCTGTGCACACCTGAGACACCTGAGTGTCTTGCACTCTCTGGGGCCACCCCAGGGACAAGCAGGTAGGAGCCTGAGGAGGGTCACTCAGGTTCTCACCCCCAGATCCCAATTCCCAAGCCACACACTCATCCACTGCTCCCAGGAACCCTGGCGGCCTACGTGATACCACTCCCCTCAACCCCCTCCCACACCCCTTCCCCCCCCCCCCCACGCTCTCCTGGACCTAACTCAGGTTCTGCCTGAAAACAGACCCACAGGGGCCAACGTGACCCTGGGAAGGGACTTGCTGGACTGTTCTCTGGGGCGGGTATTGTCACATTCCTCTGGGAAATGCCCGTACAAAGAGGAGTGTGACATTTCAGGAGGCAACCTGTCAACACCCGGCAAGGCCTTCTACAACGGTCTTCGATTTCTGATCAACGATTTCAAGGAATTTATCCTCAGGGACGGGAATGAGCACCGTGCACAAAGATATTCACTGTGGCGTCACTATAATAACGAAGCAATTGGAAACAAAGCCATGGTCATTCATAGACTAGTATACACTGAGTGGCCAGATGATGATGATCTCTGAACGCATAATAATCTGGCCACTCAGTGTGTGTGTGTGTGTGTGTGTGTGTGTGTGTGTGTGTGTGTGTGTGTGTGTATTTTAGAGGCCCGGTGCATGAATTCGTGCATGGGTGGGGTCCTGCCAACCTGGCCAGGGGGAGGGGACATGGGCGGTTGGCCTGCCTGCCTGCTGGTCGCACTGCTGGTCGAGGGGACAATTTGCATATGAGCCTTTTATTCTATAGGATAGACACTGAGTGGCCAGATCACTATGCGTTCAGAGATCATCATCCTCTGGCCCCTCCGTGTATAGACTTGACAAGGCATGGGCCTGGGGAAAAAATGTCGTGATACAGCATTAAAGGGGAAAAGAAAATCACAAGCTGTATATTTTCAGAGTAAGAGCTCTGATAGGCCAGGGTCTGAGTGTGCAGAAGCCAAGAGCTAAAATAAAGAGAAACCAGGGTTTGCAAATGCACGCCCTTGCCTAATTAACACAGAGCACGATGTTTTCCTGACCAAATGAAGTCATAACAGCCAGCATTCACGAAGTGCTTATGGATAGAGAGGGAAATTTCTAAAAAACTAGATAAAGACAATAGAAGCAGCAGAATGGGGAGGTAAAAGATACATAGGAAAAGCAAGATAAATATAAAGCAAACCATGAGAGGGTAAACCTAGTAACGCCCTATCAGTAATTGTTACAAACTAGAAGCCCAGAGCACAAATTCGTGCACAGGTGGGGTCCCTAGGCCTGGCCGGTGATCGAGGCCTATGGGGGGAGGGGGTCAGCCAGCCGGGGGGAGGGGCTGCGGGATGTTGGCCAGCCAGGGGGAGGGGCTGCGGGAGGTTGGCTATGGGAGCACACTGACCATCGGGAGCAGCTCCTGTGCTGAGCATCTGCTCCCTGGTGGTCAGTGCACATCATAGCAACTGGTCGACTGGTCGTTCCGGTCGTTCGGCATAATGGTTGCTTAGGCTTTTCTAGATATAAGATGGTAAAAGTCTAAACTCAACCTTTAAAAGTTAGCCGGATTTGCTTTAAAAAGTATGTGCACAATTGAAAAGTATAGAATTACCTTATAAAGGAGAAATTTATAAATCCACAACCGTATGTGTAATATTCACAAGAGAAAGTCAAAACATGAAAGAGAAGGGTTGAAAATAAGGCTGAAAAAGATGTACCAAGAAATACTACTATACGCCCCCCCCCCAAAAAAAATAACTGCTATGGTTATATTAAACTTTAAAAGAAAAAGCATTATTGAGAATATCAACAGCTACATAATTCTACAAGGAGTCATTCACCAGGAAGCTATTCTATCTAATAAAGAGGGAATATGCTCATTGACCCTCATGCCGTCGCCAAGATGGCGGCACCCACAGCCAATAAGGAGGGAATATGCTCATTGACTGCCTCGCCCTCAAAGATGGCAGCGCCCACAGCCACAAGATGGTGGTGCCAGTCCCCTCAGCCCCGCCAGGGTGCCTGCCTCTGGAGTCCCCCAGTCTCCTCAGCCCCCCAGCCTCCCAGGGCCAGCCCAAGGTGCAGGCAAGCCTCGGATGGTGGCTGCCCAGCTGATGCCCCAGGCGCAGGCAAGCCTCAAATTTTGGCTGCCCAGCCGCCCAGGGCCGGCCTGAGGCACAGGCAAGTCTCAGATGGTGGCTGCCCAGCCGCCCAGAGCCGCCCGAGGCTCAGGTAACCAGGGCCAGCCGAGGCTTGCACTGCCAGCAGTGGCAGCAGCAGAGGTGTGATGGGGCGTCGCCTTCCCCTGATCACCCGGTCACCTCCCACCCCTGAGGGCTCCCGGACTGTGAGAGGGGGCAGGCCGGGCTGAGGAACTCCCCTCCAGTGCATGAATTTTCATGCACTGGGACTCTAGTAGCAATTATAATACCATAAGTTTAGTATCCAAGCTTATAAGACAAAAAGTGAGAAAATTACAAATCCTCAGCCATAATGGAAGATTTTTATTACACTTCTCTCAATAATGGCTATATTGAACAGACAAAAATTTAGGAAGGACAGACTATTTTAATAACACAATGAAGTTTCACTTATGGACACGTATAGAACTATGCACTCAGCATTTAGAAATACTTTTCAAGAACATGTAACAACACATTTGCAAAAAATGTATTATTTACTAAACACAAAGACACCCTTCCTACCGACTTGGGCTCTGATACTTCTCTGCACTTTACTTGAAATCCTTTCTGGTACTTAACTTGGAAAAAAAAATACCTTTTTTTATGTCTGAAACTTTCCTGTAAGTTAAAGATAATGTTTTTTAACCGAAGGACTTGTATGCATGCATATAAGAATAACCAATGGACACAGACACTGGGGGAGGGGAGCGGGGGGTGGGCATGTGCCAGGGGGCAGGGGAGGCCGGGGGGAGGTCCTTGGGGGGAAAAGGAGATATATGCACTACTATTTGTAATACTTTCAACAATAAAAATAAGAAAAGATTATGTTTTTTAAGATTTCATTTAAAAACCTTACAGGATACAGCCAGAGCAGTGACTAGACATTTTATAGCCTTCCATGTTTAGATTACAAAAGAAGACTGAGAATTAATCGGCAAAGTACCCAAGACATTTGAGAAAGAAAAACAGGGCAAACCTAAGAAAGCAGAAGGAAGGAAATACGAAAGATAAGTGGTGGCAAAGTCATACGGTCATGTCAACGCTTCCACAGTTATGCAGGGGTGTAACCTGATACAACCAATCTGGAAAACTATTTTCCTAACCTCGTGAAGTTCAGGTTCGCACAACCTCTGACTTAACAATCCCACCTCCAGCAGCTTCTCTGTGTGCCCCAAGAGATAGTACAAGAATGCTCTTTCCAGGATGGTGTGTAAGAGCCAAAAAATGAAAACAAATGGAATGTCCGTTCATAGAATGGAAAATAAATCACGACCGATTCGTACGATGGAACACTGTGGACCAGTAAAACGGAACGCACCACAGCTACACTCATCACCACAGAATGAATTTCAAAACCGTAATGATAAGCGACAGTCCCTGGCGACAGAAAAATTCCTATTCTGAAACTATGTCAAGAAAACACAGGCATATATCTTCTTAGGGCTGGGAGGAATGTCTTAAATAAGACATAAAAAGGCATGCAAACCATCATGTGTGAAAGACGGATAAAACTGGTAATGTGAAAATTAAAACTTCCTGCATGACAAGCCACAGCCTGGGAGACGAGATCTGCAGCAGATTGAACCGACAACAGACTAGTCCCTAGAATTTATAAAAGAATTAGAGGCCCGGTGCACGAGATTCATGCACTGGGGATAGGGGGCCCCTCAGCCTGGCCAGAGCGCCCTGTCGCAGTCTGGGAGCCCTTGGGGGATGTCCAAGTGCCGGCTTAGGTTCGTTCCCCTTGGGGAGCGGGCCTGAGCTGTCAGCCAGACATCCTTAGTGCTGCTGTGGGGGGCGGGAGAGGCTCTTGCCACCGCCACTGCACTCGCCAGCCCCGAGCCGGCTTCTGGCTGAGCAGCGCCCCCCCTGTGGCAGCGCACTGACCCCCTGGGGGCAGCTCCTGCGTTGAGCGTCTGCACCCTGGTGGTCAGTGCACATCATAGCGACCAGTTGTTCCACCGTTCGGTCGATTTGCATATTAGCCTTTTATCATATAGGACTATTAAATGTCAACAAACGTCAAGCTCAACAGCAAAAGAAATGGGCAAAGCTTATGAAGATCCAAGTCAAAGAAAAGGAAGGTGGAATAACTGGCAAACTGGAGAAGATGCTCTGGAGAAGGTGGGATGCAAATTAAAACTCGGATGCTGGACCTCAGCACCCCGCCCAGGCGCTCAACACCATGCTTACCCACCTGCAGCTGTCACTCATCCAGGAAAGGCACCCTCGGTCCCATGGGCTGCTGACCACACCCCAGCACTCTACTGCCCTGCCTAGGTGTCAAAGCTCACCTGTGTCCTGCCTGGCGGTACACTGCTAGAGCTGGTTAGGTCTCTAGGAGTTAAGACACCCACAGCCCCCTCCTCCCCAAGCCACATACAGACTTCCAGGGATGGCTGGACTCAGGCAGAATCAACTCACAGCTAAAGCCTGTGATTAATAAAACATTGGGCTCTAGCTGGTTTGGCTCAGTGGATAGCACATCGGCCTGTGGACCAAAAGGTCCCAGGTTCGATTCCGCTCAAGGGCACGTACCTCAGTTGCAGGCTCCTCCCTGGCCCAGGCCTTGGTCAAAGCTTATGCAGGAAGCAACCAGTCGATGTGTTTCTCTCACATCAATGTTTCTCTCTGTCTTTCCCTCCCTTTTCCACTCTCTCTGAAAATCAATGGAAAAAATGTCTTCGGGTGAGGATTAACAAATGTAAAATAAAATGTCAGTCCTCTTCAACACTCAACCCTATTGCTGAGTGGGTCTCCCCATGGCTTGTCTCCTTTCTCTGTGGTGGACTCCCCTCCATGTCCTCAAACATTCATCTCCCTGGCCCTCAAATATTCATCTCCCTGGCCATTAAGTGTCTGTCATCTCCTCCACCCCATTCCCGTGTGTCTGAACCCCCGAGGGTGGATACAGTTTGGGATCATTCCCGGAAGGCGACCCATTCCCTACCACTATCAATGGATGCCAAACATCATTCATGGCTCGAGTCTTTTTTCTGAGATAAGTAAAACTTGCTTGTTTTTTCATCAAGGTAGAAAGTGAAAACCAAGAACTTCGGAATAACCAAGGTCTGGTGCCATCTCTGGCGTGCCATTTTGCTGGGGGAATCTAATACTTGACTTCAGCCAGCTGTGAGACCGCCAGGGCATCCCAGATACTCCTGCATGACGCTTCTAGTAAGAAATTCAGGAGTAAGGATAAACCGCTCAAGAAATAACAGGCTTCTGAGCCCCGGCTGGCGTGGCTCAGTGGTTGAGCACTGACCTATGAATCCAGAGGTCACGGTTCGATTCCCCGTCACGGCACATGCCCGGGTTGCAGGCTTGATCCCCAGTGTGGGGCGTGCAGGAGGCAGCCGATCCATGATTCTCTCATCATTGATGTTTCTCTCTCTCTCTCCCTCTTCCTTTTCTCTCTGAAATCAATAAAAATATTTTTTTAAAGAAAAAATAATACAGGCTTCTTTCTCGACAAGCCATAACCCAGCCATGCCACAGAACAGGTGAGCATCAGCTGCCACATAGCAGGAACACAGCAACTTATCAGTCTTGGGTTCGAGCTCTCAGCCCTGGCAAGAATGCCCTCTACAAAGTCCCAAGGACAGAGAGGTGAAGTCTGACAATACTAAGCACCCAGTAGCCAGGAGACATGGCGAACCACTGAACTCACTCAGTATCTGCTGAGCAAATAAGTGGATTTTTAATTTCCTGAAATATTTATTAACATCTTCGTTTGAATGTGGGCTTTGACCTAATAGCTTTATTTCGTGACTTGGAAGGACATTTCTATATTTTTACACGAGGGTTACATTTAGAATCTAACCAACCCTCAGAAAAATAGCTTTTTTTACGAATCTAAAAATTCTCAAGCTTGTTGTTTCAATGAGACTGGAAGCAACATTTCTCTAAATGGTTCCTTTAAGAGCAGACGTAAATCAGCCCCGCTTCGCTGGTACAAAAATACTGATGCAACTAACGAATTAGAAGTTATTTGCAGATTGCAGCATGCTAAATCTGTCCTAAAAAATCTACTCATGTCACCAAATATGGGTTTCTCTATAGTACTAAAAAATAAAAGTTATTTTTAAATGTAATGTAACCCAAATGTCAACAATCCCCTCGTCTCTCCTCATTCTTTACTTTCCTATGTCCTCCTCAGCAGTGGCTGAGAATAAGAGTTCTTCACGTGGTTATATAACATTGCATAAAACTCAGAAAAGAAAAGGAAAATTACCAAAGAAATGTAAGCGTTTTTATGACCTTCCTTCTTTCCTTCCTTCCTCTGTCTCTCTCTCTGTCTCTCTCTCATTCTCTCTTTCTTTTCGTTTTTGCTGTTGTTCATTCACATTCTATGCACTTTGATGTACATTATCCTATCCCAACCCTCACTGCACCTTGAAGTCAGCAGGTCAGGCTACATCATGCATTTTCAAAAGGGAAATCTATATATATAAAATCCTAAGCGACCGTTATGACCAGATGACCGGATGACCGGCCAGTAGCTATGATGGGCACTGACCACCAGGGGGCAGATGCTCAACGCAGGAGCTGCCCCCTGGTGGTCGGTGCACTCCCACAGCCAACCTCCTGCGGCCGGCCAACCTCCCAAAGTCCCTCCCCGCCACCGGCCGGCCCCAATCGGCCCGATGGGGACTGGGCGAGATGGCCCTGATCAGCCCCAATTGCCGGCTAGGCTGAGGGACCCCACCCATGCACAAATTCGTGCACCGGGCCTCTCGTCATTTAATGTTCACAAGAGAGAAGTTGCCCTAGGGCTGCAGTTCCTGAGTCAGGCTAAGCCAGGCTGCCGGCTCTGCTGCGGGAAGGTAAGTGGGCCTCGGAGTTCCTTCAGAATCCGTGTGTCAGGAGACTAAGTCCAGGGGGATTCCGAGGGAAGGGCCTCCTTCCCGAGAAGGAGCATCCTGGAGAACCGGGTGGCTGGATGGAGTCGGAGCACAACTGGGAAGCCGATCACCTGGTTCTGGATCCAGGTCTGCCTCCAGCAATGCGATCCTGGGCCAATCCCTATCCCTCCCCTGTCCCAGCCCGGACCGCCGGTTCCGCTCAATACAGGAAGAACTCAGTGGCTGACCACCAGCGTGCAGGCTGGCTCCAGGGTATCGATTTTACATTCATCTTCATCCTATTTAGCGTTCTCTGGCTTATGCTTTCTGAAAGCAAATCAATTTGATTTCTCATTATGAATACTTCGTCTTCCGTCATGTACACGCTGGTGAATCTGAAGTTGTATGTCCCCAGAGGGACTTTATTTTCCACGCCAAACCGCCCTACCTGTTACAGGACCGACAAAAGTAGAAGCTTTAACCTCCTGATGGCAGCTCTTTAGAGATAAATGCAGAGGCCCGGGGAGGCACTAAGCCAGACGCTATCAGCCCAGCACCCCAAACCTCCACCCGGCTTTGAACCATCTTCCCAAGCAGGTTTCCAAGACTCCCACTGAGCCCAAGGGCCTGATACCCCATAATAATCATGTTTATTGAGCACTTACTAGGTGCTTACTGCGTTCTCCCAGCTTTCCATATATTTATTTATTTAATCCTTCTAACAACTCAATCCAGTTCTTATTATTTGCATTTTACACGTGAGGAAAATGAGGCACAGAGAGGGTCGGTAACTTGTACCAGGTCACACAGCAACTAAGTGGTAGAGCCAGGATTCAAACGCAAGCATTCTGCCTCCAGGCTGATGGATTCATCACAACACATGTTGTCACGATTTATAATCAATAGAATCAAGAAATTTTACTAGGGAGCCCAGCCGGTGTGGCTCAGTGGTTGAGCGTGGACCTATGAACAAGGAGGTCACGGTTCGATTTTCCCAGTCAGTACACATATGCACAGGTTGCAGGCTCAATCCCCAATCAGGGACATGCAAAAGGCAGCCAATCAATGATTCTCTCTCATCAATGATGCTTTTCTCTCTCTCTTCCTCTCTGAAATTAATAAAAATATTTTTTAAAGAAATTTTACTAGGGGATGAGCATATTGCCACTGTGCTTAGATGATCTTTTAAAAGGTTAACTGCGGTGTGTTTTTTCTTTTAAATCTTGTACGTCTTTGTACCCCATGACCCTTTCCCTTTTCCAGGAGACACAGCATGTGGCACCTTTTGCTTCAGAGAGGAATGGTAAAGCAGAACTTTAAGTTTAACGAATATTTTTGTGGCCCAGCCAATTAACGGTATATGTAAGACGCGTTTTAATAAAAATTTCATAGCTTAATTTTTTTACAGTATCCTGTTATACATAATCTATAATAATAAAAGTGTAATATGCTAATTAGATTAGATGTCCTTCCGGACAACCTTCCGGATGAAGCCGGGGCTGCAAGGGAAGCCTGGGTCCCGGGTATCTGCTGGCGGGTGGAGGGAGCCCAGGTCCCGGGTGCCAGAGGGAAGCCGGTGCCAGCAGCCAAGGGAAGGAAGGCCTACTCTTGCACAGATTTCGTGCATTGGGCCTCTAGTTATTAATAACGAACTACAACATTCGCTAATGACTGATGACTATCATTATGTTGCATTCATTTCCCTTACGCGCCTTACGCGCAGGCGCACCATTTCTCTCCACTAACACCAGCAGCGAATATTTTAGCAGCCGATGGCCACGTCATTTGTCTCGGACTGACTTGTTTGGTGTGCGCAACAGGAAATATTTCACTTTCGGAGAACAAGAAAAATAGGTTTATTTGCATTACACTTACTAATTTGTGCAGTGATTCAGTGTCTGGCACGTTAATGTTCAAGAAAAAATATTAATTTGTATTCAAATGTCCTATTATTTTATGTTAACGGCTCATTTATCTCAGCCCTTGTGTTTAGCATCTCTCTATCGAAATAAACCTACGTTTCTATGAAAATTGAAGCTTTTGTTTTTTTTGCGGCCACATACACTTAAACCTTGTTTATTGGGCCCATGTTAGCCTTTGAGTTTGACATGCTTGGGCCAGTGTCCTAAGTGCAAATGGAGAAACAGAGAGGGAGAAGAAATGTCAGCGTTGGACTGGGCAGTGTGGACAGGGGCTCCAGGGAAGCCTCAGGGAGAAGGTAGCAGATGAGCAAGGACCCTGAAGGGATGAAGGAGGGAGGCTGTGTGTACTTGGTGAAATGGTGATCCGGGAAGAGGAACCAGCTAGTGCAAAGGCCCTGAGGTGGGAGCATGGGTTGAGAAGAAACACAGTCATCTTCCCAGAACCTGGTCCCAGGCGGGGCCCTGCTCTGAAACCGGACTGAAGACAAGCTGTTTGTACAGGAGAGCAGCTACTCGCCGCAGGCTGAGCAACGACTCCGCGCCCCGGATTGGCTGGACATGTACCCACTGAAGCAATGTCCTTCCTGGACTGTGCTCCCCTCAGTCCATGTCAGGGCTCCTCTCCTGAGGCCTGCCCTACAGAGGTGAGAGCTAGCAACTGCTTTCTCGGGGCTCCTGGCTTTGGCCTTGAATGCACCCAAAGGTCGCTGCCTTGAGCAGTGGGCACACCCAGAGCACAGGCCCCGTCCCAGGCGCCAGCACGTGCCCACAATGGGGAGAAGCCGGTTCCCACAGCCATCTGGCTGCTGAACCCTACACACGGTTTAACACCAGCCTTCAGGGCCTCAGCCAAAGCCGGCCAAGCAGCCTTTAGGGACGAGCCAGGTCTATGCAGGTGAGTCTTGCTTCCCCAGACTCACCTTCACCTCACCTCTCCCTTCTTTCTGCCCTCCCCTCACCCCTCGGGATCCCATGGGCATGCCACCCCCTACCCCCCCACGCCAGAAAGGCTCCTCCTAGTCAAGGAAGCTTCTCTCTTCTTTGGATTGACATAGCAATTGCTCTGTATGCTGAAGCTACAGCCCATTATATTCCAGTTGGTTGAGCACATTTCCCCATGAAATGAAGGCTCCTTGAAGCTGGAATTGGACTTAGTCAGTCTCCCACTACACCCAGCACAGGGCTATAACTCAATAAAGGCTTCATATGTGTGTGTATGTGTGTGTATGTGTGTGTGTGTGTGTGTGTGTGTGTGTGTGTATCATAGTTCTCCGTGTATAAGACGCCCCCCATTTTTCCAACCCAAAATTAAGAAATCAATATTTTAAACGTTTTGCTCGTTTTCCTCTTAGGGCCCTCTTCTTTATTTGGCATCTTAGGGAATTGTTCTTCCTGTTTTCTCCGCTGTCTGATCACACACTCGGTGGGAGGAGGTCCAAATTGTCTCCCTGCAGCTCTATGTCCATGCTCTTTTGCATAGCTGATTACATTCCGTTTGAATTTTGCAGAGTAAGACAATCACTTACCGGTATTTATCTTTTTATTTTTTTTGACATCTTTATGGGCTCACAACGCTAGGTCCCTGTTGCATCTGCACGCTCCACCTCCACCTCCAATTATGGCATCAGCCGAAGTGAGTAACAGTAAGGCTCGAGATTGGAGGAAGCCTGTTTGACAAGGTATGGGCAGCTACGCACCCTTGCGGCTCCTTCCTTGGCCGACTTCCGTGTATAAGACGCCCCTCGATTTTTAGTCTAACGATTTTAGAAAAGAATACGGTATATTTCAGAGAGGGAAATAGAAACATCAATGATGAGAGAGAATCACTGATCGGCTGCTTCCTGCACGCCCCCCTAATGGGAATTGAGCCCGCACCTGTGCGTGTGCCCTTGACCAGAATCAAACGCGGGACCCTTCAGTCTGCAGGCCAACCCTCTATTCACTGAGCAAATCCAGCTAGGGCAATAAAGGCTTCTTGATCGACTCAAAGATGCTCCTTGTAACTGGCTGCTTCAGTACCTACCTTCCGAGCGCCAAGGCCTCATTCCTCAAAACCCAATACCCAACCTCTACCCAGTGGGTAAGACCTACAGGGCAGCCCGGAGCCCAGGGGCCCACTCTCCGGGGAAAACTTCAGAAGATGCACAAGCTTCCGAGGCTCAGGGGGCTGCGGGTCAGAAAAGGAGGCCGCAGCTTTAAAAATGGTGTAGGCTGCAATTAATAACAAGATGACACATGAACGTTCTCTCTCAAAACACTAGACTTGGGTCATCTTCAGCATCCAAGCCCATCTGAGCTGTTCTCCAGCACGGACTGGGCTGAGCTCAGGAGGGACCATGTTTTACAACTGTTTACAGGCAAAGGGGGAAGAGCTCAAAGGAGCCAAAGAAAGACCTACTGTTGGGAGACCAGATGGGGAAGGTCAGCATGTCTGGTCAGCTCCAGACCAGAGCAACAAGGTCACAGAGAGGCGCTTGTTCTTTGGGGGAAACAATACGGGGCATTTGCAACTGAAGAGGGACTTGTGTAAACCTATGCTATTCAGATGCTAACCCTGTCATCAGGAGGTGGCTGGAATGGGGAACTCTGGGTCCAGCAACAAGGGTCCTTTGGGTTGGGCCGTACAATCACAACGTGCTTCAAATGAAGACCTGCGAAATGCTCCCCCAGTGCGGCTCGAACACCAGCTGCCAGGTGGATAGAAGACCATAGCTCTGCCGCCGCCCCAGGACCAAACCACAGGGCGCTAGGAGAGAATACCATCTTATAATCCCGTCATTCTTGGTGAAGAGCGTCCTTCTACTATGTTGTATTTTTATCTTAAACTAGAGGCCCGATGCATGAAAATTTGTGCAAGAGTAGGCCTTCCTTCCCCCGGCTCGCCCACAGGCGCCTGGGATCCCGCCTGGCTTCCCATGGGCTGCCCACAGGCACCCAGGACCTGGCTGGCTTCCTTCCAGCCCCAGCTTTAAAGTCAGGAAGGACATCCAGAATGACGTCCAGTCTAATTAGCATATTACCCTTTTATTATTATAGATATGCCACAATTCCAAGAAGCAAAGGCACCCCAGTAGCCATGAGCACACCTAGTGCTTAGAGTTTGGTCTCTTCACTGAAAGGAACCAAGGTGCCTTAATCCATTGTACGCCATAAGCGGCTATGGACGCAAGCCGCAGCGGACCTTCCCCACATGCCAACGCGCGTCTCTAGCCTCAACCCTCGCACATCAACGCTGGTCGCCCAATTTTAAAATCAGACTTGTTGGTGACATCCCTGGGCTTGTAAAGAAAATTGTGGTAACTTAAATTGGGTAAATATTCCAGCGCCTCTGGAAGCAAGGGGAATGGTTTCCATTTTGGACGCGTGGCAGTTAACGGGTTAAAGGAAAAGCCGGTTCCAGTCCTGGGGCCTGGTTGATACAAGATTGGCCTGGAATGTCTTGCTAAGCCAGAAAGTAAGTGCTCAAAAAATGATGGGCACAGATCCTAAGGACCCGCTTGAAGGGACAGCCACTGACTACGCCTAGAGCAACAAAGTAATTAAGCACAGTCATGAATTAGCAATCCTTGGGAAAAATAGGAACTCCAATAAAATAAAATAAATTGGTACATAAATAAACAGGGGACAGGAAGGACCCTGGGTTAAAATAGAATATTGAGAGTTGACTATTCAATTTCATGGGAGGGTTGGAGCTAGGAAATCCTCATTTTTGGTTTTTTGTTTGTCTTAA
This sequence comes from Corynorhinus townsendii, assembly GCA_026230045.1. Taxonomy (NCBI): domain Eukaryota; kingdom Metazoa; phylum Chordata; class Mammalia; order Chiroptera; family Vespertilionidae; genus Corynorhinus; species Corynorhinus townsendii. Next base: position 7,314,089 of record JAPDVU010000017.1, read on the forward strand.
TATGTTTTTATTATTGATTTGAGAGAGAGAGATGAAGGGAGAGGGAGAGAAACATCAATGTGAGAGGGTAACATTGATCTGCTGCCTCCTGCACGCCGCACCCAGCCCCTACTAGGGATACCTGGGTATGTGCCCTGACCAGGAACCAAACCAGCCATCTCTTAGTGCATGGGGTGACCCTCAACCACTGAGCCACATGGGCCAGGGCAAATTCTCATTTTGTAACTATCATAGTAAAGAGTGGGTCAGGCAAGAAGCATTTGTGGATGGTATATGTAGGATGAAAATTTGATAAGGAGCAAAATATTTACATGGTCTTAAAAGTACTCCCCCATAGATTGAGTATTCATTGTAAAGGGATAAAATAATAATTATACCATGAAACAAAGCAGATAACAGAACGAGAAACCAAGATGGCGGCATAGGTAAACACCTGAAATTGCTGCCTCGCACAACCACTTCAAAACTACAACTAAAAGACAAAACGGACATCATCCAGAACCACAGGAAGGCTGGCTGAGTGGAAATTCTACAACTAGAAGGAAAAAGAAAAGCACTCTGAGACTCAGAGGAGCTGCAGAAGTAACGTGCAGAGGTATGGAGGCATGTGCACGGAAAGGGCTGGCAATTGAGTGCATGGTTGTCTTTCTCAATCGGGAGGGAGACACAGCTCCCAACTGCTCTGAACTCCGAGACTCTGGGGACCCAGACTCACACGGAGAGAAACTGGACTGTCTGGCATTGGGCGGAACTCAAGGGTGGCTTTCTCTCAGAGTTGCTTGCAGTGATTACCAAGAGATACTGAGACCGGGGGCCTCTTAGGGCAGGGCTGACAGGAAGCCATTGCTGTTTGCTCCACCCTGTGGATTCCCTGAGACCCTGCCCCACCCAAGCTGTGTGCAGAGGCTTTTGCATATGAATGGGTTGGCCCTTTGCAATCTAAACTTAACTAACAAACTGAAGCTGGGTCAAAAAGACCCAGAACATTCAAAAGGCACAAAGCCCCACAGCAGCTTGCATTGCTTCACAGCTGGGCCTCATCTGGGCACCTCCAAATCCCAAACAAAGAAGAGGAATCTGCAGATCTCTCCGTAGCTCCTGATGGGTGGCCTCAGGCAGAGGCTAAATTAGCACCTCCTTGGAGATCCCAGAGGCAGTGTACCCAATGGTCAGAGTGGGACCATCCAGATCACAACTCCTCAGATCCATAAGGGACACACTCAGGGGGCAGACTCAGTGAGCACCAAAGCCCCACTGAAGCAAGTCTTGCCTCATAAGGGCGTCTCCAGCACAGAAGACCTCCCATCATAGATACAGCTGATCCTCACAGCCAATTGGCCTGGAGGTCAAGTCCTCCCAGTGATACCAACAACAATCAAGGCTTAACTACAACAAGACTGTGCACACAGCACACAAAGGGGTGCACCAAGAGAGTCCACCTCAGGTAACTGGGGAGGCTGAGCCACTGGGTCCTATAAGACACCTAGCACACAAAGCCACTCAATCAACACAGGGAGACAGCCAAAATGAGGAGACAAAGAAACAGGTCACAAATGAAAGCAATGGAGGAAAGCAAACTACTGGATATAGAGTTCAAAACCAAGTTATAAGGTTTTTTCAAGAATTTTCTAGAAACCACTGATAAATTTAGTGAGACCCTCGAGGATATGAAAAAGGACCAATTAGAAATTAAGCATACACTGACTGAAATAAAGAATAATATACAGAGATCCAACAGCAGACTAGAGGATCACAAGAATCAAGTCAAAGATTTGAAATACAAAGAAGCAAAAAACACCCAACTGGACAAGCAAAAAGAAAAAAGAATCCAAAAGTATGAAGATAGCGTAAGGAGCCTTTGGGACAACTTCAAGCGTACCAACATCCGAATTATGGGGGTGCCAGAAGAAGAGAGAGAGCAAGATACTGAAAACCTATTTGAAGAACTAATGACAGAAAACTTCCCCCACCTGGTGAAAGAAATAGACTTACAAGTCCAGGAAGCCCAGAGAACCCCAAACAAAAGGAATCCAAAGAGGACCACACCAAGACACATCATAATTAAAATGCCAAGAGCAAAAGACAAAGAGAGAATATTAAAAGCAGCAAGAGAAAAACAGTTACCTACAAGGGAGTACCCATACAATTGTCAGCTGATTTCTCAACAGAAACTATGCAGGCCAGATGGGAGTGGCAAGAAATATTCAGTGATGAATAGCAAGAACCTACAACCAAGATTACTCTACCCAGCAAAGCTATCATTCAGAATTGAAGGTCAGATAAAGAGCTTCACAGATAAGAAAAAGCTAAAGGAGTTCATCACCGTCAAACCAGTATTATATGAAATGCTGAAAGGTATTCTTTAAGAAGAGGAAGAAGAAGAAAAAGGTAAAGATAAAAATTATGAACAACAAATACATATCTATCAACAAATGAATCTAAAAATCAAGTGAATAAAAAATCTGATGAACAGAATAAACTGGTGAATATAACAGAATCAGGGGCATAGAAAGGGGGTGGACTGACAATTCTTGAGGGAAAGAGGTGTGGGGAGTGTGGGAAGAGGCTGGACAAAAATTGTACACCTATGGATGAGGACAGTGGGGGGATAGGGGCAGAGGGTGGGGTGGGAACTGGGTGAAGGGGAGCTATGGGGGGAAAAAGAGGAACAATTGTAATAATCTGAACAATAAAGATTTATTTTTAAAATAAAATAAAATAGCTATATGCTGGGGGGAAAAAGCAGATAACATCTAGACTTGGGGGTCAAAATTGACATCATCAGTGAGAGACAAATGAGTGTCACATGCCTCCAGATGTGATATGCTGAGGACACATTATCACCTGGGCAGTATTCCAGCCAAGAATACCAAGCACAGTGTAATCATCAGGAAACATCAGGCAACACAAAATGAGGCACTTTCTGTTAAGGAGAGCAGGGCAAGCTGTATTCCTTAAAAAATGTCATCCCAGCTGGTGTGGCTTGGTGGATAGAGCATTGGCCTGTGGACTTAAGGGTCCTGGGTTTGATTCTGGTCAAGGGCACATGCCCAGGTTGCAGGCTCAGTCCCCAGTAGGGGGCGTGCAGGAGGCAGCCAATCAATGATTTTCTCCTATCATTGATGTTTCTATCTCTCTCTCCCTTCCTCTCTGAAATCAATAAATATATACACACACACACACACACACACATATATATACACACACACACTCACATATGTGTGTGTATTCTATCTAATAAAAGAGTAATATGCAAATTTACTGTCACTCCAACACACAAGATGGCTGCCCCCATGTAGATACAAGATGGCCGCCACAAGATGGCCAGCAAGGGAGGGCAGTTGGGAGCAATCAGGCCAGCAAGGGAGGGCAGTTGGGAGCAATCAGGCCAGCAGGGGAGAGCAGTTGCGGGGGACAAGGCCTGCAGGAGAGGGCAGTTAGGGGTGACCAGGCCTGCAGGGGAGGACAGTTGGGGATGACCAGGCCTGCAGGGAAGGGCAGTTAGGGGTGACCGGGTTGGCAGGGGAGGGCAGTTGGGGGGGAACAGGCCTGCAGGGGAGGGAAGTTAGGGGTGACCAGGCTGGCAGGGGAGGGCAGTTAGGGGTGACCAGGCAAGCAGGAGAGGGAAGTTAGGGACAATCGGGCTGGCAGAGGAGCAGTTAGGCATCAATCAGGCTGGCAGGGGAGTGGTTAGGGGATGATCAGGCTGGCAGGCAGAAGCGGTTAGGGGCAATCAGGCAGGCAGGCAGGCGAGCAGATGGGAGCCAGCAGTCCTGGATTGTGAGAAGGATGTCTGACTGCCCGTTTAGGCCTGATCCCAGTAGGGGACCCAGATTGGAGAGGGTGCAGGCTGGGCTGAGGGACACACACACCCCGCATACGAATTTAGTGCACTGGGCCTCTAGAGTGTGTGTGTGTGTGTGTGTGTGTGTGTGTGTGTGTATCTCAGTGTCTTGCAAGACAAAGAGAACTGTAGAATGTTCCAGATTAAAGAAGGCTAAAAAGATATGGCATTTAAACCTTGACTCTAGGCTGACTCCTATATGGGAAGAAGGAAAATGCCATTAAGGACATTACTAGGTCAACTGACAAAATTGAAATACAAATAGATTTTATAAAAGCATTGTATTGATATTAAATTTATTGATATTTATACCTGTACTATGGTTCTGTATAAGCACATCCCTATTCTTAGGAAGTACACACTGAAATATTTAGGGTCATTAAGTATGTAACTTACACTCCAATGGCTCAGAAAGGAAATTACATAGGTAGGTGATGGATAGATAGATGGGTGGGAGGATAGATTAAAGATGGATGAATGGATGGATGGATTAAAGATGGATGGATTGATGGATGGATTCAAAATGGATGTATGGATGGATAGATGGATATATAAAAATGGATGGTTGATGGATGAATGGTGGATGGATGATGAATGAATAGACAGACAAGACAGATGACAGAAGAAGAGGAAGGGTGGCAAGCAAATGATAAAGCAGATAGGTAAAATGTTAACAGAAAGGAAAAGGATTACAGGTGTGTTTGTACTGATTTCATTTTTGTCTGTTGTCTGTAATTTTGAGATTATTTTCCAAATACAAGGTTTCCTAAAACTGCCACAAGTCTATAACCAAAAGTGTTTTGGAATTTACTCATGTTTAATAGAGCCGAAGTCTCACCAAACACAGAAGAGGCCCAGGCCGGTCAATCTTCCATCCCAAGGCGCTCTCACCTTACAGCTCGTCCTCTCTCTCCACAGAAGGGGAGGGGCAGGGACCCCTTAGGGAGGCCTGTCCCTGCTCCGGCACCAGCTGAGTGACCACAGACTCAGCAGGCTCCGTCCAGATTTTGAGAAACTGGAGACACTCAGGATTTTGTTAAGGTTCTTCTTCTTATTTTAATATATTTTTATTGATTTCAGAGAGGAAGGAAGGGAGAGACAGAGAGAGAGAGAAACATCAATGATGAGAGAGAATCATGGATCGGCTGCCTCCTACACGCCCCCCTACTAGGGATCGAGCCCACACCTGGGCATCATGGGAATCGGACCTGGGACCCTTTACTCCGCAGGCCAACACTCTATCCATTGAGCCAAAGCGGCCAGGGCTTGTTAAGGTTCTTAAGCTGAGAAGGTGTTAACTTAGAATTCTTACGAATCACAGGCACCTCCTCCTTCTCGGCTCCTTTCTCCACTCTCTGTACCCTTTCTCTAGGCAAGGCCATCCTCTCCACAGCTTTCGTCCACCATTGCCAAGGTGCTCACTGCTGTGCTTATGTATTTGGCCCGAGCCTGGTCTCTGAATTCCAGGCCCTTATATCCAACTCCCTCCTTGACAACCAGCCCAGAGGTATCTGACCCTGGCCCTTCCCCAGGGCACCCGCTGACAGCAAAAGCACAATGTCGCTGCCAATGCCAGGCCCTGTCTCCAAAATATCTGCCCCAAGCCATCCATCTCCAGGGATGACAAGGTTGAATTTCCATCTCTATGTCAACACCAAAATCACCTCCTAGCTGTCCCTCTTCACACCCTGTCCCCTCACCAGCAATGGCCAGAGGTGTCTTTTCAAAATGGAAATCGCCACCAAGTCCCATGCCTCCCTGAAACACTCCTTCTGGCTACTCCTACGATAAAACCCAAGAGCTTCAGAGAGAACAACTCGACCAAAGTCTTCAACTGAGACCTCGAATGGTTTATTTCCAAGAGCCGCGTCTCGCATCTCTCCACCCACAGCTCTCCATCCACAACCTCAGACCGTGTTCGAATGCCTGGAGTTCGCCTTCTTCCTTGTTACCTCCGCATCTTTCCAGGGACTGTGCCCTGCATTTGGAAGTGGCTCCCCCCTCCCTGCCTCCCCTTCACCTAGCAATCTCTATCCCAGCGGTCGCCAACCGGTGGTCCACGGCCCACGGGTGGTCCGTGAGGTCCAAAAGGTTGGCGACCACTGCTCTATTCATCCTTCAACTCGAAGATAACTTCTCGTGTGCTCAGCCTTCTCTCTCAAGTAACCAGCATGAAGGATGCTGATCGCTATGGCTGTGTCTGGGTTGATGGATTCAGAACAAGAGAATTTTGTGGGAAAGAACATGAATTTAGAAGCGGGGGGAAACTGGATAAAGTATGAGGGGCGGCCAGGGAGAGATGGCCACCCCGAAGCAGAGAGAGGAGGCAGACCTTCTACAAGAGGTTGGTCAGTCCTAGAAAGAAAGGAACAGTCAACCCAAAGAGATTTCAGAATCTGAGCCACCAACAGATGGTGGGTCCTACTGGCTTTCTACAGCCTGTGATGTCCTACAGGGACATGGGGAGCCGCATGGTGGGGGGGGGGGGGGGGAGAGCAAGGCCAGGGGCAGCACAGAGGTGCTTGGAAGTGGCCGTGTGGGTCTGAGTGTGAGAGAGAGAATATAGGTATGGGACCCAGAGGACCAAGTCCTGGTTTCAGAACACCCTCAGAAGTCCTCAGAGCTTTCCCGCACCATCTCTCAGCGTGTGGCCGACTGTATTGTCCAACAGTCACCATGACAATCTCTCCCAGCCCACGTGCTCTCCTTCATGTGACTTTGACACCCAAAGGCTAAGTCACGAAAGGCCGGTCACAGCCCATCCGGCGTGGCTCAGCAGTTGAGCAATTGGCCTAGGAACCAGGAGGTCGCGGTTTGATTCCCCGGTCCGGGGCGGGTTGCGGGCTCCATCCCCAGTGTGGGGCGTGCAGGAGGCAGCCGATCCAGGATTCTCTCTCTTTGTTGATGTTTCTCTCTCTCTCCCTCTCCCTCTCCCTTCCTCTCCAAGCCTTGGAGCCCTGAGCCACCAGGTAAAGAGTCCAACTCCCCAGAGGCTGCTAAACCCGAGGCACCTGGACAGGCCACGTGGAGGTGTCCCAGCTCACAGCCCAGGTAAGGCCCCAACCACACCCCGCATCCCCTGCCGGGCACCTGCGTGAAGACTGCTTCCAGCCTTAAAGGGCTCCCCTCCCCCCCGCCCACCCCTGCCACCCAGTCTTCAAATCTTTTCAGATGAGGCCCCCCAACAGCTTGCGGTGGAGACAGCACCATGCCCTCTGCGTCCTGTTCGAGTGTCTGGCCCACCGAATCCATGGGCGTGTTTGTTTAATGCCACTGAGTTTGGGATGGTTCCTTATGCAGCCACAGCCCCGGGACACACAAGGTGTTAATAGATACTATGCTAAAAAAAAAAAAAAAAGGGAGGGAAGGTTGTTCCTGTAATTAAATGTTTTGGAACACATTTCATTACACAAATTCCAAGGAAAACAGTTTGATTTTTTACTGCGGCCTTTTCACATACGAGGTGCACTGTGCATCTCCAAGAGGAAGAGAGAGTATTCGGTGTCCCCCAAACCGCCCCCCTCCCCCTCCGCCATGGACTGTATCATTCTGCAAAGGCTGCTGTTAATAGCCCAGAGTCTCATGGACTATCACATGAGGAGGCCCGGAGACCTGCCCAGATACATCCAGAGTCAGGACCGGAACCCAGGTCCCCCGAGGCCTGGCCGAGGGCTGCTCCCACCTCCCACAGGCCAGCTCCCCGTGCAGACATGGGTGGACGTGTGCGGTGGCTCCCTCCTGCCACGTCGCTTCCCCCGGCCCTCAGCCTCCCCTGTGGCCTGCACCTCTCCCGCTTGCCTCCTTCACCCTTTACCTGCGCCTCCCCCTCCCAACTCTTCTTTCTCTGAGGATGCCTGTCCTTCTCCACAGGCAGCTGGAGACAGGGAGAAGGGGAGGGAGGCATGGGTAGCAGTTCCCACCTCTCCCCCCCCCCCCCGACACCCCCCTCCCCCCATGCACACCCACACACTGCCCACCTCCACAGCCAACCTCAGCCCCGCACAGCTGGGCCTGCCTGCCTGAGAGCAGCTCCCCGGGCCTGAACACGGCCTGTTGTCCCGGCCCCTGGAGCCGCTGGGCTCCTCCTCCTCCCTCCAGCCCCAGCGGCGGGGAGAGGAACACAGCCCTCCGTTGTCCCTCCTCTTGATATTTCCAGTAAAAGCACCTCGAACACAATCTCGCTGCCACAGCCCTAATTATGTGTGAAATCATTTTTTTTTTTTTTTAGCCCGAAACCAAAGCAAACAAGCGCACACAGAGAAGCCCATTCTCCCGGGCCCGGGAGGAGCGCCCCACTCCTGCTGGGTTACCTCAGGCCTGCACAGACACCCCGCTGTGTTTCGCCAGCGCCCGCCAGGCCAAGGTGCCTCCCGGGCCGGACCAGGGACGCGGGCCACCCCCTCGGGGGAAAGAGTGGGTTTCAGTCTGTTCTGTACTCTCCACGCGGGCTCACAGGAGCCTCACACACGCCTGGTACACTGGGAGGCCACAGGAAAGCGCCTCTTTGTGAGGGGGGAAAAAAAGTGGGGTCCTCAGGAGCCTCCCCAGTAGACAAGGGAACTATTTTCTGGATCCAAATACGTTTGCACCTTGGTGAAATCGTCATCCTTTTTATTTTATGCTGGTTTACGTTTGGATTTCAGGTCCCCCAAAGTAGAGGTCATACATGTCATTGTTCACACATGGCCCCTTTCCCCTCCTCCTCTTCCTCTCCCTCCCAAATCCACTCCTATTTGGTCACACTGACAACCACATTCAAAGGTGTTTAATACACGTTCTTCGACATATGCGTGATTTTGAGAAGCTATTGCTGAGTATATATGATTTTCTTTTTTTAAATATATTTTTATTGATTTCAGAGAGGAAAGGAGAGGGAGAGAGAGAGAGAAACATCAACGATGAGAGAGAATCATGGATCGGCTGCCTCTTGCAAGCCTCCTATACTGGGGATCGAGTCCACAACCCAGGCACGTGCCCGTGACTGAAATCGAACCCTGGACCCTTCAGTCCACAGGCTGGCGCTCTATCCACTGAGCCAAACCGGCTACGGCTGTGGTTTTCACTTATATAGGGTGCCCCCCAAAATGTCTGCACACGCTCTGAATAATTTTAAAGGCAGTGTTTATTAAAATACATGTTGTTTTCAAAATTGAGCTATCAGCTGTTGAAGTGTGTATGCATTTTGGGGGGACACCCTGTATCCGTGCTCCTGTTAAAGGTTCAGCGTATTTCTGACTTTTTTGGAAGACGTCTCCATGTTGCCATACGGCCCTTCTCTACAGGACCCTGCACAGCAGTCCCGCACTCACCCCCACGACACGGGTCCGTTTGCCTGGTGCTGGACACCTGGGTGTCTCCTCCTCCTTGCGACCACAACAATGTAGGGACAGGCACCGTGTATGTATCCTTTGATGGGTCTTTGCAAGAAATTCTTGGGCTTATAGGTCTGGGATTGGGGTTGACCTGCGAGATACTCGCCTGGTTTCACTCAGTATCGCCGACTGGTTTCCAGAATGCCCATTAGTAACCCATTCACGCTTTCCCCAACAGGACATGAAGGTTCCCGTTCCTCGCCATCTCACCAGCACTTGACAGTATCCAACTTGCTAACGATGGCCAATATTTGAGGTTAAAATGCTATTACTTTTTGGTTTCATTACTTTTCTTATGTCTATTGAGGTAAAGTACCTCTTCAAAAAGTTCTTAGATATTCAGGCTTCACCTCTGTACACTGCCCACCTCAGAGACTTTTATTTTACCACTAGTGGCCCGATGCACGAAGATTCATGCAAGAATGGGCCTTCCTTCCCCTGGCTGCCAGTACCACCTTCGCTCCGGCCAGAACCGCCTTTTCACTCCGGCCCAGAGCCGCCTTCCCATACTGCCCAGAGGCCCAGAGCTCCTGGGGCGGGGCGGAAGGCCTGTGTCCCACCCCCGGCCTGTGCCCCCGGCCACGCAGCACCTTTGTATGCAAATTAACCTTCCATCTTTGTTGGGTTAATTTGCATACTCACTCCTGATTGGTTGGTGGGTGTCTCGAAGGTACAGTCAATTTGCATCTTACTCTTTTATTAGTGTAGATTTTTCTAAGTGATGTGCACACAACACACACACACACACACACACACACCCCATGTGATTGAAATTGCCCTGGCTACAGATTAAAGGACAGTTGATCTCCTTTCATTGTTAAGTTATCTCATCCAAAATCAAGGTCTTCCACTTGATTTCTGTGGAACAGAAATATGATGTGAACCGCATATGAAATTTTAAAATTTTAGGGGCAACCTTTTTTTTTCAAACATAAAAAGAAATAGGTGGAACTAAATTAAATAGTACATTTTACTTAACTGAATAATATCATCATTTCAACATCTGATCAATGTAAAAAACTTTAAGGAAATCCTGATGTTCTTTTGTTACACGTAGTAAGTCTTCAAAGTGCAGTGTTTACTTTATACTTAGGCCACCGTTCAATTTGAACAAACCTGCCAACTGCTATGGATTAAAGAGCACAGGTCTTTCTCTTCGCTTATTCATGGATTTATAGAAACTAACTATTTACCTTATAGTCTTATGACACAAAATGTTTCTATAGTTTTATGGTGCCCAGGCAGAGGACTAGAGGGAGACAAGGGAGACATCCAGGGGGCAAATGGAAGGTGGTGTTCACTCTCGGGGTGGCGAAGTGAGCGCCCCCTTAAATCCTATGCCCTCTGCCCTTGTTTCACCCCTGCCCAGCCCTGATGGGGCCATTTAACTAGTGCTTTCTTAAAGAAAAAGGAGCCAACTGTTTAAAATGTACATATTATGCCCTAGTCCCGTGGTCAGCAAACTGAGGCTCGCGAGCCACATGCGGCTCTTTGGCCCCTTGAGTGTGGCTCTTCCACAAAATACCACGGCCTGGGCGAATCTATTTTGAAGAAGTGGCGTTAGAAGAAGTTTAAGTTTAAAAAATTTGGCTCTCAAAAGAAATTTCAATCGTTGTACTATTGATATTTGGCTCTGTTGACTAATGAGTTTGCCGACCACTGCCCTAGCCGGTTTGGCTCAGTGGATAGAGCATCAGCCTGCAGACCAAAGGGTCCCAGATTCCATTCCAGTCAAGGGCAGTTACCTCAGTTGCCGGCTCCTCCCTAGCCCACACCCTGGTTGGGGCACATGCAGGAGGCAACCAATCGATGTGATTCTCTCACACTGATGTTTCTCTCTGTCTCTCTCTCTCTCTTCCACTCTCCCTAAAAATCAATGGAAAAAATATATCCTCAGGTGACAATTAACAAAAATAACTAAATAAATAAATCCTATCTAATAAAGAGGGAATATGCTAATTGACCATCACGCCCTCACAAAGATGGCGGCGCCCAGTCCCCTCAGCCCTGCTGCACGCCTGCCTCCAGAGTCCCCCAGTCCTCTCAGCCCCCCAGCCACCCAGGGCTGGCCTGAGGAGCAGGCAAGCCTCAGGTGTCAGCTGCCCAGCCACTCAGGGCCAGCCGAGGCTTGCGCTGCCGGCAGTGGCAGCAGCAGAGGTGTGATGGGGGCGTCGCCTTCCCCTGATCGCTAGGTCACCTCCCACCCCTGAGGCCTCCCGGACTGTGAGAGGGGGCAGGCCAGTCTGAGGGACCATCCCTCCAGTGCATGAATTTTCATGCACCTGGCCTCTAGTAAACACATAAATAAATAAATAAATAAATAAATAAATAAATAAATAAATAAATAAAATAAATAAATAAATAAATATAAAATGTACATAAGCTCTTAAAAAGCCAAATATTGGCTGTTACAGCTCTTCAAACTAGAAATGAAAAACCCACAGACACGCACCTGACAAAGACAGCAGGTTGCATTACCTGAAAGACTAACCATGTCTTGCAGAGCTGACACTGCTGAAGGGACACTCAGTAACAGATGTAGCAGCGCCGCCACTTCCCGTGATACAGCCACTTGTCGCAGGAAAGACTCGGCTGCAACCATGACAACTGTGTTGAGCTCTCATCGGCAGAACTGTACTGCTGCCTTGCCAGCGGAGGGACGCGCAGGCGTGGCTGGGCCGCTGTGCTGCTCGTGTTTGTCCAGACTCACGCTGACGAATCGCTGGCAACCCACCCAAGGGGTGCCGAAATAGTCCAAGCGCTGAAGAACGTTATTGACTCCCTGAGCCTCGGGATGCCTACCGTGAATGGTTTCTGAGCAAAGGATAACTCCACAAAGGAGATGGAGGCAGAGAGGTCGAGAGCAGAGAGGCGGAAGGAAAGCTGGAGACAGCCCAGGGCGGGGCGTGGTCAACTAGGCCTCATGCTGCAGAGGAAGTCAGGAAGGCCCGGGGCCGGGGGGGGGGGGGGGGGGGGGAGGGGGGGGGAGGCACCAGATTTGATCACGCGGGAGCTACAGGTAAAAACCCGCCAGAGCTATTTCTACGGAATGATGGAGGTGACAGCCAGTGGTTGCAAATACAGAAGAGAGAAGGGATCACCAGTGTGAGGTCGTGAGAAGGTGTGAGAGGGACGGCACGGGCGTCCCAGGCGAGAAGACGGGGAGGGAGGCGCCTCCATGACAATGGGACGGCCCAGGAGAGGAGGAGTGGGGATGTGGGTGGGTTTGGAAGCTGCAGAACTTCAATGGAAGGCTTCCATTTTCTCTGTGAGACATGGGGAGAGCGCAGGAGTGTAGTGGGTTGGCATATGCATTGCTGGAATGACAGGCTGAATAAGAGGGACGGAGCGGGGGAAAAGGCGGAGATCCTAAAGCGTGTGTAGGGACGGGCTGAAGGAAGGCGGGAGGAGAGGGCACCGGGGCCCGGAGAGCAGGATGCTGGATTCTGGGACCTGTGGGAATGACAAGCTCCAGGTGAGAATGAGGATGTGAGTGGGTGAGGTGGGCACACAGGTGAAGCTAGAGAGGGGTGCCACCAGGCAAACCAGCTCCCGAGTCTCAGTCCAACTTACCGCCCTGCCCCGCCAGTCATCACCACCCTGAGACATCACAGCAGCACGCCGGTGACTGAGACCACTGCCGGGCAAACCCTCCACCCTCCGCACCCTGTTCCCCAGCCAGGGAAAGCGGATTGTACACCCACAAGGTGATCTTAGAACTGGACACTGGGAGAGTGAGTATTAATCAAGCCTGGAATAGCAATTTGGAGAAAGAGGGGTGATACCCCTATCATTTCCATCAAAAACGAAACAAAACAGAGAGCGTTGTCCAGAGAGGTGAATCAGGTGAGTTTCGGATCCTTGCACTCGGCCTCACCTCGTCTCACTGGTTATTGGTCCCTTCTTGTTGGATATTTTGAGGATATTTTTCCATTGATTTTTAGAGAGCCTGGAAGGGAGGGAGAGAGACAGAGAGATAGAAACATCGATTTGGTTGCCTTCTGCACACGCCCAGGCTGGGGATGGATGGAGCCTGCAACCAAGTGCATGCCCTTGACCAGAATCAAACCCAGGACGCTCTGGTCCGCAGGCGACGCTCTAGCCACTGTGCCAAGCCGGCTAGGGTGTATCGGTCCCTTCAGAGCAGCTGTTTTCACACACAGGAGTATGCACGAATCACCTGGGGAACTTAAAAAATACCGCTGCTGCCCTTGCTGGTTTGGCTCAGTGGACAGTTTGGCCTGCAGACTGCAGGGTCCCAGGTTCGATTCCAGCCAAGGGCACATACATGCCTGGGTTGCGGGCTCGATCCCCAGTGGGGGGCAGTGGGGGGTGCAGGAGGAAGCCCATCAATGATTCTCTCACATCATTGATGTTTCTATCTCTCTCTCCCTCTTTCTTCTTCTCTAAAATCAATAAAATTTTTTTTTAACAACACCGCTGCTGCCCTAGGCAGTGTGGCTCAATGGACAGAGCATTGGCCTGTGGACTCAAAGGTCCTGGGTTTGATTCCAGTCAAGGGCACATGCCCAGGTTGCGGGCTCGATCCCCAGTAGGGGGCGTGCAGGAGGTAGCCAATCACTGATTCTCTCTCATCACTGATGTTTCTGTCTCTCTCTACCTCTCCCTTCCTGTCTGACATCAATAAAAATATATATTTTTTTAAAAATACCGCTGCCCAGTTCCCACCTCCAGAGATGTTGGTTGAATTGGTCTGGATGCAGCCTGGGCACCAGGTGCCCTCCAAGTTCTGCAAGTGACCCTCGGGGGCAGCCAGGGCTGAGAACCACCGCTTTAGAGTAATTCCAGTCCCAGCGCAGCTGCCTCCCCGGGGCAACCGTCCTTTCCATTCCAGAGAAGGACACACCGGTTCTCCTCTCCTGCAGACCCGCAAGGCTCTCGCGCAGGCCAGGAGGACACCACGTCGAGCTGAGCGTGGTCAGCGTCGCCGGGGCCTGGCTGCCCTGCCTGTTTAGCTGGGTTTGCACATCTTGAGCAATCGGCTGCACACCCGCCCAAGGAGCACGGCTCGGGTGGGGGGAGGGTGAAGGAGAAAGGCCAAGGGCTTCAGGTGTGGCGTGACACTTGGGCAGGAGGGACAGTCCGTCTGACGAAGAGGAGCAACCCAGACGGCAAACAAACAGGGCAGGGTGGACCGAGACCAAGTCAGGCGGACAGCTTGGCGGTCACGGGGCGCCAACAGGGGCCAGCGGAGCGGCCTTCCCTCTGCACCTCCAGAGGCCGGAACTTTCCACTAGGGACGGAGCATGGGGAGACGGCGTGACGTGGCCGCCCCAAACACAAAGCCAGAAAGTCCACGGCCATAGGGAACGTGACATGAAGTCGTTAAGCTCAAGAAGGAGCCTCCTGCTCAGACTCTAACCAGCATGGGGTGGGGGAGGGGGTCATTGTAGGACAAAGAGATGTCCCCAAACGGCAGCATCCACAGGGGCACCCAGGACCAGCAGATGCACCCACTCTTCCCACAGGCTCAGGAGACCCCCATCGGTACCCCACACGTGGGGCTGCACTGGCCTGCTTGGTTGGGCATCTCTGCCTCTACCGAACCTTGTTCGCTGTGGCACTTCATTGTTCACGAGAAGACTCAGCTGCTTTGTGTCTAATGAACACATGAACGGAAGGGAGGGGATGTATCCACTGTTCTTAAGCAAAGAATCACCAGCCCTTAGTTAGGGGAAGACCTTTTTTTGGGGGGGAGGGGGGGTTTGGGGGGCTTACTCCAAACCTGTTAAATCAGGTCTTTTGGGCCCAGCCTGTGTGGCTCAGTGATTGAGTGTTGACCTAAGAACCAGGAGGTCACAGTTCGATTCCTGGTCAAGGGCACATGCCAGGGTTGTGGGCTCGATCCCATCCCGTGTGGGGTGTACAGGAGACAGCTGATGATTCTCTCTCATCATGGATGTTTCCCTCTCCCTCTCCCTTCCTCCCTCTGAAAATACGTTTTACAGAGAGAGGAAGGGAACAACATGTAAGAACTTTTTTTTTTTTCCCAAAATCAGGCCCTTTGGGGGAGGGGCTCCAGCACTGAACGATCATTACTCACAATCCTGATCAGGAACCACTGCCCTACAATCTAAGGGTCTCATGCTTTCGGGGGCATAAGAACCACCAGAGGTGTTACCCTGGCCGGGTAGCTCAGTTGGTTGGAACATTGTCCCAATTCACCAAGGTTGTGGGTTTGATCCCTGGTCAGGGCACTTACAAGAATCAACCAATGAATATATGAATGAGTGGAGCAACAAATAGATGCTTTGCTCTCTCTCACTCTCTCAAATCAATACAATAAAAAAGAACCCGCAGAGGTTCTAGGTAAAAAATGCAGACTTGAGCCGCAAATCACTTGGGAAAAGAAATCTAAAAAGTAGTATCATCCAGAAGCATCAAAAAGCCTGCTCCATCCACAGATGAGTGGACAAACCACCTCCATGTTGATTGTCAACCAAGGTAACTCGGTAGGGAAAAACTAATCTTTTCGACAAATGGCACTGGAAATCTGAATATTGGTAAGAAAAAAAAATTAGCCTGAACTCTTACTTAGTACAACACACACAAATACCTCAAGATGTATCGAGACCCAAACATAAAAGTTAACGCTATAAAACTTCTAGGAGAAAGTCTTTGCAACGTTGATAGGCCAAGCTATCTTTGGACACACACACAAAATCACCGTCAGGGGGGGATTATTGCAAATTTAAACTTCACCAAAGGTAAAGAGTTCTGCTCTTGGAAATTCATTATTAAGGCAAAGAAAAGGAAAGCCACAGACGGGGAGAAAACATCTACAATACTTATATTCAACCGAAGACTTGTATCCAGAATATATAAAGAACTCTTTTTGTTGTTATTGATCCTCACCCAAGGATATTTTCCCATTGATTTTTAGAGAGAGTGAAGGGAGGGGGAGAGACAGAGAGAGGGAAACACCGATGTGAGAGAGACACATTCTTTGGGTGCCTCCCACAGGCACCCTGACCAGGGCCAGGGATTGAGCCTGTAACCAAGGTACATGCTCTTGACCGGAATCAAATCCTCGACCCTTCAGTCCGTGGGCCGACGCTCTATCCGTGGAGCCAAACCAGCTAGGGCTATAAAGAACTCTTAAGCTTAACAAGAAGTTAATCAACACCCCCTTGCACACACAATAGGCAAAAACTTTTGAACAAGCATCTCATGTAAGAAATTATACAAATGGCCGACACGCACGCCAAAAATGTTCAACGTTACAGTCATTAGGGAAATGCAAATTGGAACCACAGGGAGGTACCTCTATGCACTCCTTTAAATAACTAAAATGTAAAAAGACTGACAATGCAGCCCTGGCTGGTGTGGCTCAGTGGGTGGGGCATCCTTGTCCCGTGCACTGACAGACTGCCAGTTCCATTCCCGGTCAGGGCACATGGTCTGGGTTGCGGGCTTGATGCCTAATGCTTCACATCGATGTTTCTCTCTCCCCCGCCTCCTTTCCTCTCTCAATAAACATCTAGTTTGAACATCTTTAAAAAGAGCTGAAACCAGTGTGGCTCAGTGGATAGAGCGTCAGCCTGTGGACTGAAAGGTCCCAGGTTCGGTTCCGGTCAAGAGCATGTACCTGGGTTGCGGGCACATCCCCAGTGAGGGGCGTGCAGGAGGCAGCTGATTGATGTTTCTCTCTCATCGATGATTCTAACTCTCTCTCTCTCTCCCTTCCTCTCTGTAAAAAATCAATAAAATATTTTTAAAAATCTTTAAAAATAAAAAAGACAAACAACGTACATACAGTAAAACTCGAATGATACGGAGATTAGCATGGCCGCTGTGCAATGCTGGCATGCGAATTCATGAAGCATTGGGTGCTTTCCAATGACAAGACTTGGGCTGCTAGGGATTGTGCAGTAACAGTGGAAGAATGATGTTTGGTTTTTAACCCTTCCAGTAAAGAAAATAAAAACAGAGGATTTCAGTAAGTCGGCAACCTTCCGCTTGACTACCTACACTTTACACTAAATATAATTTGGTTCCTGTTTAGATCGTTGGAGAAATAGTGACGCGTTGTACTGGCTGACCTTCCACTAATATGAGAGTGTCATCTTTGTGTATCACTTGCCATGAACTGCATCATTAAAACCTGTGGGCTCCTGGTGCACCTCCCTGCATCCTTGCTCTCGCCACCCGAGACGCTCCATTCTCCGTGTGTACCATCTTTAGGGAGAGATCAGGGCTCCCCATTAACAAGAAGAGCAGATCAGCCCTCGGGGTCCCCGGATAGAAAGTTTGCATCTGCAGGGCCACAACCACGTCCGAAAAGCTCAGTGGCCTCCGAGATCTGGTCCCGGGAGACGAGGAATAACGCCATGAGGAAGCCACGGGGCCTTCCGAGGAGCTTGCAACCCGTAACCCTGGAGGGAAGAGGAGAATGTACCCTGGCAAGCACTCGGCACCCAGCACCTTGTGCCAAAGCCTCGGACCCAAAACGTGTCGCAAGTGGGACCTCTGGGTCCATCCGGAACACCTGGTGAGGAAGAGTCAGAAGGAGGAGGTGGCCCTCCCCTCTTTCCAAAGAGGAGGCCTAGGTCACAGGCAAACTGGGCGTGGCATCCCTACCCACTATCTTGCATTTCCCAATGACTGTAATGTTGAGGGTAGAGATGCAGAGAGAGAGAGGGAGGTGGACACTATACAAGTAAACAGATAAAACCATACACCAGCCCTAACAGGTGTGGCTCAGTGGATAGAGCGTCAGCCTGCAGACTGAGGTCCCAGGTTCGATTCCGGTCAGGGGCATGTACCTTGGTTGCAGGCACATCCCCAGTAGGGGGCGTGCAGGAGGCAGCTGATCGATGTTTCTCTCTCATGGATGTTTCTCACTCTCTCTCCCTCTCCCTTCCTCTCTGTAAAAAATCAATAAAATATATATTTTTTTAAAAAAACAAAAACTATATACCAGCTGGCTGTGGACCGGGCTAGGGGAGGGAAGGAATAGGGTGCTGTCACAGAGACGGAGGAAGACAGAGAAGTTGGGGTGGTGAGGGATAAGCCTCTCTGATAAGTAAGATGCAAACTGAAGATGAGATGGAGCTCACCGAGTAAGCGTTAAGGGAGCCCGTGGGAAGAGGAGGAGGTGGTGAGGGAGTCAGGTGTCCTGAGTGCGACCAGAAGACGCTGGGTGGGTGGTCGCAAAGCA
This sequence comes from Corynorhinus townsendii, assembly GCA_026230045.1. Classification (NCBI taxonomy): domain Eukaryota; kingdom Metazoa; phylum Chordata; class Mammalia; order Chiroptera; family Vespertilionidae; genus Corynorhinus; species Corynorhinus townsendii. Next base: position 7,332,486 of record JAPDVU010000017.1, read on the forward strand.
GTTTCCTGAGGGGGAAACTGAGGCCCGAGGTCACAGGCCCGGTAGATGGTGCATCTGGAACTCCAACCGGTCTCTCAGGCCCACTCTCAGTGGACTTGCCAGTTCACCCCGTCCGGCTCGCTCCGCCCTGTGCCATACAGCAGGAGCCTGCTTTCCCCGGGAACAAAGGCCCTTCACCTGCGCCTGGGGGGGATGGCGCCTGTCTTGACCGAAACTCACGCCACACCCAGGCCTCCGCCATGCGCAACCGGGTGACCCGCGAACGTTTGCACGCCCGCCGCTTTTTCCATCCCCCACAACCGCCAGAGTTTTGACACCCACGCCCAAGCCAGTAACCGCAGGTAAACGTGTTTCTCCCCGGGACACAGAGTTAAACACACAACCGCAGAGATGTGTCCTGGGCCCAGAATGGAAGGGGCCAAGGTGCCAGGGATGACAAATCCCCTGAGAATCCAGCTTGACGCTCCCCCGAGAGACACCCCTCCTCAAAATAGGCAGAGAGGGTCAGGAACACCCATGCCAAACAGCTGACCCACAAGCCCCTCACTGTGCCCCTGGCCCTCCCCACCCCGGGCCTTTCTATTTTTATCAGGAGAGCAAGAGGGGGTTGCCAGGTGGGGCCACGCTGCTGTTTATGTCTGAAATGTGAAAAGATGCACAGTGTACTGGGGAGGAGGCGTTTGCAGTGAGAGGAATTTCGGAGGAGAATTTCAAACCCAGCAGGGTGAATAGGTGCCTTGTGCTCTTGGCTTTTGACTCTGGAAAAGCCACGTTTCCAAGCGAGGCCTGCGGAGGGGCCGGGGCCGGGGCCGGGGAGAAAATGCACGGGTGTGAGATTGGGACAGGCAGCGGGACCCAGCACACCTGGGCACGGGGGAGAACCGACTCTCAGGCCGGGGGACGCTTGGGGAGAAAGCCCTTTTGCCCTCCAGTGTAAATTCTATTTATTCGTCCCCAATTAATGCCCTTATCCCCTTAGTCTTGCCTGCTTCATCCCACTCAATTCTAGCCCTTCTCTACTATGCATCTGTCATCTATCTGCTCTGGAGCAGTGAGTTTTACTGCGTATTAATTTTCTCAAATCGTCCCTGGCCGGCCAGGTAACTCAGTTGGTTACACCATCGTCTCAATACACCAAGGTTGGAGGTTCAATCCCCACTTAGGGCACACACAAGAATGAACCAATGCATGCACAAATAAGAGAAACAACCAATCAATGTTTCTCTCTCTCGCTCGCTCTCTCTCTCCAAATCCATCAATAAATTTCTTTAAATTTTTTTCTCCTATAGACATATCTGCTTGTTAAGGCTGTCAGTCACCCTAATGTGTCAATGTGCTGTTTGCTAATTAAATTAGAAGTATTCCTTTGACAGCTACTACATTGTTGACACGCAACTTAGAAACTGGCTGAGCATTTTACTCGAGGCACGCTACCGTGAGACTGGATGGTCTTCTTCTTTCAACTGCGGAAAGTGGAAGTCAGAAAGAGCAACAGTGAAGCAGCACACACGCCCCAAAGGGGAATGGATTCCATCATGCCCCTCTCCGCTCCTCCTTCATCCTTCAAAGCTTAACCTAGCTCTGACACAGTTCTGTAGAGAATGTTCTAGCCCAGTGGTCGGCAAACTCATCAGTCCACAGAGCCAAATATCAACAGGACAATGAAGGAAATTTCTTAGGAGAGCCACATTTTTTTAAACTTAAACTTCTCCGAACGCACTTCTTCCAAATAGACTCACCCAGGCCGTGGTATTTTGTGGAAGAGCCACACTCAGGGGGCCAAAGAGCCGCATGTGGCTCGCGAGCCGCGGTTTTGCCGACCACGGTTCTAGCCTGAACTATACTTGGTCCTTATCAAGCCACAAGTCCTCGAGAATGCTGGGGTGACTTTGAGGGGGCTGGATTTCTGACCTGACCTGGGATCTAAAATGGGCCTGAGGGCAGAGTTCAGTGGTGAGATGTGGCCTGTGTCTGTTAAGAGGAGCATAGCTGTGTATCTCATTTCCTTGGGCCCCGGAGTGATTGCCAAGAAGCAACAGGCCTCATTTGTGCCTATAGCTGCAAAAATGCAAGTTTTAAAAAAGTCATGCGTATTCATTAGGGCAACATCCTAATTCCCACAAGAGGCTGCTGCCACACAGTTCAACGCTAGCTCAAGTTCATCGCCTCACATCTGCCTACATGGCTTTTTCTCTCTAGAACCCCCCGACAGGCATCACTCTTAGCAGCCTTGTATCCAGCAGCCTCTCTTCCTCCCCTTCCCTGCCCTTCTATTTCCTCCCTTAATTAGTTAAGAGTAGGCAATTAAAGAGAACAGTGGCATTTTTTAAAATAGAATTTCACGTTCCCTGTTCTTATTTGAAAACCAGACGTGGGGAATCTCAGGCTAAGCATTTCCTCAGGCCCCAGGCCCACGTTTCTGTCTGCCTGCTGGCCTTCTCCCCGAGGACGTCCCTCCACTTCGGAAAACCCAGACTGTCTACAGCGGAATCTGGTGTCTTTTCTCTCCTTCCCGACTGTGGCAGCCACAGGGGGCACCCCATCTCCCAGCCACCCAGGTTCGGAAATTTGAGGCCATCACTGGTGCGTTCCTCTCTCCCCTCAAGAAGACCCAGCGTCTTCGATGCTTCCTTGCAAATGTCCTTTCTATTCATTCACCATGGTTTATCCCTCCACGCGAAGATGCATTTTGCTTATCCTGAATGGGCTGACACACCCTAGATTTGAAATGTCTTAATTAGTCATCGTCTGGTCTTACATAAAAACCCAGATATTTGGCTTCTCAAGGAAAACCATAACTATTACTATTACAACTACCTACTACAACATGATCTGGCAGCAATGAGCCTGCATTCTTAAATGGCGACATTCAGTTGGACCTGGGAAGTGGCTAACCCTTCGTATGGGTGAGAGAGGCCAGACACAATGTGAGTGTACCTAATAACACTAGACCGTATACTTAAAAGGAGAAGATGATAAACTTTATGGCATGTATATTATACAATAACTAGTAGCCCTGCACACGAATACATGCGCCAGTAGCTCACTGCCGCCCTCCTGTAGCTGCCCCCACCCTCTCCCCCTGCCCGCCCCCTCATAGCTTGCTGCCCTGCCCCCTCCTGTAGCTCTCCACCGCCCGCTTGTAGCTCGCTGCTCCACCCTCCTCCTGCTGATCCGTGATCCGGTCGTTACTCGGTCGGTCGTGCCGCATCACGGGGTAATGACCATTTGCATAGTACATCTTTGTTATATAGGATAAGCAAACAAGCCAATATGGCCCATGATGCTAGCCCAAAAGCAAGTGACATTCCATTTTTTTTAAACTTGAGATTTTGAGGCGAAATAGGGTACTCTCCAGCACTTTGATAATGCCTATTTCTATGACAATTTTAAGACGAGAATACTAACAAGGAAATGTCCTAGGAACAAAAGATAACCTAGTTAAATACTGCTTGTTTCCCTTTCATAGTCTGGGTTTTCTCCCCTTAAAGGAATACACATGAAGAAACCACATAGATCAAGAGCAACAAGTAAAATGTCAAGACCACTGCTCCCCACCACTGTGCTATCAAACAAGGGCCAAGTTTTACGGGGAAAAGTCGTGCCATGTCTGAGCGGTCTGTTTTCAAATGACAAAGGTGCCGTCTGTCCATCTTGTACTTCATCTCTAGAAAGCATTTGAGGGAGAATGTATTTGTTCCTTTTGTACACGTGTTTTCTACGTAGACTACACTGTGTAAAATTATGGGATGAAAATGTTTCAGAATGATTCCATGTTTATCACTCAAAGAAAATAAAAATAAAAACATCCAGCATAATGGGGCAAGGGTGGGGGCTCAATCCCGAAAGACTCCGCTGGCTGAAATAAAGAAGGGGGCAGAGGAGGGACAGCTTAGGTCGGGTTATGGGAAGCAGCTACTTAAGATTCAAGATGGGGGAGGGAGAAGGTGAGCAGACTCCCAGGAACCTCAGGGACTGGACTTGACTGCCTGGGAAGCATCCCCTTCCCCTCCTCCTCTTACTCCACACCTGCTTGGAAAATGTTACAGATGATTGTGCTGGTGATTATAAGTGATGATGGTGATGATGTTGGTGGTGGTGGTGGTGGTGATGGTGGTGGTGATGGTGGTGATGGTGGTGATGGTAGTGATGGTGGTGATAGTGGTAATGGTGGTGATGATGATGGTGGCTGGGATGGTGGTGATGGTGGTGATGGTGGTTATGGTGGTGGTGGCGATGATGGCAATGGTGGTGGTGGTGGTGGTGGTGGTGGTGGTGATGGTGGTGGTGATGGTAGTGGTGGTGGTGATGGTGGTGATGGTAGTGGTGGTGGTGATAGTGGTAATGGTGGTGATGATGATGGTGGCTGGGATGATGGTGGTGATGATGATGATGGCGATGGTGATGGTGATGGTGGTGGTGATGGTGGTGATGGTGTTGATGGTAGTGGTGGTGGTGATGGTAGTGGTGGTGGTGATAGTGGTAATGGTGGTGATGATGATGGTGGCTGGGATGATGGTGGTGATGATGGTGATGGTGATGGTGGTGATGGTGGTGGTGGTGGTGGTGGTGGTGATGGTGGTGGTGGTGGTGATGGTGGTGATGGTGGTGATGGTAGTGATGGTGGTGGTGGTGATAGTGGTAATGGTGGTAATGGTGGTGATGATGATGGTGGCCGGGATGATGGTGGTGATGGTGGTTATGGTGATGGTGGTGGTGGTGGTGGCGATGGTGGTGGTGGGGATGGTGGTGGTGGTGGGGATGGTGGTGATGGTGGTGGTAATGGTGGTGATGGTGGTGATAGTGGTGATGGTAGTGATGGTGGTGGTGATGGTGGTGATAGTGGTAGTGGTGGTGATGGTGGTTATGGTGATGGTGGTGGTGGTGGTAGGGATGGTGGTGGTTATGGTGGCGGTGATGGTGGTGATGGTAGCAGTGGTGGTGGTGGTTATGGTGATGGCGCTTGCAGTGATGGTGGTAGTGATGACAGTGATGGTGGTGGCAGTGATGGTGGTGATGATAGTGATGGTGGTGGTGGTGATAGTGGTGATGATGATGGTGATGGTGGTGGGGATGGTGGTGATGGTGGCAGTGATGGTGATGGTGGTGTGGTGGTGATTACGGTGATGGTGCTTGCAGTGATGGTGGAAGTGATAACAGTGATGGTGGTAACAGTGATGGTGGTGATGATGGCGATGCTACTGATTATATAAATCAACTCAGTAACATCCCACTCACCATCATTCCCACCTTATTCTCAGTGATAAAAACACTCATGAATAAAGTGCTTACCTTAATTTTTCCTTTCATAAATGGCCGGGTTGTAGTGACAATGGACTCTGCCATGAACTCAGGGGGGAAAGTCAAACTGCATCTTTAAGAAAGGAGAGTTTCCTGCAATTTGACCTTCTATGTCGAGTGACACAGTACCTTCCTATTAGTGTACGTCATTATTCCACACAGACCTAGGAGAATTGTAAGTGTTTCATTAACTTATCCCACATTCTTTATTATTAGAACATTTCCCTCTGAGTTTGTCACTTGCACAGTGTTAAGCTAATAAAACTGCACTTTTCAAATGTTCCACTAGCACTCAGAAGACTCCACTCCCTGGCCCCGTTTTGCAATAAGAAGGCTTCTCTTTATTCTGTTTCTATGGCCCCTTTGCTACCAGAGAGGCCCACAATGTTCTCTGCACACATTACATATAGTATTTATCATTGCCGCACTCATGTGAGGTGAGTATTTTTAGCTTCTTTTACAAACCCAGGACGCAGCACACAGAAGAAAATGTACTCGCTCAGAGACAACAAGCGGCGGTGGAAGAGGGAGGGGAGGAAATTAATCATCTCGAGCCAGATCATTTGCCAGGTGCTGACATTCATCTCTTATTCTGATTCTCAACAGCAGTTCCACAGATCGCTCCATTTTACAGGCGAGAAAACCAAGACCCAAGACACTTGCCCAGGGTCCCCGTGCCGGAACTGGGGTTCACATCCCACGCTACTGAATACAGAGGGAACTTCCCCCCTGCTCAGCTGTTTCATTGCTTGAGATGGACAGGAAGACCTTTCTTGGTGGCCATCATGAAAACAGCCTGATGGCTTGAATTGTGCATAAGTTTTGATATCAACCAAAAGTGTGATGTAGCTCTGAGACGCAACCATTTTTGGCCACATCAGTAGGATTAAAACGCCCAAATGCTGAGAGGGAAGCACTGATGTGGCTGCAAGCATTCCACTGTGACATGAGAACCTTCTTAAGACTAAATAAATGCTGTCCTATAAAAATTGGGAGACACTTCTAGGACTATATCCCAAGAAACCAGAAACACCCATCAGAAAGGATATATGCACCCCTATGTTCATAGCAGCACAACTCACCATAGCTAAGATTTGGAAACAGCCTAAGTGCCCATCAGCAGATGAGTGGATTAAAAAAAAAACAACCGTGGTATATCTACACAATGGAAGACTATGCCGCTATAAAAAAAGAAGGAACTTTTGCCATTTGCGACAGCATGGATGGACCTGGAGAGCATTATGCTAAGCGAAATAAGCCAGTCGGAGAAAGATAAATATCACATGATCTCACTCATATGTGGGATATAATGATCAGTATAATTTGATGAACAAGAATAGATCCAGAGACAAATGGTAGGGGACATGGGGGTTAGAGAGCAACCAAAGGACTTGTATGCATGCATATTAGCATAACCAATGGACACAGACACTGGAGCAGTGGGGGCTTGCCCGGGGTGGAAATGGCTGGGCGGGGGGGGGGGGGGGGGGGGAGGGGGTGTCAATTGGGAAAAAAAGGAGACATATGTAAAACTTTAGACAATAAATAAGTTTGTTTTTTTAATTGGGAGAGAAGTATTGTCCCAGAGAGCAGGCTAGACCTCTTGCTTATACGGGGGTATTGGGTGGGTGCTCCGAGGAATTCCGCAAATACCTTCCACTGAGCTGAGCAAGGCACTCACATGGTGTCCCATGTAAGGGACTGTGACAAGCACTCTGCAGTGACACAACTAGACGGACTGGGAGACCGGCCATCACAACTAGACGGACTGGGAGACCGGCCATCCTTCCTCTCTAAGAGTTGGTTTAGTGCCACATGGAAGTCAGCCTCCCAGATGCTCCCCAGCCATCTCCATCCCCTGATGGCCTTGTATGTCGCCTCCCACGCTCCTTCAGGGCTGGCTGTGTATGGCCAATGGAATATAGTGAAGGGGACGGTGTGTGACCTCCACAGCTAGGCCACAAACGCACGGTAGCTTCTCCTTGGCCTCTGTTATCACCCTCTGTGGCGGAAACCAGCACCACGTCGCGAGGCGGCTTCGCTGGCAGGCCCGTGTGGAGGACTGAGGCCACTGGCCAACAGCCAACACCAACTTGCCAGCCATATGAGTTCCCTTAGACCCGGATCCTCAAGCCACAGTTAATCCTTCAGCGGACGGAAGCCTGTCGCTGACATCTGAGGGCAACTCCATGAGCTAACGCAAGCCACAACCGGCTGACCAAGCTTCTCCCAAATTCTTGACCCAGAAAAACCATGAGCTATAGTCAATGACTCATGTTCGGCCATTACGTTTTGGGGTGATGTGTTACCCCCAGCACAATGACTGGAATATGGAGCCGTGCGCCCTAAGAAGGCTGTCTCTAGCACCCTGCTCCGGAACGCAGCCCCAGGCTGAGAGAAGACACAAGAAGCCACACACTAGTCAGTTTGTAGGTCTGCTGCTGAGAGGGATAGCAAACACGCAGAGTAATAGAATCAGGATCCAAGATCATCAGGAGCAGTGAGTTGAAGGTATGAGGGTAATTTTTAAGAGGGGCCAAGACCAAGCCCCGCATTTGGGATTAGAAAAACCAATTTAACCAGGACAAGCCAGGGGAGGACACGGCCAGGAGGCGGGGCAAGGAGCTTCTACAGAAGCTGAGAGCCGCCTAAACAGAACCACGGGGAAATGGGACGCAGCCTCAGAAGGACGTCAAACCCACGGGCATGTGCAAGTAGAGCCGGATATTCTCCAGGCGGGGGGAACATTGTAGAGAGGATGACACACTATAGAAAGAGTTGTTCTCACTCTCCTCGACGAGCCCTTCCCAGCTCTGAGGTCCCCTTTTCCGCAATTTGGTGACTGAATGGGTTGAACCGGCTGAGTGATGCCAGCACAGCGCTTCTCCAACGTCAGCAGGCATAGGCAACACCCGGCAGATCCCATTAGCATGCAGTTTCCGAGTCGACAGGTCTGGGTTGGGCGTGAGATTCTGCCTTTTGAACAAGTTCCCGGCTGACACTGCTCACCTGCAGACCACACATTTGAGCAGGAAGAGGTGAGAAGCTGCCCATGAAAGCAGATCGAGTCAGGCGGCCTGGAAAAGGCATTTAGGCAACTGTAAAACCTTTGAGCACAGGAGGGATGGCCAGCACCAGAGAGTCCACCTAAGGAACAGGACTCCTGCCTGCACCGAATAGGGTGGCATCCAGGTGCCCCCCCAAGGATGCTACCCTGTCGGGAGGGCTGCACCCGCAGAGCCGCCCCCCGCGGGCCCCCTGCCATGGCTGGACGGGGTTTCCCCATGTTCTGCGCTGGGTCTGCAGCTGAGGCCGGCGCGGCCAATTTGCAGGGAACTTCCTGAGGAGGTGGCTGGACGTTTGGGAGATGGGATGTGCTGCATTGGTTCTCTGAACTTGGTCTCTGAAGTGTCCAAACACTTCCCCCTCCTCTTGGGTTTTCCGTAAGGGCAGGCGGTATGGAGTCATGTCTACCTGCACTCAACCACCACGTGGGAGGCCTCCCAGTCTCAGTTTGTTAGTGTGTGATGGGAATAAAACCCACCTGCTAGGAAATGGCATCAAGCAGTGTCTGACACATAACAGGTGCCCGTTATATATTTATTTTTTTAAATATATTTTATTGATTTTTTACAGAGAGGAAGGGAGAGGGAGAGAGAGTCAGAAACATCAATGAGAGAGAAACATCGATCCGCTGCCTCCAGCACACCTAGCACTGGGGATGTGCCCACAACCCAGGTACATGCCCTTGACCGGAATCGAACCCGGGACCTTTCAGTCCACAGGCTGACGCTCTATCCACTGAGCCACACCGGTTAGGGCCCGTTATATATTTCCTAGCCCCATTACAAAACTATTTGGGTGGTCAATAAACGTTCATTCCCTTCATCACAAAGATTCATTACCTGACTAATATCCTGTCCTTGAATTAAATGTCCTTCAGCAATCCCACATGTCCTGGGACGTCTGTCAGATATGACCCATTTTACAGTTGTCATTTAGAGCACCAGGCAAATACACTAGCGTGAGCATCCATGACCCCTCCTGTTGGAATGTTAAGGATTATATTTTTCTAGAACGAACATTTCCACTGGGCCAGGCGTTGGGGGTCAGGAACTAATAAGATTTCATCCCATTTCTTTGTCGGAGAGGGAAGACTATTTCCCCCACTAAGGGACTCTAGTCACTAATATGTCAGCACCGCAAGTTTGAGACCTGACCGGAGAAACAACAGACTCGGGTAGAAAAGGGGTGAAGCCAAGAACTGCCAACCAATGGAACCCCTTAACCACAGTTCCAGGGACTGGCAGGTGAAATAGGCACCATGCCCTGCCCTGTGCAGGGAAGGGATGGGGTGGCGGGGTGCAGGGGGCGTGAGGGGGGGACCTGAGCCAGGGCCAGTCCTGCCCCCTAACAGACACGGCCAGTAAAACATCCACACAATTCCAGAGAAGCCACCGTGGGGAAACTGAGGCACTGCGGATCCTTTTCATCAAAGAAAAACTTGGTGTATTCTCTCTGTAGTACACAGCCCACAAAGATGGCACTTCTTGTTCTTCATTCAGTTCTCACCCAATGAGGGGGACAAGCAGTTTCTACCACACTGAACAAGGCCACTAAATCTTGGGCACCACCAGCTTTCTCCACAGGGACCCTGAAAACCACCAGCCAGCCTGGGTCCCCCAAAAGTGCTGCGGCTGAGCCAGCAGGCTGGGGAGCACAGAGGGTATGACCTTGCGTTTGAATTCTCACACACACACGCTTAAGTAAGGCCATCACTCTCTGAACCTCAGTTTCCACATCTTGGAAGAGGAGGCACCTATAATAATAAAAGCGTAATATGCTAATTAGACCGGACGTCCTTCCAGACGACCTTCCGGACCAAGCGGGGGGGGGGGGGGGGTGGGGGTTTCCAAGGGAAGCCCGGTCCGGGTGCCAGAGGGAAGCCGGCGCCAGCAGCCTGGGGAAGGAAGGCCTACTCGTGCACAAATTTCATGCATTTGGCCTCTAGTTATAATCTATTGAGCTCTTTGGGAAAAGTAAGTGTGATATTAATGTATGTGAAGCAACTAACTCACAGAAGGCGCGCAAAAGCTGCTGGTTCTTTTATTCTTTTGCCCGGAAACAAAATTAAGAGGGTGGTCTCCGGAGCTCCAGTTGTACTGGAGAATTCCTGCTTCCTTTGAGGTGTCCTTGGTCTCTAGGGGGGGGTAGGGGGTGAAGCCCTGAGGATCCCACCCCAGGACACCCCGCGCTGCCGCCTAACCTCCTCCTCTGCCCGCTCTCCTCTGCCATGCGGCGCACCCCATGCCCCAAACTTTCAGCCATCTCCTCAAGGGGGGGTCCCTGCAAACCCGAGCCTGCGAGTAGGGCACCGCGTCTGCCCGGCTTCAGCAGGCAGAACCCCGCGCGAGACGCCCGGGAACCCCCGTCCGGCCGCCGGGGCAGCTGTGCGGGTGCAGCCCTCCCGGGTCCCTCCGACTGCGGAGCTGCCGACCGCATTGCAGACACCGGCCCTCGGCCCTTCCCGCGCCGCCTGCCTCCTGCGGACCGGGAGCTGCGGGTCGGCGCCGCGGCGCGAGCTCTCCTCCCGCGCCCTGCGCGCCCGGCGGCTTCCCCAGTGACGCGCCCGCCCGGAGCCGGGGTCCAGCGCGCGCCAGACGCCTCCGCCCGCCCCTCCCCCGCCGGGTCCCCGGGGGTGGGGTTTCCCTGGGAGCGCGCCCCCTCCCCGCCCGCCCCGGGTATATGTGTCACGGCGCGCCATGCCCGCCCGCCCGCCCACCTACCTACCTCCCCGCCGCTCCTGACGGGCTCGCAGAGCGGAGGACGCGCGCGCCGCTCAAGGTCTCTCTCTCCGCACCTCTCCGGCCGCTTCTGACGCGGGGCCACGGGACTCCGGGCGCCTTTCCGTGTCCCTTCTTCCCTCGGCCAACCGGGACTCCACAGCCAGCCGCCGCCGCTGCGCCGCCGCCTGAGGGACCTGCGGGCAGGACGCGGGCAGGAGCCGGAGCGCGGCGCCCGCGCAGAGCGTCTCCCCGCCGCGCCGCCCCGCGAGACCGAGACCGGGCCTCCGGGCCCAGGAGCCCCGCTGCGGCGCCAGGTGTACGGGACCCAAGTTCTTGCGGCAGGAAGCGCAACTCTTCAAGGTAACGGTCTCCTGCCCTCGGGGAGAGGCTCGCCCGGGACGCCGCTCCGCGCTCGCGGCGGCGCTGCCTCAGTCTCCCCTCAGGGCCGGGGGCTCGAGGGCCGTCACTTCACCGCTGTGGCGTCGAGCAAACTTTTCCGGCTGGCGCACACTCGGCGCGAGTGGGGCGAAGGAGCGCGCGAGGAGGGGCGCTGGTCCCCAGGCCCCCAGAGTTCAGGAACAGTGAACAGGGAGCTTTTGTGCCAACTCCCGTGTGTTTAGTCGGGGGCTTTGAAAGGAGCCATCGCTGGCGGAGCCCGGCTTCGCGGACTGGAAAAGCGCGGGGTCAACTCTCGCGGTTACTTGCGGGCGGTGCGTGGTTTCGCCCCCGGCCCTGCGTGCGCGCCGTCAGTGGGGAGGGTCTCCCTGGCACGTGGTTTCGCCCCCGGCCCTGCGTGCGCGCCGTCAGTGGGGAGGGTCTCCCTGGCACGTGGTTTCGCCCCCGGCCCTGCGTGCGCGCCGTCAGTGGGGAGGGGGTCCCTGGCACGTGGTTTCGCCCCCGGCCCTGCGTGCGCGCCGTCAGTGGGGAGGGGGTCCCTGGCACGTGGTTTCGCCCCCGGCCCTGCGTGCGCGCCGTCAGTGGGGAGGGGGTCCCTGGCACGTGGCTGGGGGGTGCCCAAGGGGACGGGGTGGTGGGTCAGGTACACAGCAGGTGCCTAAGAGAAGTAGCTAGAACCCTTCGGTCCCACTTCCTTGGCTACTTCGCCTAATCCGGGAGCCACGGGGCACCTGGAAAGCGGGGAGGACTTGGCAGGACCTGTGAGCGGCCAAACCTGCCCCCCTCCCCCCACAAGAAGGTGCATTGCTGAAGGAAAAGCAGGCGAGATGAGAACACAAGACCCAGGGCAGTGTTTCCAGCTCTGCGTTCCTCCGCCGATGAAGCCAGTGATGGCGGAGCAGGGACCCTGGGCTAACCTTGGCGTGGGGTGGGTGGCGGTCAAGGTCAACGCACCCACAGGCTAGGCCACAGCGAACTGTGGCGGTGGGGTTGTCTCCGGTTGGGAGGTATGATCCAACCCAAACTTTTCCATCGTTCTCTTCCTTGCATTCCTGAGCGGGATTCTGCTGGGATCCTTCTAGAGTTTCATCCCAGGTCCCCGAATTTTGGTTGATGCGTAAATTCCAGTTCTGTTGGGGTGGCTGGCAGGAGGAACAGAAGGGAGATGCAAAGCTGACTTGGTTTCGGGTGGCGTTTCTGGTCCTGGACGCGGCAGTGGGTGGGTGTCCCACCGTGTGAGGGAGCCTGGACCTTGGAAACCCACCCATCTCGTCTCCTGATGAGGGAAAGTGAAGCCAGAAATATGCGGTGACTTGGTAACAGTCGCCCTGTGACTTGGGGGCAGCCCTGATTGAAGAGTGCAGCAGGTCTGGGCTCCAATCCTGGTCTCCTTTCCTTGCTCTCTAGGTTGCCAATGAGAAGGAGCAATCATGCTTGCCTGTGCCCCTGGGTGAGGGGTTTAGGAAGCGCTGTGAAGGCCCCCGTAGGAGTGTTGGCCTGTGAATCACTGAACCGGGGAAGAGACTGCCCGGGAAGGGAAGGGCAATGAGGGAGGAAACTCAAAAGCTTGTTGGAACGGGAGTGGTGGAGTGAGGTGGGGGAGAATGTTTCTAACCGGAAAGAAAAAAATATTACGGCTCAAAAGATCTCTCAAGTTTAAAACTGTGTCGGATGAAGGGATTATCAAAAGGAAGAAAGTATCCCTCAGAGAAATGTTGGGATTCCTCCAGTTGTGTTGAAATGAGAGGGACACTGATAGGTTCATTCATTCTCCCGTATCTACTGAGCGCCACCTAGGTGCCAGGCCTTACACAGTGCTGGCCCGGAGCAGGTCCTCAACCAACAGTAGCTGTGATATGACCCAAGCAAAATATTTTTATTATTATTTTTTGTTATTATTATTTAAAATATTTCCTTTTCCTAGAATTTTCTATGAAAATCATACTTAAATTGGGATTCTTTAGTATTTAAAAGGCCTCTGGGCCCTAACCGGTTTGGCTCAGTGGATAGAGCATTGGCCTGTGGACTGAAGGATCCTGGGTTCGATTCTGGTCAAGGGCATGTACCTTGGTTGTGTTCACATCCCCAGTGGGGAGTGTGCAGGAGGCAGCGGATCGATGTTTCTCTCTCATCGACGTTTCTAACTCTCTATCCCTCTCCCTTCCTCTCTGTAAAAAAAAATCTATTAAAAAATAAATAAATAAAAGCCCTCTGGTCAGTACAGGAGTAAAGAATTGGGAGAGGGCCCTAGCCGGTTTGGCTCAGTGGATAGAGCGACAGCCTGCTGACCCAAAGGGTCCCGGGTTCCATTCCGGTCAAGGGCACATACCTCGGTTGCAGGCTCCTCCCTGGCCCGGGGCCCTGGTTGGGGCGCGTGCAAGGAGGCAACTAATCAATGTGTTTCTCTCACATTGTTATTTCTCTCTGTCTTTCCCGCTGTTTCACTCTCTCTAAAAATCAATGAAAAAATATCCCCAGGTGAAGATTTAAGAATCGGGGTGGGGGGTGATGGAAATATTATTACTTATTTGGAGGCAATCTTTGTGTGCTTGAGTGGAGAGATCCGCGCTCTCTGGTCTGAGCCACACCTGACCCCATATTTTGTCCCTGCTCACTATGCCTCACACACACACACACACACACACACACACACCATCCCAGGCAGCCCACACACACCCCTGCAATGCTGAAGTGGGGTGCTCTCCATCCTTACATGCCCAGAACAGTCTGTCCAACTGCCCAGTCAGAGAGGGGGCTCCAAGAGAGAACTCACCTCCCCGGATGGGGGAGAAGAGCCCCAAGAATGAGCAGCCTGCCAGGCAAGTCAGATCCGGGTTAGAATCCCAGCCGGGCCACTTAACCTGCTGCATGACTTTGATGATGTTACTTAGCTACTTCTGACTAGGTTTCCTCTTCTCGAAAAAGGGGAGGAACACCGAGGATTGAAAGACATAAGGTGGGTGCCTTGTCCAGCCCACAGCAGGAACCACAAATCTTAATTCCTGTCTTCTAACGGTTCCTCTCCTAACGGTCACAAACCGTAAATTCAGGAGAGTGCCAGTTTTGAATATACTCTTAGTAAAAGACACTGTGTCCTAACTGTTGGTGTGGATTTTTTTAATGATGCCTGCTCGTACCTGGTCCCTTCCAAGGCCCTTCTTGTTGGGCGCTAGTATGACCACAGCTGAGCCAGGAGAAGCCCACAGGCGCCTGACTAGGGTGTGTGTTTTAAACCTAGTAACTCCCCTAGTAACTTCTTTTTTTTTAAATATAGTTTATTGATTTTTTTTTTTTTTTACAGAGAGGAAGGGAGAGAGAGAGAGAGTTAGAAACATCGATGAGAGAGAAACCTCGATCAGCTGCCCCCTGCACACCCCTCACTGGGGAGGTGCCCGCAACCAAGGTACATGCCCTTGACCGGAATCGAACCTGGGACCCTTCAGTCTGCAGGCCATTGCTCTCTCCACTGAGCCACACCGCTTAGGGCTCCCCCAGTAACTTCTAACACCGGATTTGTCCCTTTGCAGGTTGTGAAACCAATTTAGTGGGGCTTCATGACACGGGAGAGTGTAATCTCATAGTGCTACCCATATAGTAAGGACAAATATTGTTTCTGGAAACTCTTGTTTGTTTGTTAATCCTCACCTGAGGATGTTTTTCCATTGACCCTTCAGAGAGAGGGAGAGGCAGAGAGAAACATCGAGGTGAGGGAAACACATCGATTGGTTGCCTCCTGCACACGCCCTGACCAGGGCCCTGGTCGGGGAGGAGCCTGCAACTCAGGTCCGTGCCCTTGACCGGTATCGAACCCGGGGACCCTCCGGTCCGCAGGCTGACGTTCTGTCCCCTGAGCCAAACTGGGAAACTCTTATTTTTTGTTACATATTTTATGGTCCTATGTGAATGTGTGTGTGTTTATAACTATATATGTATATACTATACACAAATATATGCAAACTTAATATTTGTGTAACGTGTTTCTCACTGTGGTCAAGGAAGTTTAAAAGACATTGATCTCAGCGTCTCTGAGAAATTCTTGCCTTGGGGCTCAGTCCCAACATCTGGACTGGATGCTCTCCTGTCTCAGGAGGGAAGGCAGTGAGGGGTGGAAGCTGTAGGTAGGAGTGAAAGGGGAGCTGGAAGGAGAGGACCCAGAAGAGCAGGGAAGAAGCATGGAGGACAGGCCTGCTTGCGAGTAGAGGGGGACAGGCTAACGGGCTGCCCTGGGATAGGGGCTGTGGGTGGAACCCGTCTTGCAAACAGGAGTGTCACGGGCTGTCCTTGGCCATGCTCTGGGCCCTGGTGGGAGTTTCACTGCCGTCCTCCTTCCTGAAGGAAGCCCTTTTCCATAGCGCGAGCAAGCGAGCGAGTGCTGTCTCTATGGCATCTCCCCTGGGAGTGGCTGCTCTCCGTCTCCCAGACCTGGACCCCACGGGACACCCCCATCCCTGCGAGGGGGTCTGGACCCCTGGGCATGGTCAAAGATGGGTGGAGATTGCAGGGGGAGGGGCTGCTGGAGAGGTGGAGCAAGGTGTAGGGAAGGGTAAAACGCTTCCTTTCTTCAAAAGTTGAATCCAGGGCAGGAACGGAAACGGTGGAGTTTACTTTTAAAAACTCAGAGCCTCCTTGTAAGCAGCCGAGAGAGTGAGTGTGTGTGTGTGTGTGTGCGCGCGCACGCGCGTGTGTGTGTGTGTGTGTGTGTGTGTGTGTGTGTGTGTGCTGGGAGGGCGGGCCCTGCGGGCTAGCCTGAGCCTGTGAGAGGTGACTTTTCTCCCTCTCAATGGCCTTACAGTGTATCCCAAAGAAGCTTTTTGTTAGGCTCATGAATAGGTGAATTTGGGGTGTGCGATGCTGGGCATCGCGATTTGGATATTTGGTTACCTTTGAGGTTACATGTTTTTCCTTTTAAGACACACACACCCAAAAAAGAAGCCACCTCTCCTGCATCGGGTTGCTTTTCTGGGGAGTGCCTGTCTCTCGGTCATAGACTTGACTTTTTTTTTTTTTAATTGATTTCGGAGAGGAAGAGAAAGATAGAAACATCAATGATGAGAGAGAGAGAGAGAGTCATTGAACGGCTGCCTCCTGCACGCCCCCTACTGGGGATGGAGCCCGCAACCCGGGCATGCGCCCTTGGCTGGAATCGAACCCGGGACCCTTCAGTCCGCAGGCTGATGCTCTAGCCACTGAGCCAAACCGGCTAGGGCCAAGTGACTTGACTTGAAGGGCAAGAGCAAGGAAAAACTTGGGACTGGGCAGGTCTGCCATGTCTGGCCTGGGAGGCAACCCCTTCCCAGCCCCTAAACTCTGGGCCTCTGAGGTACAACATGGCCATTCCCAGACCCCAGATGTCCAGCGCCATCAGGAGCTGTGATGACTCTCATTTAAGAGAGGGCAAAGGGGATCAAGGCCCAGAGAGGAGACAGTGCATGATTCACGCCAGCCCAGAGCAGGTGGGTGAGGATCTGAATGAGAACCGAGGCCTTCAGGCCCTCGTCCTGAAACATACCATGTCCATGGAAACCATCATTCATTCATTCAATCAAGCATTCAACTTTCAGCAACACTTGCTACATGCCAGGCACTGTACTAGGTGTGGATAACACAGCAGTGAGTAAAGCAATTCACTCACTCTTCCTGCCCTTTAGCTGGTCCCACTCTCATGGGACAGGTTGTAATCAACTTGACCTTGACCCCTCATTTCTCTAAAGCGCTGATTCTCAGCTGAGGAGCTATTCTCCCCCACTCTAGGAACATTTGGCCATGTGTAGAGAGATTTCTATTGTCACCAGGGGAGAGGGGCGATACTACTGGCATCTTGTGGGCAGAAACCAGGGTTGCTGCTAACTATTTATAATGCATGACACAGCACCGTCCCCTGCCCAACTCTAGAGAATCAGTTGGCCCCAAATGTCAATAATGCCAAGTTGAAAAATCCTGCTTCAAACCTTCATTTAGTTATTGGGCCAGGTCACACAGCAAAGAGTGGGCCACCCAGAAAGAAAGAAAAAAGCTGCCCTGGCTGGGTTGGTTCAGTGGCTAGAGCGTCGGCCTGCGGACTGAAGGGTCCCGGGGGTGATTCCAGATCAAGGGCACAAGCCCGGGTTACAGGCTCAATCCCCAGTGTGGGGCATGCAGGAGGCAGCTGATCAATGATTCTCTCCTCATTGATGTTTCTCTCTCTCTCTCTCTCCCCCTCTCCCTTCCTCTCTGAAATCAATAAAAATATTTTTTAAAAAGAAACAAAAAAGCTGCTATGACAATGGTAAAGTAGAAAGAACTTGGACTCTGGCAGCCCAGATAGAGACGGAAATGCCAGGTGTGAGCTCTTGGGCAAGTCATTTACCTTCTCTGCACCTCGGTCTCTTCCTCTACAAAACGGGGCTCGGGGATGATTGAGAGGGTTCAAGATAAAGCCAAGGAAGGACCTGGCAGAAAGTAAGCCTACCATGACATAGCAGGTATTATTATTTTTGAAGCTTTTAAAGGTCTCGAGGTGGAAAATTACAGCATCAGCAGGTGTGGACATGTGATCACAAGGCCAAGGAAGGTTGCTGTTTGGGGCATGGTTGCCATAGTAATGCCATCTGTTGGGGAGGGTGCAGGTCAGCATCCCCTCATACCCACAGCTCCCTGCAAGTGGTGAGGAGAGGGGGAAGGGTTTGCTCAATGGGTGTGCACTGGGAGGAGCACTGGGTTTGGAGACGCATGAGCTTAGCACTGACTGCTGTGTGACACGGGGAAATTGCTTCACTTCTCTGAGCCTCGGGTTCCTTAGCTGTAAGGTGGAGGTGCTAAGGTGAGCCCTCACAGGTCAAGATCCCATAGGAAATGACTGTCCGGGAAGGTGCCTTGTGGGGGCATCCATGAAGACTAAGTGGGGACCTAAATGTATCTAGGGTGCCCCATACCTAATCCAGTATGTGGCATATAAAATGAATGAATGAATGAATGACCAAATGAATGGACAAACGAATGGACCATCACACTATACATTACCTTCTACTCGTGCCAAGGGGAGTTCCAACAATACCCAGATAGGCAGGTCTCCACTTTGCCCCTCCTCCAGCACAAGCAAACCAGAAGAAGCCAGGACCTCTCTGTGTGTGCCCAGGCCAGGTTACAGCACCAGGCAGTAGCACCCTCTACAGGTCACTGCAGGCACAGCAATTACGTTATGACAGCCCCAAGGTGGGATCCCTGGGGAGTAAGAGGTACAGGTAGGAGATCAGAACCAAGGAAGTCCAAGCAGCTGAAAAGTGGATCAAATCGGGATCAGGAACCCAGAGACTTATCTCAGTGGAGGCACATCTTCAAACACCTCCATTTTCCTATCTGTAAAATAGGCCCATTGCTCCGTCACATGGAGTTGAAGTCACAATAAATTAAGGCCTAACTGAAAGCCACTAGCCAGAAGGGTGGATTTGGGAAATGGATTCTAAATTCCTTAGAATCATAAAGCATTGGAGCAGAAAGGGTCACATTCAGACCAGTACAAGGACGCACCGGGCGTCCTTGTGGCTCCGTGGTTGAGCGTTGCTCTATGAACCAGGAGGTCGGGGTTCAATTCCCGGTCAGGGGCACATGCCTGGGTTGCGAGCTCGATCCCCAGTGTGGGGTGTGCAGGAGGCAGCCGATCCATGATTCTCATCATTGATGTTTCTCTCCCTCTCCCTTCCTCTCTGAAATTAATAAAAATTAAAAAATAAATAAATAAGAACACGCCAGATCACTGTGCCATCCCATCAGAACAACTGTGGGCAGATTTGTTTCCTGGGGCCACCCACTGTCCACCCTGGGCCACCTTCTAGCTCTGTTCCTTCCCGTTCCTTGCTGGTTTCAGGGCTGATTTTGGTAAGAAATCCCTTTATAAGAAAACCATCCAAGGCAAGGGGGAAGCCAGCGTCCCATCTCCTTCAGTAAACTAGGGCTTCCGCCCTGACCGGTGTGGCTCAGTGGATAGAGCATCGGCCTGTGGACTCAAGGGTCCCAGGTTCGATTCCGGTCAAGGGCATGTACCTTGGTTGCGGGCACATTCCCAGTAGGGGGTGTGCAGGAGGCAGCTGATGGATGTTTCTCTCCCATCGATGTTTCTGACTCTCTCTTCCTCTCCCCTCCTCTCTGTAAAAAAAAAAAAAAATCAATAAAATATATTTAAAATTTTTAAAAAATCACTAGGGCTTCCTTGTCCCAGCCTTACTCTGGGTCAGATGTAAGGGCCTTTGAACCACCAAAATCTAGACCTTGGTCTGACCTTCCACCATCACTTCCTTCCCCAACCGGGTGCTCCCTCCACCATCCAATCCCATCACTTTGACCTCATATCCGGACGGCTCAGGGGAACACCTGGATTTCAGTGGATGTTTGTTAGCTTTCTAAGACTGAAAAGGGAGCCTGGAGGCCGTCATCACAGGTACCCTTCCGTCTCTAGAACCAGAAGCATGTGAGGAGCTTTTGAAAAACAGGGGTGCCTGAGCTCAAATGTGCCCCCCAGGGTGCTTGACTGGGGGCAGGGGTGGGACCCCAGGTGTTTCAAATGCAGTTCCGTTTCTGAGCCCCTCATTGAAAGCCCAAAGCTGTTCCTCTGGGTGCGATTGGTTCTAAGCCCCTCCTTCTAGCCCTGCCTCTGGGGGTCACTTGCCACTTTTCTCTGCAAGCAGAACTCCAGCCACCACCACCAGTGTCTCCTTTTCAGGGCGTGAGAAGGTCAAGCTTCCCTATCTCCTCTCTCCAGCCTGAGACAGGGCTCCTGCTTCCTGAATAGAGTTGTCCTTGACCCTGGGTTCAAGTGCATTTGTCCCAAGAGGCAGATGAAGCCAGGCCAGGGTTCCCCAACGTGGGTGCGACAGAGCATTCCTCAAAAAGACAGGGTCCATAGGCAGGGCGTGACAAAAGGGTTTCATCCCCAAAGGTTAAACAGAATAAAACGGGTCCCTTTTCTACAGGGCGTCTCAGGATGCTGATGGATATCTATATCTTCATCAAGCGTCTCACATTGCACTTGACCAGGGGACTCTCCTTCCCTAGAGCAGAGTGAAGGGCTCCCTGACCCTATAGAGATGCCATTCGAGGCAGTCAGCCAGGTCTGATCCTGCAGCAAGAAGGAGGCTCTGCACCAGGGCCCATGAGCCCTTCAGGGGAAGAGGGACCCCACCAGGTAGGGCTTAAAACCCCACATCTCAAGCACAGTCACTGCCCCAGCAAGCCCTCACCCTCCCATTGCAAGACTGGGCCCAGCCGCTCCTTTTCCACCTCTGACCTGCCACCTTCCCTTTTAAGGTTAGCCTGCTGGATGCAGAAGGCCTGAGGCCTGACCCCATGTGTTCCATTGTTTCCTGGGTTTCTTTTATTAAGTGGTTTTTTTTAAATTATATTTTATTGATTTCAGAGAGGAAGGGAGGGGGAGAGAGAGATAGAAACATCTATCCTATCTAATAAAAGAGTAATATGCAAATTGACTGTACCTCTGCTACACCCACAAGCCACACCCACCAGCCAATCAGGAGCGAGTATGCAAATTAACCCAACCAAGATGGCTGCGGCCACGGAAAGAGCAGGAGGCTTGGGTTTCCCTGGAAATGGAGGAAGCCAAGCTTTCTGCCTGCTCTGGCCAGCCCAAGCCTCCACTCAAGGCTACAAAGTTTCAATTATAGAAGATACATAAATTCCAACAAAAATGGAGGCAGCCATGGAGCTGGAGAGAGCAGGAGGCTTGAGTTGCCCCCAGCAGTGGAGGAAACCAAGTTTCCACAGCCCTGGCCTGCCTTGGCCTCCTCTTAAGGCTACAAAGTTTCAATTATAGAAGATACATAAATCCCAACAAAAATGGCTGTGGCCACGGAGCAAGCAGGAGGCTTGGCTCCGCTCAAGGCTACAAAGTTTCAATTATAGAAGATAAATAACTCCCAGATACCAGGGCCTCCCCTTGGGTCACCGGAGGGCATGGCTGGCCTGCAAACCACCACAGGCCCCTCGCCCAGGCCACCCCATGCCCCAAGGGAACCCCCACCCTGATCTGGGACACCCTTCAGGGCAAACCAGCTGGCCCCCAACCATGCACCAGGCCTCTATCCTATCTAATCCTCCTATCTAATAAAAGAATAATATGCAAATTGACCATCACTCCAACACACAAGATGGCTGCCCCCATGCGGTCAAAGGTGACTAACCCCATGTGAACACAAGATGGCCACCACAAGATGGCCTGCAAGGGAGGGCAGTTGGGAACGATCAAGCCTGCAGGGAAGGGCAGTTGGGGGGGACCCAGGCCTTCATGAGAAAGCAGTTGGGGGGGCCCAGGCCTGCAGGAGAGGGCAGTTAGGGGTGACCAGGCCTGCAGGGGAGAGCAGTTGGGGGTGACCAGGCTGGCAGGGGAGGGCAGTTAGGGGCAAACAGGCTGGCAGGGGAACAGTTAGGCATCAATCAGGCTGGCAGGGGAGTGATTAGGGGGTGATCAGGCTGGCATGCAGTAGCGATTAGGGGCAATCAGGAAGGCAGGCAGGCAAGCAGTTGGGAGCCAGCAGTCCTGGATTGTGAGAGGGATGTCTGACTGCCCATTTAGGCCTGATCCCAGTAGGACATCCCTAAACGGGCAGTCGGACATCCCTCGAGGGGTTCCAGATTGGAGAGGGTGCAGGCTGGGCTGAGGACACCCCCGTGCATGAATTTCATGCACTGGGCCTCTAGTATATATATAAAAGGCTAATATGCAAAGTGTCCCTGCGGGAGTTTGACAAGGAGACCAAGAGTTCAATCGCTTGCTATGACACACACTCACCACCAGGTGGCGACGTGAAACAAAGGAAGGCCCCGATTGGCCAGGATCGCCAGCCAGGCCTAGGGGCCTTACCCATGCTTGAATTTTGTGCACTGAGCCTCTAGTGAATGATAAGAGAGAATCCTTGATTGGCTGCCTCCTGCACGCCCCCTACCGGGGATCAAGCCCACAACCTGAGTTTGTGCCCTGAATGGGATTCAAACCATGACCTCCTGGTTCATAGGTCAATGCTCAACCACTGAGCCACACCAGCCAGGCTCCTAGATATTTTTTTAGTGGGGAGAGGTGGAGCACTCAGTGTGGTTTATGGGGGTGGGGAGTGCTCCTCAGCTGAGTCCTGCCTCTGGACAAGGTCTCTCTCCAAGCCTGGCTACACCCCACCACCACCACCACACAACCCTCCACACCCTGCAGAAGCCTGACCCCATGTGCTCTCCTTGTGCTGGTCCCTGGCAGTCCGTATGAATGGCACACCATGGGGGTGAAGGCTGCCCCCAGAGCTGAGCAAAGAGGTGCCCTGTCTACGCTTGTCTCTGCACCCCCTCCTGACCACTCCATCCAGGGGCATCACCCCCACCCAAGCTGCACACAGCCAACCTGGAGCTTCCTTCATCCCTTCCCTCGGGCCGTCCATTCTCCCTAAGGCAGCCTGACTCGGGGATTCCATCGCTTCCTGAGCCCACCCTGCAGCGGCTTCTGCTGTCACTTGCTGCATTCGTGTTTTAGCAGAACAGGTTCCCATGCCGTGTGTGGGGGATCTGATCGCTTAAGATTGTCTTCACACCCACTCCTGAGGGAGCGGAGGGCTAGGTAGAGCCACGGTTGGGGTGGGAGCCGCTTCATTAGCCAGGGACGGTCCTAGCACTGGCTTAGAGCCTCGACCCCCTTCGCCCACCTAGGTCTTCCCACCCACTCTCCTCTCTGGTCACTTCATCTGTCATGGATTAAGATGGTAAATTTTGCCCAGCCAGTGTGGCTCAGGGGTTGAGCGTTGACCTATGAACCAGGAGGTCACGGTTCGATTCCCGGTCAGGACACATGCCCGGGGTTGTGGGCTCCATTCCCCGGTGTGGGGTGTGCAGGAGGCAGCCGATCAATGATGCTTCTCTCCCTCTCCCTTCCTCTCTAAAATCAATTAAAAATATATATTTTTTAAAAGATGGTAAATTTTGTTATGTCTATTTTACCACAATTTTTTTATTGATCGATTTGAGAGAGAGAGAGAGAGAGAGAGAGAGAAACATTGTTTTGTTGTTCCACTCATTTATGTACTCATTGGTTGATTCCTGTGACATAAAGGTGCCTCAGGGGTGCCGGGCGGGGGGAAGGGGGTCCCCCACAGGGATCAGTAAGACTTGTATACACCAGGGGAGGTTCTGGCATCAGTTCGGTGGCTGGAAGATGGTAACTAAGTCCCACTCTCCTTTCTCACTGCAAGTACGAACTATGTAGAATGACCAACCCTGTGACTTACCGCCATCAGCGAAGGACATTTGCATCTCCCTTCTCAGCCCTCCGGGACTGCAGAGATAGGGTCCTGGACTCTTAGAATAAAGCCCCGTCCCCTTCATTGGCCCACAGCCCTCAGGAGCTGGTCTCCCCTGCCCTCAGCACCCACAGTTCACCCTCCCCTCCCCCACCACCCTCAGCCACTGGCTTTCCACTGCATCCCCACCTCAGGGCCTCCCCGGCCAGCATGCTCTTCCCACAGGGCTCTGCATGGCTGGCTCGCTCTGGTCCTTCAGGTCCAGATGTCACCTCCGGGGAGACAGCTGACCAGTGATTCTCTCTCATCATGGCTGTTCCTCTCTCTCTTTCCCTCTTCCTTCCTCGCTCTGAAATCAATAGAATACATTTTTTAAAAAAAGTTTGCCCTAACCGGTGTGGCTCCGTGGATAGAGCGTCGGCCTACGGACTGAAGGGTCCCGGGTTCGATTCTGGTCAAGGGCATGTACCTGGGTTGCGGGCACATCCCCAGTAGGGGGCGTGCAGGAGGCAGCTGATCGATGTTTCTCTCTCATTGATGTTTCTAACTATCCCTCTCCCTCTCCCTTCCTCTCTGTAAAAAAATCAATAAAATATATTTTTTTAAAAAAAGTTCAAATGTGCCCTCCTGGGGAAGGTCTTTCTGGACCACACAATTTTAAAGAAGAAAACGCCCACTTTGTTGCCTTGTCACTCTCTCTCTCTCTTTTATTATGATTGATTGGTTGATTGATTGATTGATTTGTGTGAGAGAGAGAGAGAGAGAGAGAAACATCAATTTTGTCGTTGCACTTACTGATGCATTCATTGGTTGATTCTTGCGTGTGCCCGGACTGGGTATTGAGCCCCTACCCTTGGCATGGCGGGACAACTCTCTAACCAGCTGAGGGGCCCGGCCAGGGCCTCCAAAGCTCATGTCATTTCAGATGTTGCGTCCTTGGGGTTTACACATCTTTGGACTTCACTTTGCAGGTAGATTTAATCTTGAGATTTTGTTTTCTTTTTCCCGGGGAATTTGATCGAGTGGGATTCATATGCAAATAGGGGGGCACCTGTGCCCGGCCAGTGTGGCTCAGTGGTTGGGCGTCCACCGATGAACCAGGAGGTCACGGTATGATTCCCGGTCAGGGCACAGGCCCAGGTTGCGGGCCCGATCCCCAGTGTGTGGGGCTGTGCAGGAGGCTGCCGATCCATGATTCTCTCTCATCATTAATGTTTCTATCTCCCTCACCCTTCCCCTTCCTCTCTGAAATCAATAAAAGTTACGTATTTTTTTTAAATGGGGCGCCTTTGGCCAATAAATAAATAAATACAAAAATAATTTCTGCGACGAAATCAAAAGGTCACGAGATAAAGGTACCCCATATAGTACAGGACAGCAAGCCCAGCCTCCCTTAATAGCCCCCGATGCTTCCCCGGGTCATCACGGAGGAGCAGCTGCTCTGAGGAATAAATGTCTATTTTTAGGGTCTCCCACTTGGGGGAGCCTCAAGTTCTACCCCTTGAGTTCTATCGAGTTCTGTCCCTTCTGGCGTCCGGGAGCGGCTGTCAGTCTGTGGCGCCCTTGGGTGCCGCGGCCTCACGCTGAGCTCTGCCTCCATCACCCCGCGTTCTCCCCGAGCGTCCCCGTGTTCACCGGACTGTCTTCCGGGCTCACAGGGATGCCAGTCAGACTGAGTTAAGGGCCCATCCTCATTGCCCCCCTCCCCCCGCACTTGATTACATCTGCAAAAGCCCTCTTTCTCAAGAAGGTCCCGTTCACTGGTGCTGCGGGTGAGGGCTTCAATACATCTTTTGTGAGGGACACAGTGGAACTCGTAACACCCTGTGTTGGCTTCCACTGTGTTTCAGCCCCATGCTGCATCTGTGAGATATGCAGCAAATACCTCTGTCCGGGCCACAAATTAAATAAGTGATGCGTTCTCCCATATGTCAGTGTTTCTCTGCTAACCAGGGTAGAATAAGATGGTAAATGTTGTGACGTCTATTTTACCACTATTTTTTTTTATTGATTGATTTGAGGGAGAGAGAGAGAGAACCATTGATTTGTGGTTCCACTCCCGTATGCATTCATTGGTTGATTCTTTTTTTTTTTTAATATATTTTTATTGATTTCAGAGGGGGGAGAGAGAGAGAGAAACATCAATGGTGAGAGAGAATCATCATTGATCGGCTGCCTCCTACACACCCCCCACTGGGGATCGAGCCCGCAACCCAGGCGCGTGCCCTGATGGGGAATCGAACCGGGAACTCCTGGTTCATAGGTGGATGCTCAACCACGGAGCCACACCGGCCGGGCTTAAACCTCCTTCCTTTGACCCTGGTTTGCATGTCCTGATCCCAGATCTGGGAGAGACATCATAGAGAACATCCACTCAGCAACCTCTGGGTCAGGTTCCTCTTGGAGAGCCACTGGGAGCTCGATCCGGCTTCCGGCGGTAACTTCTAAGCCCTTATTGAACATGTGGGGGGCCCTGGGCCACGCTGGGTAGTCTGTGTAAGTGTGATGTAAGGTGTGGGTCTTGGGTCACGTGGTAGGAACCTAACCTCTGGAGGCGCTGGGGACTGTCAGGCACGTCTGTGTGAGCGGCCCTCCCCACCACCACCACCCCCCACCCCCCACCCCCGTGAAAACCCTGGCCTGTGTGGCTCAGGCGAGCGTCCCCGACGGGCAGTCCTCTGTGTGTGCTGTAACACCGGTAAGCGCCGTCCTCAGGGCTCCCCTGGGAAAGTGGAACTGGGGGCTCCCGGCCTGGGATCTCCCGGGCCTGCCCTACGCGCCTCTTTCCTTGGCAGAGTTTGAGCTGCATCCCTTTACTGTCGTGAATGGTAGGGGTGAGTCGAGCAGCTTTGCTGAGTTCTGTGAGTCCTACAAATGACTGAGCCAGAGCGGGGCGCTGGAGGTGACATGGCACCCTCCCTGCTCTCTCAGCTCAGCTTGTCCTGCCCAGACGGCTCAGTGCCAGCTTCGTAGACAGTGGGCACGACCCTCTTCCCCCCCGTGGCCATCCTGCAGGGACGCTGCCCCCCTCCCTCCGCCCCCCCCCCCCAATGTTGGGTGCTCCCTTCTGGCCTTCATGGGGCAGGAATGACTGCCTCTCATCGGGAGAAGCCCCCAGAACTCCTTGGCTTTCCTTCCTCCCTCCTTCCTCTGTCCAGCTCCCCCCCCTGCCCCCCCCGTGGGAAACGCTGCAGTAGGTATGGAAGGATCCAAGGAGGGGCCCGTGTGATCCACCCTGGGGCTCACCGTGTGGGACAGGCGCTGAGATGGGTGACTCAATCCTACACCACGAGAGGGAGGCCCTCCGTCCGTGACAGGATTCCCGAAGGCGAGAGGATGCAGGGTCGCTCCTGTTTGGGGCACCTGGGACAGCTTCGGAGAGGAGGTGGCATTTGATCTGAGCCTTGGCAGACAGGGACACGCTGGGCATTCTAGGAGCAAGGGGTCGCATCAACAGAGGCAGGGAGAAAGGAGCAGATCCGACCAGTGTAGGATCCAATAAAAATCAGACACGAAGCTGGGCCCAATCCTGAGGCCCCCTCCCCCCCCGCCCCCGATTAAGCTAAGGAGTCTGGCTTTGTTTTCGAAGCCATGGGGAAACTCTCCCGGCTTCAGGGAATGATGTGAGGTGTGTGTCAGGAGGAAACCACATATCCACTGACGCCTCCTCCAGGAAGCCCCCCTGGTGCCCCATCCCAAGCCTGTGTACCCGCCTCATCACAGCAGGAGCACCCACTGCCTGTAGCATCTCTCGACCTCAGCAAGGAGACTGCCCCCACCGTGTGCATTGGCCTGTTCGTCCCTGGTCTCCCTTATCCGTGAGCACCTATCACACCGCTTCCTCTAAAAACTACCATGTATTGCCTGGTGGGCGTGGTTGGTGGTTGAGTGTTGACCTAGGAACCAGGAGGCTCGATCTCCAGTAGGGGGCGTGCAGGAGGCACCCCGATCGATGATGCTCTCTCGTCATTGATGTTTCTTTCTCTTTCTCTCTCCCTCTCCTTTCCTCTTTGAAATCAATAAAAATATTTTTTTAAAAAAAGAGAAATTGGCTTAACTCCACATAACCCATTTTCTTTCTTACTTTTGACTGGCCCTAGGCTAAACGCCAAGAGCCTGACCATCTATCTGCCCCAAAAGTGTAAGAGATTGGGCCAGTCACCCCTTGTTTGTTCTCAGTTGCATCCCAGACACCCGGTCCTCCACTTTGCCCAGGAATTCACCTGTGACCCTGAGCACCCGATGGCCCTTTCTGGCTAGCGGTGGTTTCCACCAGAACTCTTAAACTCCCAGAAACCTTTGCCAGAGATGGTTTTGTTTTGTTTTGTTATTTATTTTAGAGAGAGTGGAAGGGACGGGGAGAGACAGAGAAAGAGAAACATCGATACACAGATTGGTTGCCTCCTCCCCAACCATACCTCCCCCCCGCCAGCCCCCACCGAGGTACATGCCCATGGCCGGAATCGAACCCGGGACCCTTCAGTCTGCGGGCCGGCGCTCTATCCACTGAGCCACACCAGCCAGGGCAGCCAGAGGTCATTTTTGAAGCCAGGGAGGCCACCAAGGAGTCCCGCTGCGTCCCCAGCCCCTTCCCCAATCCTTGCAGGAAGGAGCTCTCCCGGCGGTCAGCGCCAAGTAGGAGAACTCGGCTCTTGGCCCAAGATCCCCGCCCCGGGAAAGGTACTTGCGCCTGATGGAAAGTTTGGGCTGAAAGACACCCGTTTCCAAAATCCCAGGTCCAATATTTACACAACGTCTGAAATTAATTCGAGAAAATCTCCAAGTGCCCGGGCTGGGACGGAAGGCTGGGAACAGGAAGGGGCCGGTCCCAGTACCAGGGTTTTTTTCCACAGAGAACAGGGCAAAGCTAACGTCCCTGGTGAGCGACTCAGCAGCCATTCATCATGCCACGTAGCCCTCCGCTTTTATTTTTTTTATTATATTTTTCTTGATTTCAGAGAGGAAGGGAGAGGGAGGGAGAGATTGAAGCATCCATGACGAGAGAGAATCGTGGATCGGCTGCCTCCTGCACGCCCCACCCTGGGGATCGAGCCCGCCACCCCTGGCATATGCCCCGACTGGGAATCGAACCATGACCTCGTGGTTCATAGGTCAATGCTCAACCACTGAGCCACACCGGCCGGGCCGTATCCCTCCACTTTAAACTGGTTTTACTGGGAATTTGCCATTGAGAGAAGGGAGAGGTGTAGGGTTCGTGGCGAAAGGCTGGTGCTATTGAGCTGAATTCCCACCCTGAGGAAGCACTACCCGTGGTCAGCCCGTCTTCCCAGCTCCTTGGACTCACCTCACTCCCAGCCCCTTGGACATGCGTCCTTCCTTCCTCAGGGGCCAGCATGGCTCTGAGTCTGTGTTGCCCCTGGACGCTGACTCCGGAGGTACCCCCCGCTCCCTGCTCTGCACATCCTGCCCACTCCTGCTCCGTGAAACCACGGTATTAAGTTCATTCTGGTGGTGAGATGCTCTCTGTTGCCACAGGGTAGAGAACGGGGGTGGCTGTCCCCACTCAGGGACGGCAGAGACACTCTGCGGGGGGACAAGCTTGTGTCACTGGAGAGGTCAGGGGTACCATCAGGATCTTACCTTCCAAGCCCCAATCTTATTTGAACCCACAGACTTGGGGGGACAGATGCAAAAGGGAGCCCTAGATTAGCCAAGGTGAGGGAGCTGGTTGTTTGCTATTCTTGTAGAGCAAACGACCCTCCATGGGGGGCAGCATTTAAATTAGATCTAGGAGATATGGAAGTGTCCAACAGGCGGTCAAACCTCAGAGGGAAGGCGGGGGGAGGGGAGGATCACCCATGGATTGGGACAATAGGGGGGTGAGGCCTGTGCTGGGGTGCTGGAGCAGCTGGGAGAGGTCAGTGGGGGGAAAAGGAGACATATGTAATGCTTTCAACAATAAAGAAGTAGTAAATAAATAAGTAAATGTTTTTTAAGTAAATAAATTAGATCTAGGAGCAATTAGACTGGCTGGTGTGGCTCAGTGGTTGAGTGTCGACCCATGAACAGAGAGGTCACCAGTTTGAATCCCTGTCAGGGCACCTGCCCTGGTTTCAGGCTCAATCCTCAGTAGGGGGCGTGCAGGAGGCAGCTAATCAATATTTATCTCTCATTGATGTTTCTCTCTCCCTCTTCCTTCCTCTCTCTCTCTTAAAAAAAAATCCATAAAAACACATTTTAAAAAATTAGATCTAGGAGCAATTAATAAAATAAGGAGTAAGGAAATCAATTATATGAAAACAGACACAGAGAGAGAGGGGAGTGATAAGAGGAGGAAGGCCCTAGCCGGTTTGGCTCAGTGGATAGAGCATCAGTCTGCAGACTGAAAGGTCCCAGGTTCAATTCCGGTCAAGGGCACATGCCCAGGTTGTGGGCTTGATCCCCAGTAGGGGGCGTGCAGGAGGCAGCCCAATCAATGATTCTTACTCATCATTGATGTTTCTATCTCTCTCTTCCTCTCCCTTCCTCTCTGAAATCAATAAAAATATTTTTTTTAAAAAAAAAAAGAGGAGGAAGGGTGAGAGAAGAGAAAGGGGAGGAAATAGAAAAAAGAAGATTGGCATCCACAGAACTGACCTTCCCTCTTTTCTTGGGGGGTGAAGCTTGCATTATGGTTCCGGTTTACAGATGGGAAAACTGAGGGCTTCCATGAGTCCCCCTGTGAGTTAGGACAGAGAGAAGATTGGAATCAGCTTCCTGGCTCCCCCTTTCCACACCATCCCACCATGTCTGCTGAGAACACGCGGAAAGTTATCAGGCGCAGTTGGGGCCACGCTGGCCAGCTGTGCCCTTGGTGGGATTGCGTGTGCCCTTCCCTGTGCTGGATTTCAAACCCCATCTCAGGTGCATAGCCCGCGGCTTCCATGCACAGATGTAGGATGGTCTTGTCTCTGAGAGACGAGAGGAGAGACATGTTTGGGAACGTGGCCGGCGAAGAAGTGATGTGCTGACGGCTGGTGCTGGGGGAATGGGTGGCCTTGGTCCTTTCCAATCCCTGCCCCCAAAACTGAAGTCACTGGCAAATCTTACTGGTCGACCAATTCCAAGCTCCGCCCACTCACCCAATGCATAGACGTCTAATCCCATTTTTTTGTTGTTCAATGTAAATTAACACAGAAGGGTTTGGTTTTTCTTCTTCAACTTAAGGCTTCACTTTCAGCCGTAAGGAGGTCACGTCCACATGGTGAAGCTAGCTTATGTTGAACAATAGGCTATAGATGCCCTAGCCCCGTGGTCGGCAAACTGCGGCTCTTTGGCCCCTTGAGTGTGGCTCTTCGGCCCCTTGAGTGTGGCTCTTCCACAAAATACCACGGCCTGGGCGAGTCTATTTTGAAGAAGTGGCGTTAGAAGAAGTTTAAGTTTAAAAATTGTGGCTCTCCAAAGAAATTTCAATCGTTGTACTGTTGCTATTTGGCTCTGTGGACTAATTAGTTTGCCAACCACTGCCCTAGCCAGTTTGGCGTAGTAGATACAGCATCAGTTTGGTTCTGGTCAAGGGCACATGCCCAGGTTCTGGACTCCATCCGCAGTAGGGGGCATGCAGGAGGCAGCCGATTGATGATTCGCTCTCATCATGGATGTTTCTCTCTCTCCCTCTCCCGTCCTCTCTGAAATCAATAAAAATATATGTAAAAAGAAAACTATGGGTGGTAGACGCAGTCAGAACCCAGAGGCAGGACCTGCTAAGGACACAGGAGCCCAGCAGGGTCAGAGCAGGGGGCCGCTTCTGTTCACTTCCCGGCAAACATTGGCTGCGTCTGCACAGCCGGGCCGAGCATGACCCGGAGGCGGACGTGGCCCCGCCCTGCCCGGCTCTGAGACTAGCAAACCGGCCTTGGTGTCAGGGTCAGCGTCAGTGACCCCTGGGGCTTGTGTAGGACAACACGGCCACTGGGAAGTGAGGCTGCATCGCACAGACAAAGAGGGGTCCCCAAGGCCCTTCCCCCAGGCTTTTTCTTTACTTGGTACTCGTTCCTCCCAGTAGTATACGGTAAGCCACGCCGTGTGGCTTACCACTGAGCCACACCGTCTGCGCTGAGGGTGCCCCTTCTTGTGTTGCATCCAATACATCTCAGCTAGAGATGCAAGTGTCCCGCTTGCTTGTGACACTGTGTACGGCTGTCTAGATTCGTGCGAGCGCACCAGCCCCACCCGTGATGGTGGGAAGGTCACGCTCCATGTGCAACCTCGTGGTGTGACAACCAGGATCCTCCCTTCCCAGGTCCCCAGCACCAAAGGTGTGTGGCGGCTGGTTTGTACCGGATCTCCAGGGCCCATTTTATTTTATTTTATTTTATTATTTTATTACTAGAGGCCCGGTGTACAGCATTTGTGCACTGCAGGGAGGGGGCCCTCAGCCCGGCCTACGCCCTCTTACAGTGTGGGACCCTTGGAGGATGTCTGCCTGCCCGCGTAGGCCTGCTCCCCACAGTCGGACATCCCTTGAGGGGTCCTTAGCGTTGCCATGGAAGCGAAAGAGGCTCCAGCCACTGCTGCTGCTCTCACCAGCCGTGAGCCTGACTTCTGGCTGAGCAGCGCACCCCCTGTGGGAGTGCACTGACCACCAGCAAACACAGCAGCTCCTGTGTTGAGCGTCTGCCCCCTGGTGGTCAGTGCGTGTCACAGCAACCGGTCATTCTGCCGTTCGGTCGATTTGCATATTAGCCTTTTGTTATATAGGATTTTAAAATATCTTTTTATGGATTCAGAGAGGATGGGAGTGGGGGAGAGAGAGAGAAACATCAGTGATGAGAGGGAAGCATGGATCGGCTGCCACCTACTGGGGATCAAGCCCACAACCCGAGCGTCTACCCTGACCTGGAATCGAACTGTGACCTCCTGGTGGATAGGTGGACGCTCAACCATGAGCCACGCCAGCCGGGCGATCTTGGAAAACCTGGAGCACGGGGAGAGCTGCCCAGCCATGGCACGGGCCACCTTGGGAAGGAATGAACACCTTCCTCTCAATCAGAAGGTGAAGACCTCAGCCTCACGGGCAGGATCCCTGGCAGGGAGGTCGTGACTGTGAAACCCCATAGTCATCGCTTCTGGAGGAACAGAAAAAAAGGCCATGAAGCCCTGGCCAGTGTGGCTCCGTGGCTACAGCGTCGGCCTGTGGACCGAAGAGTCCCGGGTTCGATTCCGGTCAAGGGCACGTACCTCGGTCCCAGGCTCCTCCCCGGCCCGGGGCCCTGGTCAGGGCGGGTGCAGGCAGCAACCAATCAATGTGTCTCTCTCACATCGATGTTTCTCTCTGTCTTTCCCTCTCTCTTCCTCTCTCCCTAAAAATCAATGGGAAAAAATCCCCTCGGGTGAGGATTTAAAAAACAAAATAAGTCATTCGATCCACTGTGTTAACGTGGGAAAAGCAAACGGGACAGCAAAAGGTGACAGCTCCATAAAGCACAGGTGAATGCGTGGGGAAAGGGGTTGGGGGCTGTGGCGATTGGCGCTCTCCGCTTGCCAGACGTCTGGTAGTGCGTGGCGATGTGGGTTCTGAAACAAAGGCCGTTGGCTTCTTTATGGAAAGAACCTAGTCCGGCCCTCATCCCGGGACAAGGAGCCTCCGGACAGCCGCTCACCTCTCTCCCGGTCCCTACCTCCTGAGAGGCGAGGCTCCCCCAGGCCTGGCATCAGGGAGCGGGGAGGAACCGGGCACTGAGGGCTGCCTGCTGAGCGCCAGTCCCCACGCTGGGGACCGAGCCAGGCACAGTCCCTGCCCTCAAGGAGGGCCCCTGACTGGCACAGTGTATCTCACTCAGCCTTTGGGGGTGGGTCCCGTGTTATTAAAGCAGCGAGTGGCCCAGCCGGCGTGGCTCAGTGGTTGAGCATTGACCGATGAACCAGGAGGTCACGGTTGGATTCCCGGTTCGATTCCCGGTCAGGGCACATGCCTAGGTTGGGGGGCTCAATCCCCAGGGGGCAGGGGTTTGCAGGAGGCAGCCAATCAGTGATTGTCTCATCATTGATGTTTCTCTCTCCTTCTCTCTCTTCCTCTCCTTTTCTCTCCGAAATCAATAAAAAATATATTTAAAAAAGAAAAATTAAAGCAGTGAATGGCTGAGCCCAAACCAGGACCCAGGTCTGGGGGGTCTCCCCTGCCCTTTAAGGGATTCAAGGCAAGCGGGTAAGCCGCCCATTCAGTCCCATCATATTTTTTTAACAATCCACTACAAATACATTAATTTGTTTATTTGCTTGTTTTTCCATTGATTTTTTTTTTTAGAGAGAGTAGATTAGAGAGAGCAGAAGGGAGCGGGAGGGAGAGAGAGAGAAACATCAATGTGAAAGAGACACATCACTTGGCTGCCTCCCACACACACCTAGACCAGGGCCAGGGATGGGGCCCGCAACCGAGGTCTGTGCCCTTGACCGGAATTGAACCCGGGACCCTTCAGTCCGCGGGCCGACGCTCTGCACCCCCCTCCCCAACGCCCCGCTTAGCAGCCTTCACGCAGCAGCATTCACTTCCTGCCCCCCAAGCCCTTCTTTCGCTTCATTTCAGGTGCCCCCCCCCTTCCTCTGCCCCAGGTACACCATCCACACCCCACCTCCCACGGGGAACGGTCTCCCTGTTGGTGGCCTAGCAGAGTCCGCGTCCTCCCGTAAAAGGCCCAGGGAGTCCTGGTGACGCTTGGAACCCAGACAGAATGGAATGTATTCCCCCTGTTTTCTTCACAGCGAAGAAAGCACACACAAACACAGGAGCATATTTATTGGCGACATTTCTATCCCCAAGTTTGTCTTTCAAAAAAAAAAAGAAGAAATAAAATTAGTTTTACTGCCCACTCTACACACACACACACATCCCCACCCTTTTCATTGCTGGTCGAGGAGACCGGGGAGAAACACAGAGCCGGCCCCAGGCCCCCAGAGAACCACAGCACTCGGGACAATGCCGGGCTTGTGTGGAGTGAGGGAAGAGACACAGCTCCGAAAACATACTTGCTACGGCCCAGGGAAGGGTGTTCCCAGGGAGGACGGACAGGCGGGCCTTGTGTCTGGCTGGACACGGATCCCTGAGGCTTGGGGGAGGTAGGAGCCCACACGTCTCGCTCCCTCCCCAGAGTAGAGGGGACACCTTACCCTTTGAGACCCCAGGGGGCTATTTCCCAGCCGGGACTGGTCACACGGGGCCTGAAGGAGACCACTGCAACCCCTCAACGGAGCCAGAACCTGGAGCCCCAGTTTCTGGGTTGTTGTTTTTTTAGGGCAGCATCTAAGAAATAAAGTCCCGAGGAGGAGTGAGGGGCTGTTTCTTTGGCCTTTGGGGTTTTCCAGACTTCCTGCCGTGTGAAGGAGACACACCTCCCACGTCCATCTCAGCGCCTCCTCGGAGCACCCAGATCCTGAAGGGAAGATCACTCAAACGACAGGCCCGCCTGGCTGGTGTGCTCAGTGGTTAGCGTCGACCTATGAACCAGGAGGTCACGGTTCGATTCCCAGTCAGGGCTCATGCCCAGGTTGTGGGCTCCATCCCCCGTAGGGGGCGTGCAGGAGACAACAAATCAATGATTCTCTCTCATCATTGATGTTTCTATCTCTCTCTCCCCCTGTCCCTTCCTCTCTGAAATCAATGAAAATATTAAACATAAAAATACAAAGCCCTAACCGGTTTGGCTCATGGATAGAGCATCAGCCACAGACCAAAGGGTCCCGGACTCGATTCCAGTCAATGGCATGTACCTTGGTTGCAGCCTCCAACCCTAGTAGGGGGCGGGCAGGAGGCAGCCAATCCTCTCTCATCATTGATGTTTCTACCTCTCTCTCCCTTCCTCTGAAACCAATAAAAATATTTTTTGAAAAACTAAAAAAAAAAACAAAAAACAGGCCAGACAGGTTGACACCCAAGAGGGTCCCTCAGAGTCCTGGGCCCTGCCCACCGCTCCCCCATACACTCCTGGGATGGGCACCCAGGCTAGATGGGAACCCCAGCTGGATGGGAACCCACCCAGCCCCAGCGGATAGTGACTGAGACAACAGTGCCACCTGCTGGGCCATCAGATTCTGACGGGGAAGCTGGGGCCACAGGCTCAGCTGAGTGTTACGTTACTCCATCCTTGTCTTTAGCTGCAGACCCGCCATCCCCTCCAAGGCTTCCTCCCTCCTCCCTGTGGATTGTCTGTGATGCAAACGTGTCTGTTTTTTATAATACACTGAGTGGCCAGATTATGATGATCTCTGAACGCCTAATAATCTGGCCACTCAGTGTATATTTATACTACTAAAAGGGTAATATGCTAATTAGACCAGGAGACCTTCTGGGAGACCTTTCAGACATCCTTCCAGACCAAGCCATGGTGGCAGGACCAAGGCAGAGGAGGTTAGGGGTGATTAGGCCAGGAGGGGAGGGCAGTTGGAGGTGATCAGACTGGCCAGGGGCGGGGGGCAGTTGGGAGTGAGCAGGCTGGCGGGGGGTGAGTTGGCGGCAAGTAGGCTGGTGGGGAGGGCAGTTGGGGGCAAGCAGGCCAGCAGGTGAGTGGTTAGGAGCCAGCAGTCCCGGATTGCAAGAGGGATGTCCAACTGCCGGTTTAGGCCCTATCCCAGCCTAAACCAGCAGTCGGACATCCCCCGAGGGGTCTCAGATTGGAAAGGGTGCAGGCCGGGCTTGAGGGACACCGCCCCCCATGCACAAATTTTGTACACCGGGCCACTAGTCCTATATAATAAAAGGCTAATATGCAAATTGTCCCCTCGGCCAGGAGTTCGACCAGCAGGCAGGCCGGCCAACTGCCCATGTCCCCTTCCCCTGGCCAGGCTGGCCGGACCCCACCCATGCACAAATTCATGCACCGGGACTCTAATACACACACACACACACACACACACACACACACACTGAGTGGCCAGATGATTATGCATTCAAAGATCATAATAATCTGGCCACTTAGTGTATATTTTTGTTGATTTCAGAGAGGGGGAGAAAGAGAAACATCAATGATGAGAGAGAATCATGGATCGGCTGCCTCCTGCATGCCCCCTACAGGGGATCAAGCTCACAACCCAGGCATGTGCCCTTGACCGGAATCAAACCCGGGACCCTTCGGGTCCACAGGCTGACGCACTATCCACTGAGCAACACCGGCCAGGGCATGTGATGCAAACACGTCTTAAACCAAGACCAACCACTCACGGACTGAAGAGGAGGGCGGGTCAGTTGCCAACGCAGGTCCATGCAAGGGGGTGACCAGCAGACAACCTCGGGCACATGTGAAGTTCATCATCGTGTGTCCTATGTCACGGGACCCTCCTCGGCCTCGCTGCGTCTGAACCTCCAAATAACACTCCTGCCTCCCCTCTTCCAGGTGAACTATGACCACTTTACTCCTCGTGTTTGTGACTCTGAGGGTCATCGCCGCCATCTCCATAGAAGTCTCAGGTGAGGACATTCCCACGCCGGTCCCATTCATCCAGTGGGACCCGAGTCTGGGCTCTGGGTCCTGAACCTGGTGCTGCTGGTCCCAGGGATAGAGCCTCCCGTGTCCTGGCCTTTTCCTGGCCCATCCCCTTTTCTGTGGAAATTGAGCCGAACCGCAGTGACAGAGCACCTGTATGTGAGAGCACACGCATGCGTCCCGGTGCCCTCTGGGATGGACAGCTGCAGGGGGGAGGGGCGTCCAGGCAGGTGCCCACCTTCCCAGAACCCCCTCTGGGGGTCTCACCTAGAACTGTCTGCACACTGAGCTTGGGATCGGGGCCAGATGTAGGTGAGCCCAAAGAGAAAAGGCTGCCAGGGAAGGATGGGCTGGAGCAGCAGAGGAAATTGCCCGAGAAACAGGGAAAAGCCCCAGGCGATCTCATAGGTCTTTGTCTTTCTGGGCCAACCACCCCCGCCTGGGCTCTTGCGTGTGGCAGGCGCCCGGCCGGTTTCTGATCATGCCAAGTCAGCAAAGTGTCCACTGACCCCGGAGCCGGCTCGCCCCAACGTGAGACGGATCTCGCTTAGATCCCGCCAGAGAGGCTGCTGCTCTGGGCCCTGCACTTCATTTTGTATTTATTTTGTTGTTGTCGTGGATCCTCGCCAGAGGATATTTTCCCATTGATCTTTTCGAGAGAGGGAAAGACAGAGAGAAACATCGATGTGAGAGAAACACATCGATGGGTTGCCTCCTGCACGAGCCCCAACCAGGGCCCGGGCCGGGGAGGAACCTGCAACCAAGGTCCGTGCCCTTGACCAGAATCGAACCCAGGACCCTTTGGTCTGCAGGCCAGCGCTCTATCCACTGAGCCAAACCGGCTTGGGCCTGGGCCATGCACTTTAGAGCTCCTCCCCGCGACCCCTTCCCATGACCCTCCTCCAGCCCCAGTGCTCCCTAAAAAATGAGGAGTCTGACGGACCATTGACCCATGGCCATCCAGATGGATGTTCCCCTTTAGATCACGCCCTCGGTACCAGGATGCCCAGAATTCCCTGCCCAGGTGGACCCAAGCCACTTCCGGGACCACTCGGGCCTCTCCTCTGTAAGGGATCATGCCCCTGGTGTGAGCCACCCCAAGGCTCGAGGGAGAGGTTAAGGGGTGGCTGATGATGTATGGGGTGTAGACAGAGCTGGGGTGTGAGGCTGGGGAGAACACAATCCCCTCACAGTGCCAAGCAGCGGTGGTAAAAGAAGGGGCCCCAAAACCGATGCCACACGCTAAGGAGGAATCCGAGAATTCTGCATTGGAATCCGGCTTTTCCTTGTGAAAGGTGTCCTTGTCCCGTAGGAAGCTAGAACGTGTTCTCTTGAGCAATCCGTCCGCTTGCTTTATAACTCTTCAATACTTAGACCTAGGGTCTCCACATGTCCTCTTGCTCGGAGACCCACAGATACGCAGCCCCTGGCGGGAACCCGCAGGGGGGTTGCCCACACAGGCCCACCCCCGTCCCCTGGGGGCGGTAGAGGACTTTAAAAAGTGCAGACCTGGGCACCACGCTCCTTCTCAGCCTTTCCCCTCTCAAACCACGCTGCGGTGGGGAGCATTCAAAGGGAGATTTGTGCAGAGGGGCCTGGTGGCGACTACCCAGGACACCCAAAGGTTAGGCCTGGACCCCAAACATTCCTGGCTCCCCCGTTCCTTGCCCTGGTATGTACCTATCACCCACAAGTATCTGAAGCATTTTTACGTTCGACCTGTAGCGTGTCCTGGGGGAAAGGTCCCCTAACGCTGGGACTCACCATGAAAGGTGCCGTTTTTTCCGAAAGCCATTTTCAATCCTGTTCCAGGGTGACCTTGACTTCTAACAGGGTTTGGTGAACCACAGCAGCTTCCCTAGGAATGCGCTCTATGATTTTTTTTAAGTATGTTTTTCTTGATTTTGGAGGGGCGGGGGAAGAGAGAGAGAGAAGCAACTGCGCCCTGCACGCCCCCTACTGGGGATGGAGCCTGAAACCCACCTGGCTGGGAATCAAACAGGGCAAGTTCTTGGTGCGTGGAATGACACCACAGGGTCCAGGGCTCTGATTTTTTATGGAGTCCGATCATAGCTCACCCCTACCCCCGCCTGCCTCTTTGCAGACCTAAATGTCTGATCTTCTCTGATGCCTCCCCAACAACAGAAGAGAATGACTTGTCTGCCAGCAAAGCCGGGATAAAGCCAGACCTCATCCTGGGAGGCACATCGCTGAAGTTTTGTGGATTTTTTTTTTCTTCCCCATAACGATGTTTCTACCCCCAAATAACTTTTCCCCAAGTCTTTGAGTCAAGCTGTCACTCCAGGAAGTCGGTTCCTGTTTATCTGGTGGCTTGGCATCCCCTACGGCACCTTAGTTTGAGAAACAGAGAGGTGGTCTTTTTTTTTTTTAAAAAAATATACTTTTTAGTGATTTCAGAGAGGAAGGGAGAGGGAGAGAGATAGAAACATCAATGATGAGAGAGAATCCTTGATCGGCTGCCTCCTGCATGCCCCACACTGGGGATCAAGCCCGCAGCCCGGGCGTGCACCCTTGACCGGAATCGAACCCGGGGGGCCCTTCAGTCCACAGGCCCGTGCTCTATCCACTGAGCCAAACCGGCTGGGCCGGAGAGGTGGTCTTGACCCTGAAGTGCCCCCTTGCCCTCCTCGGCAACCTCTTTTCTGGCTCCGTAGTTCCTGTCCTGAGGTGCAGACACCAGGGGTCTTGAGGAATGCTGCTCTGGGAAGGGTGTTGCAAGGATTTCTGGGAATTCCATGTGGCACAGGTGTGTCCCCAACGCGGACAGACACACAGGCTCACTGCGTTCTGCTAGGGAGGCTGGGTGGTCCTGTCTGGGCACTAACCAGTCTGTCTCCCCCGCAGTCCCTGACAACTCGCTGAGTGTCAGCATCCCCGAGCCATCCCCACTGCGGGTCCTCCTGGGGACCTCCCTCACCATCCCCTGCTACTTCATCGACCCCATGCACCCCGTGACCACCGCCCCCGCCACTGCCCCCCTCACCCCGAGAATCAAATGGAGCCGCATCTCCAAGGAGAAGGAGATGGTCCTGCTGGTGGCCACGGACGGGCAGGTGCGGGTCAACAGTGCCTACCAGGACAAGGTCTCGCTGCCCAACTACCCGGCCATTCCCAGCGACGCCACCTTGGAAATTCAGAACCTGCGTTCCAACGACTCCGGGATCTACCGCTGTGAGGTGATGCATGGCATCGAGGACAGCGAGGCCACCGTGGAGGTCGTGGTGAAAGGTGAGAGTCCTCCCCTCTGGCCCCCTTCCCCCGCCCCCCCTCCACCTCAGGGATCCTGGTTCACCTGCAAAGAGAACCAAATACTGTCCTCCCCACGTGGACCCAGACAGGCTGGCCCTCACATCCCAGCTCCTCCCCCCACCCGTTTGCACCTCAGTCAACTGGACTTGGAGGGGAGTCGCTACTGCCTGGCTACAGTCGCATGGAAACGGCCGTTGGTGCTTTGCCAGGATCCTGTGATTCCATGGGCCGTGGGCTCACACCCATTGTACAGACAGGCTCCCTGAGGTTGAGAGACTTGCCTCATATCTCCCTGGACGTGAGCCAGAGCAGACTCCTGGCTCTTCATCCAGCCGTCTTTTCCCTCCCCCACCTCCCTACCCAGACCCCCACTCTCAGTCCCAGAAGCCAGAGAAAAGGATGAAGACGCCCCGGTGCCCTGTCCCTCTGTGGCCCAGAGAATATGGTCATGTCCTTGGTTGGCTTTGATTGGCACCAGGTTTTTCCTGTTGGGAGGCTCTGTCACAGACAGTCCACTCCTAGGGGGCATCACACGCAGGGTTCCCACCAGGAATCCACTGGGCTGAGGGTACCTGGGCCCTAGGAGTCCCTTTTTCCGAAGCAAATGTGGGGCAGGGGGGATATAAGGAGACAGCTTTTAGTTTCATGTAAAGAACTTTCTAGATGACTTCACGAGTTAGCTTAAGCAGTGTGTGTGTCCATAAAATGTAAGTAATCTTAACCCCATTGTGCTGTGCCTTTTAGATGTTCCCCTTTCTATAAAGTCTTCGATTTTTTTGCATATGTATTATCTATCTACACTAATAAAAGAGTAAGATGCAAATTGACCGTATCATCATGACACCCACCAGCCAATCAGGAGTGAGTATGCAAATAACCCAACAAAGCTAGCGGGTTAATTTGCATAGGCAGGCCCCAGCTGCTCCAGGCCTCTGGGTAGCATGGGAAGGTGGAAAGGTGGCTCCGGGCTGGAGCAAAAAGGCGGCTCCGGCTAGAGCAAAGGCGGTGCCGGCAGCCAGGTCAAGGAAGGCCCATTCTTGCACAAATCTTCGTGCATCAAGCTTCTAGTATGATATAATGCTATGGAAATATATGTATAGCATACATGTTTCTCAAGGGGTATCTGATAACTCTGTATTTTGTTATGGGAGTTGAAAGAAAAAGTTTTTTCCCTCAGAAATGAAAGTTAAATTTTAAAAACACCTTTAAAAAATAAATTAAAAATGTAAAACAGAGAACTTTCTGATGATCAGAATTGTCATAGGTATTCATAAGTGCAAGGTACTGAGTTCCCCGTGGCGGGAGGAGTCCCAGCAGGGGCAGAAAGGCCACATGTGGAAAGGGGAGTCACGCATCCGCTAGAGGCTGGACCCGCTAACTGTGAGGCCCCTTGGACCACGGCCGTCATTCTGTGCGGGCTTCGGTTCGGGGAAGCTGTGCCTGACCTGCTCTCCGGCCCCCGTCTGTCTCCCAGGCATCGTGTTCCATTACAGAGCCATCTCCACGCGCTACACCCTGGACTTCGACAGGGCACAGCGGGCCTGCCTGCAGAACAGCGCCATCATCGCCACGCCCGAGCAGCTGCAGGCCGCCTACGAGGACGGCTTCCACCAATGCGACGCTGGCTGGCTGGCCGACCAGACTGTCAGGTGAACCCCCGGCGGAGTGGGGTGGACGATGGGCTGGAACAGTGACCAGCCCCGAGCTGTCGCCTGTGCAACACCATGGCCATCCGAGGGTGGGGGTGCCTTGGCCAACTCTACAGCAAACAGCCAAGGATCAATCCCAGGTCTTCATTATTGTGTCCTGCATGGAGGGAGTGGCTGCGAGCAGCTTTGCCCCATAGGAGCGTTCTCTCCAAGCAAATGACATGTACATCATCATCCCCCCAGAGCTTAAACTACACGGAGTGGCCAGATTGTGATGATCTCTGAACGCATAATAATCTGGCCACTCAGGGTCTATCCTAGATAATAAAAGGCTAATATGCAAATTGTCCCCTCGACCAGGAGTTCGACCAGCAGGCAGGCCGGCCAACCGCCCATGTCCCCTCCCCCTGGCCAGGCTGGCCAACTCCACCCATGCATGAATTCATGCTCCGAGCCTCTAACATATATAAATATACACTGAGTGGCCAGATTATTACGCGTTCAGAGATCATCATAATCTGGCCACTCAGTGTATTTGGCCCGGCCAGTGTGGCCCAGTGTGGAGCACTGACCCATGAACCAAGAGGTCACTGGCTCGATTGCTGGTCAGGACCCATGCCTAGGTTGCTGGCTTGATCCCCAGGAGGGGGCATGCAGGAGGCAACCAGTCGATATTTCTACCCCTCCCTTCCTCTCTCTCTAAAATCAATCAAAATATTTTTTTTTGCCCTAGCTACTTTGGTTCAGTGGCTAGAGCATCAGCCTGTGGACTGAAGGGTCCTGGGTTCGATTCCGGTCA
Source organism: Corynorhinus townsendii (assembly GCA_026230045.1). Taxonomy (NCBI): domain Eukaryota; kingdom Metazoa; phylum Chordata; class Mammalia; order Chiroptera; family Vespertilionidae; genus Corynorhinus; species Corynorhinus townsendii. The sequence continues at coordinate 7,375,365 of JAPDVU010000017.1, forward strand.
AGGGCCTGTGCCCGGGTTAGGGACTCGATCCCCAGTGTGGGGCGTGCAGAAGGCAGCCGATCCATGATTCTTTCTCATCATTGATGTTCTTATCTCTCCCTCTCCCTTCCTCTCTGAAATCAATAAAAATATATTTTTTAAATAATAAAATTAAGTGAAATAAAAACTTTATTTTAATTTAAAATATTTGCTCTCTGGCCTTTTACAGAAAAGGTTTGCAGGCCCCTGGTAGAATGTGTTTGGTGTCCATAAATATTCAGTAAAGGGGCTGAATTTAATCACCAATAGCTATGAAAATACGTAGTTCAGTAAAGCGGGCGAAAAACCTATAAAAACAAATAGTCCACACATCCAGGCGGACACAGGCAAACGCATCAATGAGTCACCACTCCCTCATGGGCGGAGCCTACAAGGGCACAGTCCCCTCTGTCCCTAGTGAAACACCACACCTTGGGTTCCTGGCAGGTACCCCATCCACATTCCTCGGGAAGGCTGCTACGGGGACAAGGACGAGTTTCCCGGCGTGAGAACCTATGGCATCCGCGACACCAATGAGACCTATGACGTGTACTGCTTTGCGGAGGAGATGGAGGGTGAGGCCACCTGCCCCTTCCCAGGGGCCCCCTTCCTGTCCCCTTCACCCTGCTGACACTCGGGATCGCACCCAGGGCACCACCCACTTGACCCCCTCTGCCACGGGGAATAGAGGAAGGGGGAGGGAAGAATGGGGACTCCAGTCTTCGGTGACCCCAGGCTCCTGCCACCACCGAGCCAAAGAGTGGTTGTCGCTGGTCCCTCACCTAGGACTTCCCCTCCCAGCCAGGCTCCTCGCTGCTCTGACCAGCCACCACTGTCCCAAGCTAGAATGCACTGGAGCCCAGCCAACATGGCCCAGTGGTCGAGCATCGACCTATGAACCAGGAGGTCATGGTTCGGTTCCCGGTCAGGGCACATGCCCGGGTTGGAGGCTCGATCCCCAGTGTGGGGCGTGCAGGAGGCAGCCGATCCATGATTCTCTCTCATCACTGATGTTTCTATCTCTCTCTCCCTCTCCCTTCTTCTCTGAATCAATAAAAAATGTATTTTATTTTTTTTAAAGAATGTTCTGGAGGCACCATGCGGACCTCCCGGGGGCCAGGGGCGGGAGGGCGGTCCTCACCCTGCCGCCGTGTCCTTCGCAGGCGAGGTCTTCTATTCGACGTCTCCAGAGAAGTTCACCTTCCAGGAGGCTGCCAGCGAGTGCCGACGGCTGGGCGCCCGGCTGGCCACCACGGGCCAGCTGTACCTGGCCTGGCAGGGCGGCATGGACATGTGCAGCGCCGGCTGGCTGGCCGACCGCAGCGTGCGCTACCCCATCTCCAAGGCCCGGCCCAACTGCGGGGGCAACCTCTTGGGCGTGAGGACCGTGTACCTGCATGCCAACCAGACGGGCTACCCCGATCCCTCCTCCCGCTACGACGCCATCTGCTACACAGGTGCGGCGGGGGCTGGTGGCCGGGAAGAGGGGGTCATGCCAGCAACAGCAGGGCCCAGAGGAAGAGATCTGGGAATGAGGGGTTGGTTTTTAACCCCTTTAAGGGGTCATTGGGCATCTGAACCTCAGGTTTTAGCGGCACCCGTTTCCACAGGTTCCTAGGAGAGCTAAGGTACAGTGGCTCGAGGCTGCGGGATATCCGGCCTGTCTCACGAGCCCGGGACGAGTTAAAAGCATGAGTTTTAGAGTCTGCGTTTCCGTAGGTTCAAATCTCAGCTCTGCCACCTGCTACTGTGCAATCGTGGGAAAGCCAAGGCCTTGAGCCTCAGTTTCCTCATCCGTCTAATGGGGAGATGGTAGCCCCACATGGAAGGGGGTGGGACCTGACATTGAGACCCTGTGCCCACAGGGGGCACTGTTACCTGCCTTGGCAATGGGGTTCACGTAAAAGGAGGGCCAGAGTGTTACTGAAAAGCGTGGGGGGATCCAGGGTCACCCCAATAAATTCAATAGAAAGGGGGAAAATAAATGGATCATGTCAAAAAAAAAAAGTCGGGGAGAGTTTTGGTGGGGACTATATTTTGAAAATTTAGACAAAAAATTTTTATCTTATATTGTACATAATCTGGGTAATGATTACTATTAAACGCTAATTCTTGGAGGGACAAAGAAATGAATGATACAGAGTTGCCTCAGTTTTATGGCAGCAGTGACATAGCTCACTCCATTAAGCCCCATCTTCCATGCACAGCATTATTTTTGCAAAAATGATCAGGGTTTCCCCCAAAGCCTCTCTGGACCTTTCCCTATCCTAACCATCCTTTTCAAAGTCACCGCACCCTCATGGATGGTCTCTTCATGAATGATGAACTGGCTCATTTCTGCCAGAAGCAGTAGTTCTCTCGTGTTTTATCCGTTCCACGAGCTCCTGCATCTTCCACAAGATTTCCCAGTTTCCCTTTATCGCATTTTACATTGTCCCCATTGGCTGGTCCGCAAGGTGCTCAGCCAATAGGTGAGCAGGCGGCTGGCATTGACCCGGAAGAGATGCTGGAGCTGTGAGATGATTGGTTACTGTCTTGTTCTATGACAGCTTTGCATTCTTTTGCAACCTGGAAACTGCGTGGTCTCCTATACTACATAATACAAGCGTAATACGCTAAGTGTCTGACCGTATGGTCAACCGCTCGACCAGTCACTATGATGTGCACTGACCACTAGAGGGCAGATGTTCCAACTGGTAGATTAGCTTGCTGCTGGGGTCTGGACATTCGGGACTGGGTAAGAGGGCCCCCCAGTCCCTTCCAGCTTGACCCAATGCTATTCCATGCAGTGGGCTCCCTTCTGAAGCCAGGAATCCTCCAGAGGTCCCCAAACCTTGCACCTAGTATAAGGGGCTTCTTTATGGTTTGAATCCCTCTAAAAACCAAAAGCCCTCCTGAGGTCCCTGCCCGGCTAGCAGCCAACCTCCCACATCCCTCCCGGGCCAATTGGCCCCCATCAGCCCTGATCGGGACTGGGCAAGATGGCCCCAATCGCCAGCCAGGCTGAGGGACCCTACCCGTGCACAGATTCGTGCACTGGGCCTCTAGTCATTTTGAGCTCAGCAAGGTGCCAGGCACACCGTGGGTGCTTTCCTTCCCTAGCGGAGAAGGAGGTGGTGCTGACGCTCACCTCCCACCTCTCTCAGCCCCAGGAGGAGCGGCTAACGCTTGCCTTTGTCCCTGTGCCCCAGGTGAAGACTTTATAGATATCCCAGAGAACTTCTTCGGGATGGGTGGCGAAGAGGACATCACCGTGCAGACGGTGACCTGGCCCGACGTGGAGCTGCCCTTGCCCCGGAACATCACGGAGGGCGAAGCCCGGGGCAACGTGATCCTCACAGTGAAGCCCATCTTCGGCGGCTCCCCCACGGCCCTGGAGCCCGAGGAACCCCTCACCTTGGCCCCCGACATAGAGGCCACCGCCTTCCCTGAGGCTGAGAACAGGACTGGAGAGGCCTCCAGGCCCTGGGCCTTTCCCGGGGCGTCCACACCTGGCCTGGGCCCCTTCACCGGCGAGGACCTGGTCGTGCAGGTGACGGCAGCCCCAGGTGAAGCCCAGGTCCCCGGGCAGCCACGATTGCCAGGGGGTAAGTGCCCACTCCTCAGGGGGCTGGAGGGGGGCCAGGTGGAAAGAACTTGGCCTGGGGGTGTCTACCTTCCATGGGACCTGGGACATGCCTCTCCTCTATGATTCAGTCCTTCTTATTTGTCAGATAAAGAAATAGGCCAGCCCTAGCTGGTTTGGCTCAGTGGATAGAGCATCGGCCTGTGGACTGAAGGGTCCCGGGTTCAGTTCCAGTCAAGGGCACGTACCCGGGTTGTGGGCTCCATCCCCAGGAAGGGGCGTGCAGGAGGCAGCCGATCAATGATTCTCTATCATCATTGATGTTTCTATTTCCCTCTTCATTCCTCTCTGAAATCAATAAAAATGTTTTTTAAACATAAAAATAAAATAGAATTCGAATTTCACTGTCCACATGCCTGGGGATAGGATCGGAAAGAGAGGGTGAAGGGAGGCCATTCCTCAAGAAGCCAGGGCTCCCTCCACGCCCACAAAGCCCTGAGAACCGGGCACCGTGGGCACCGGCGTGGTGGCACCCGGTCCATGCCCTGAGCCTGCTCCATCTCTCCTTCTCTCCCTGTCCTCCCCACCCAGGGGTCGTGTTCCACTACCGCCCCGGCTCTGCCCGCTACTCGCTGACCTTCGAGGAGGCACGGCAGGCCTGCCTGCGCACCGGGGCGGTCATCGCCTCGCCCGAGCAGCTCCAGGCCGCCTACGAAGCAGGCTACGAGCAATGTGACGCCGGCTGGCTGCAGGACCAGACCGTGAGGTGAAGGCCTGGCCAGGCTCCTCTCCCAGCCCCTGCCCAACCTGGAGAGGTCAGGTTAGGGAAGCCAGAGCCTGGCCCTGCAGCCAGGGCAGAGAGGGCACCTGCTACATGGCAGGTTAAGTCACTAATCAGTGACTCCTGCCTGCTCCCTTAATTGCTCTCCCCAGAATCGAAGCATATTCAGAGAGGGTGGCATTAAGTCCTAGGTCAGCAGCAGCCTGGGGACTGAAGGGTCCTGGGTTCGGTTCTGGTCAAGGGCACATGCCCGCGTTGCAGGCTCGATCCCCAGTAGGGGGCGTGCAGGAGGCAGCCAATCAGTGATTCACTCTCATCATTGATGTTTCCATGTCTCTCTCCCTTTCCCTTCCTCTCTGAAATCAGTAAAAATATGTATTTTTTTTAAGTCCTAGGTCATTTCCCCCATCCTCAAGCCCCCCAGTCCCTTCCAGCTTGACCCAATGCTATTCCATTCAGTGGGCTCCCTTCTGAAGCCAGGAATCCCCCAGAGGTCCCAAACCTTGCGCCTAGTATAAGGGGCTTCTTTATGGTTTGAATCCCTCCAAAAACCAAAGACCCTCCCTGCCCGAGTGCCCAGCTAGCCTGCCAGCCTCACCCAACATCCCCCAACCCGGATCAGGCCCTCATCTGCCTCTCCCACCCTCCTTTGCAGATACCCCATTGTGAGCCCAAGGACCCCGTGTGTGGGCGACAAGGACAGCAGCCCAGGGGTCCGGACCTACGGTGTGCGCCCACCGTCAGAAACCTATGATGTCTACTGCTACGTGGACAAGCTCGAAGGTACAGGCCTCATTCTCACATTTTGGGCCCCAGATGGGCAGGGGGCTGTTAGGGAGACACAAAAAAGGAGGGTGAAATCATCCGCCCACCCCCACATCTGTCTGTGAATAAATAAATCCACTTTTTTAAATATCTACCATCTGCCTCCTGGAGAGTCCCAATGCCCATGAACAAATTAAAGGCTCTGAGAAGTCCTGCAGTGTTAAGAAGAAAAAAAAAAAAGCCCTAGCTGGTTTGGCTCAGTGGATAGAGCATCAGCCTGTGTGGACTGAAGGGTCCCGGGTTCGATTCCAGTCAACGGCACATGCCCAGGTTGCGAGGTTGCGGACTCAGCCCCAGTAGGGGGCGTGTAAGAGGCAGCCAGTCTATGATTCTCTCTCATCATTGATGTTTCTATCTCTCTCTCCCCCTTCCTCTCCGAAATCAATAAAAATATATTTCAAAACAAAACTCCTTAACTCTGCTTAAACAAACATTGCCCAAGCTTATTTAACTACCAATCCTTTACTTTTATTTTCTCTCATTTATTTTAATTTCAATTAAAATCACCCAATTACTATTCCACTGAACCCAGTTTTGAACATGCTGGTATTCTGGAAAGACTTCAGCATTGCCACTCACTGGTCCCAGGATCTGAGTAAATTTTTTAACCTTTCTAGGCCTAAGTTTCCTCATCTGTGAAACAGGACTGACTTATGCTTGTATCGGAGGCTCTCTGGAGTATTAAATGAGATATGTTATTAAAAGTGGCATAGTAGCCTGCCGGCGCGGCTCAGTGGTTGAGCATTGACCTGTGAACCAGGAGGTCAGGGTTCGATTCCCGATCAGGGCACAGGCCCGGGTTGCCGGATCCATCCCCAGTGTGGGGCGTGCAGGAGGCAGCCAATCAGTGATTCCCTCTCATCAGTGATGTTTCTATCTCTCTCTCCCTCTCCCTTCCTCTCTGAAATCAATATATATTTTAAAAGACATTTAAAATAATAATAAATAAAAATAAAAGTGGAATAGTAGGTATTTAATAAAAGTGAACATCCTTCCCTCACATCAGACCCGGTCCCCAGGAACAGCTCTGGGTGCTGGGGTCCAACCCCCAACAGTGGTTACAGGACCCGACTGCCATGCTCCATGAGTCCACGGGGCAGAGTGGATACAGATCCCAGGTGTTCAGAGCCCACTGACAAGTGCTGTGGTGTAGGGACCACAGCGGAGTGTGAGGGTGCCCCAGAGACTCCTCTCTGAGCGGGGAAGGCAGTACCTGAGTGTGACTGGAGAATTTAAAAAGGAGCCAATGCCCTCGCCAGTTTGCCTTAGTGGATAGAGCATCGACCCGTGGACTGAAGGATCCTGGGTTCAATTCCGGTCAAGGGCATGTACGTTGGTTGCAGGCTCAATCCCTGGCCCCCATGCAGGAGGCAACCAATTGATGCGTCTCTCTCACATCAATGTGTCTCTCTCTCTGTCTCCCTACCTCCCTTCCACTCTCTCTAAAAGTCAGTGGGGGAAAATTTCCTTGGGTGAGGATTAACCAGAAAATCTATATATATAAAAGCCTAAGCAACCCTTAAGACGGAACAACCCTTTGACCAGTCGCTATGACATGCACTGACCACCAAGGGGCAGACGCTCAACACGGGAGCACTCCCACAGCCAACCTCCCGCGACTGGCCAACCTCCCATGGTCCCTCCGCCCTGCCGGCAGGCCCCAATCAGCCTGCCACCCGCCTGCCACGGTGGCAGCGTGGCCGTGAGGGAAGGAGGAGGGGAGGAGGCGGGGAACTGTATGTTGGCAAGGCACCTCGTCGGTGTCCACCATCTGCTCCTTCCATGCTGGGCCTGGCGACGGTCAGCCAGGTCTAGGGACCCCACCTGTGCACGAATTCATGCACCAGACCTCTAGTCTATGTATAAAAGCCTAAGCGACAGCCGATACCCGTGACGCGCACTGACCACCAGGGGGCAGACACTCAATGCCGGAGCTCCCAAGCAACTAGCAACTTGCAGAGTGCCCTCTTGCACTCCAGGATGCCGGACTGCCAGTTTCGGCCTGATCCCCGCAGTCCAGGCCGCGGGACCCCACCAGTGCACGAATTCTCTAGTAAATAAATAAGCTAGGGAGGAGGCCAGGAAGGAATGTAAGTGGCCAACCCTTCCCAGTTTGGCTGCAATGTTGCTTATTTCAGCACTGAAAGTCCCAACTCCTAGGACACCCCAGTGGTCACCCTATTTCCCAGTGTCTCGGGAGATCTAAGGGGGGAGTGGTCAAAAATTTGGACTGGATAGGGTGTTGAACTGGTGCCTGCCATGGCAGGTGTCCCACCCCTGCTGGGGGGCGGGTGTGGGCAGAGGGAGCCCTGCCTGTGGGTGAGCAGGGGCCGCCCTGGCTGTGGGCGTGATGGGTCACCCCTGTCGCCTGCTTCTGCCTCCAGGGGAGGTGTTTTTCGCCACACGCCCGGAGCAGTTCACCTTCCAGGAAGCCCTGGAGTTCTGTGAATCCCACAACGCCACGCTAGCCTCCACCGGCCAGCTCTACGCCGCCTGGAGCCTCGGCCTGGACAAGTGCTACGCCGGCTGGCTTGCCGACAGCAGCCTCCGCTACCCCATCGTCACCCCTCGGCCGGCCTGTGGTGGGGACAAGCCAGGCGTGAGGACCGTCTACCTCTACCCCAACCAGACAGGCCTCCTGGACCCACTGTCCCGGCACCACGCCTTCTGCTTCCGAGGTAGGTGTTCTCACCTCTCCTCCAGCCCCCACTTCTGCCTGGGGGGGTGACTCCCCGGGGCTGAGTCCTCCTGGCCCCTGTCCACTCTCCCTGTCCATCAAAACAAGAAAGAAAATGGCAGTCTGTCTCGGGGAGGGGCAGCTCTGGAGCTAGCATGACTTTAGACTTTGACTCCCCAGGCAAATGCATCCTTCTAAGGCAAGCATGTCAAACTCACAGGCGACCACGGGCCCGATAAACAAGGTGTAAGTGCATGTGGGCCGCAAAACAGCAAAAGCTTCCGTTTTCATAGAAACGTAGGTTTATTTCGATAGAGACGTGCTAAATGCAAAGGGCTGAAATGAATGAGTCCCGTTAATATAAAATCATAGAACATTTTGATCAAAATTAGTATTTTTTTAACATTCACTTACCAGACACTGAGTCACGGCACAAATGAATAAGCGTAATGCAAATAAACGTATTTTTCTTGTTCTCCGAAAGCAAAATATCTCCTGTTGCGCACACCAGACAAGTCAGTCCAAGACGAATGCCGTGGCCATCGGCTGCTAAAATATTCGCTGCTGGTGTTAGTGGAGAGAAACGGTGCGCCTGCGCGTAAGGCGCGTAAGGGAAATGAATGCAACGCGATGATAGCGTTCAGTCATTAGCGAGCGCTGTAGTTCGTTATTAATAATTATGTATAACAGGATATTGTGAAAATTAAGTCACAACATTTTTTTTATTAAAACATTTCTTCCATACCGTTATATCGGCCGGGCCGCAAAAGTATTTGTCATCGGCTGCCTGCGGCCCGCGGGCCGAGAGTTTGACATGCTTGTTCTAAGGTTTCCCAGAGAGGAACGTAAGTAAGAACCCGGGCTCTGAATTCTGGCAGACCTGGATTTTAACTATGGCTCTGCTGCTGAGTAGCTGTGTGACCCTGGGCAAGTCACTTAACCTCTCAGTTCCTCTTCTTCAGCTATAAAATCATGACATAGCTGAGGATTAACGGAGATCGCGCCCAGAGTGCCTGGGACATGGTAAATGCTCAATCAATAGTAGCTTTGCAATTATAAATAACGTGTACACAAATCAAATTCTCTCCTGCTTGAAAGTATGTTCATGATGAGTTTAGTCAAACTCTTCTATCGACTAAACATCAACAACTTAGGTGTGGTTTTTTTTAATATGTTTTCATTGATTTCAGAGAGGAGGGGAGAGGGAGAGAGAGCTAGAAACATCATTGATGAGAGGGAATCATGGATTGGCTTCCCGCTGCACACTCCACACTGGGAATAGAGCTCATAACCCAGGCATGGGCCCTGACTGGGAATCAAACCGTGACCCCCTGGTTCATAGATCAACGCTAAACCACTGAGCCACGCCCGCCGGGCAGCAATTCCTGCTTTGAATTGACGCATGCTGTTGAGGGCACACTGCCAGATACGTGTTTGGGTTCAGAGATCTGCCACTGACTCTGGGCAAGTCACTTAATTCTGTGTCTTAGTTTCCTCATCTGTAAGTGACCTATAGTATCTATCTCATATGGTGGTTATGGGATAAAATGCTCTGGTATACGTAACACCTTTAAACCATGCCTGGCATCCTATATAATAAAAAGGTAATATGCAAATTGTCCCCTCACCGGGAATTCAACCAGAGTACGACCAGGGGGCGGGTCCAGCCCACCAACCACCCAGGGCCCCTCCCCCTGGCCAGCCTCACCCCGATTGGCCCCCCCACCCCAATTGGGGGTGGGGCCAGCCCACCAACCTCCCACGGCCTCTCCCCGCAACTAGCCCAGCCCAATGGGCCCCCATCAGGGCGGCCCACTGAACCCCACCATTGCGTGAATTCTTACACCAGGCCTCTAGTGTATAATCAATTCTGTGGGAGAGATACCCCATACCACCCTGAAATAAAGTGTCAGTGGTATGTGCATATTGATAGTGTAATTGTTGCAAAACAGCTCTTATTCACTGATGAGGTCAAAAGTGATCTCTCTTGCCCGGCGACAGGGGCTCAGTGGTTGGACATCGACCTATGAACCAGGAGGTCACGGTTCAATTCCCAGGCAGGGCACATGGCTGGGTTGCAAGCCCAATCTTGGATCGTGCAGGAGGCAGCCAGTCAATGATTCTCTCTCAGCATTGATGTTTCTCTCTCTCTCTCTCCCTCTCCTTTCCTCTCTGAAGTCAATAGAAAAAAATATATTAAAAAAATTTTTTTAAGTGATCTCTCTGGATTGCTGGGTGGAGGTGGGGGTTGAGACCCAGAAAGGTTCTGGCACAGGCCTGGCTCACCTCAGACTCCCCTAGTTGCCCTCAAGAAGGGCCAGTGGGGGGCGGGGGGGGTGGCGCGCGCACGCTGGTAAAAAGGAACCCTCACCACCACATCTCCTCTAGGTGTCTCGGCTGCACCCTCTCCCGGAGAAGATCGGGGTGGCACGCCCACACCACCCTCAGACGTGGAGGACTGGATCACTCCCCAAGTGGGACCTGGCGTGGCTGCTGTTCCCTCGGGGGAGGAGACTACTGCCGTCCCCGATTTCACCACGGAGCCAGAAAACCACACGGAATGGGAACGAACCTACACCCCAGCAGGCACCTTGCCGCTGCCAGGTCGGTGTGGCCTTCCCTGCCTCAGAGGGCTGGGTTCAGATGAATGATTCTCACATTCAGTCGAGCAGCCGCCTCGTGGGCGTGCTGGGCCCGCCCCCGAGTCTGACTCGGTGGGGCTGGGGTGGGGTCTGAGAATTTGCATTCCTATCAAGCTGTCCCGTGACAGCTGGTGCTTCTGGTGCAGGGACCACACTTTGAGAACCCTGCGTTTGGATACGATGAGATGATGATATGCAGGCACATGAAGGGTGACTGTGATTGCCCTCCGTGAGAGCCACGCCCCCACGCCCAGTGGGTTGTGTGAATGGCACCCCCTAAAATCTCACAAAGCACAGCCTGAGGGTGCTGGGGAGTTTCTTGGTCTCCCTCTGTCCCTCCCTTTCTCCTTTCTTTCCAGAGATACTGTGCAAGGTCCCATTAGAAAATGTCTGAACACATCTCTGAGCTCGTGAAAGAAAAAAAAACATTTTTTTAATATTTTTATTGATTTCAGAGAGGAAGGGAGAGGGAGAGAGAGATGGAAATATCAATGATGAGAGAGTATCATGGATCGGCTGCCTCCTGCACGCCCCACACTGGGGATCAAGCCCGTAACTCAGGCATGTGCCCTTGACTGGAATCGAACCCCCTTCAGTCCACAGGCCGGTGCTCTACCCACTGAGTCAGGGCAAAGAAAACTTTTACTGAGAAGGGAATGGAATTGGGCTTCTCTGCATGAGCTTGTATAAATGGGCAGAGTTTCTAAATCCCCACCTTGTCTTTCTTCTTCTCGTCCTCCAGGGGTCCCTCCTACATGGCCTCCCACTAGCATAGCCACAGAGGAGAGCACAGAAGGACCTTCTGCCACAGAAGTGCCCTTGGCCTCGGAGGAGCCATCCCCCTCAGAAGAGCCATCCCCCTCGGAGATGCCATCCCCCTCAGAGGAGCCATCCCCCTCAGAGGAGCCAGTCCCCTCCCAGGAGCCGCTATTCACACCTTCACCCCCAGTGCCCAGTGGGATGGAGCTGCCGGGCTCCGGGGAGGCATCCGGGGAGGCATCTGGGGCACCGGAAGTCAGTGGTGACTTCTCAGCCAGTGGAGAAGCTTCAGGACACCCGGGCGCCAGTGGGCAGCCCTCGGAAGACCTTGACTCCAGTGGTGTCACCTCGGCAGCGGGCTCAGGCCTGCCCGTGGGAAGTGGACTGGCCTCGGGAGATGAAGATGGAATTACATGGTCCAACACTTCTCAAGTTGGTGGGCTGCCTTCTGGGGGTGAGGGTCTGGAAGGCTCTGCCTCCGGAGTAGAGGACCTGGGTGGACTTCCTTCTGGAGGTGAGACTCATCCAGAAGGTTCTGCCTCTGGAGGAGAGGACCTCAGTGGACTTCCTAGTGGAGGTGAGAGTCATCTAGAGACATCTACCTCTGGAGTAGACCTGGGTGGACTTCCTTCTGGAAGTGAGACTCTTCCAGAAACTACTGCCTCTGGAGTAGAGGACCTGAGTGGACTTCCTTCTGGAGGTGAGACTCTTCCAGAAACTACTGCCTCTGGAGTAGAGGACCTGAGTGGACTTCCTTCTGGAGGTGAGACTCTTCCAGAAACTACTGCCTCTGGAGTAGAGGACCTGAGTGGACTTCCTTCTGGAGGTGAGACTCTTCCAGAAACCACTGCCTCCGGAGTAGAGGACCTGGGTGGATTTCCTTCTGGAGGTGAGACTCTTCCGGAAACTACTGCCTCTGGAGTAGAGGACCTGGGTGGACTTCCTTCTGGAGGTGAGCCTCTTCCAGAAACTACTGCCTCTGGAGGTGAGACTCTTCCAGAAACTACTGCCTCCGGAGTAGAGGACCTGGGTGGATTTCCTTCTGGAGGTGAGACTCTTCCAGAAACCACTGCCTCCGGAGTAGAGGACCTGGGTGGATTTCCTTCTGGAGGTGAGACTCTTCTGGAAACTACTGCCTCTGGAGTAGAGGACCTGGGTGGACTTCCTTCTGGAGGTGAGGCTCTTCCGGAAAGTTCTGCCTCTGGAGTAGAGGACCTGGGTGGACTTCCTTCTGGAGGTGAGACTCTTCTGGAAAGTTCTGCCTCTGGAGTAGAGGACCTAGGTGGACTTCCTTCTGGAGGTGAGACTCTTCCGGAAAGTTCTGCCTCTGGAGTAGAGGACCTGGGTGGACTTCCTTCTGGAGGCGAGACTCTTCCGGAAAGTTCTGCCTCTGGAGTAGAGGACCTGGGTGGACTTCCTTCTGGAGGCGAGACTCATCCGGAAAGTTCTGCCTCTGGAATAGAGGACCTGGGTGGACTTCCTTCTGGAGGTGAGGCTCTTCCAGAAAGTTCTGCCTCTGGAATAGAGGACCTGGGTGGACTTCCTTCTGGAGGTGAGACTCTTCCAGAAAGTTCTGCCTCTGGAGTAGAGGACCTGGGTGGACTTCCGTCTGGAAGAGACAGTCTGGAGACCTCTGCTTCTGGAGTAGGGGAGGACCTCAGTGGACTTCCTTCTGGAAGAGAGGGCCTAGAGACCTCTGGTTCTGGACCTGAGGACCTCAGCGGATTGCCTTCAGGAAAAGAAGCCTGGATCGGGTCAGCTTCTGGAGACGTGGACCTTGACAGAATACCTTCTGGAACTCTCGGAAGCGGGCAAGCTCCAGAAGCAAGCGGCCTTCCCTCGGGATTTAGTGGTGAGTATTCTGGAATGGACCTCGGAAGCGGCCCATCCTCCGGCTCACCGGACTCCAGTGGGCTTCCGTCTGGGCTCCCGACTGTCTCCCTGGTGGATACCACGCTGGTGGAAGTGGTCACAGCCACCACTGCGGGTGAGCTGGAAGGGCGGGGCACCATCGGCATAAGTGGTGCTGGCGAGATATCCGGGCTGCCCTTCGGCGAGTTGGACATTAGCGGGGGAGCGAGTGGGTTCCCTTCGGGAGCTGAACTCAGTGGCCAGCCATCTGGATCTCCTGAAATCAGCGGGGAAACATCTGGATTCTTTGGCGTCAGTGGACAGCCATCAGGATTCCCTGACATCAGTGGGGGAACATCCGGGCTCTTTGAGCTCAGTGGGCAGCCCTCGGGGTTTCTGGAGGAAATATCTGGAATGGCAGAGCTTAGTGGGCAGTCCTCCGGACAGCCAGGGGTCAGCGGAGAAGCTTCTGGCGATCTTGGCAGCGGCCACCCGTTTGGCATGATCGACCCGAGGGGAGAAACATCTGGGGTCCCTGACCTCAGTGGGCAGCCGTCGGGGTGGCCAGGGTTCAGCGGGGCCACCTCTGGCATCCCTGACCTGGTTTCTAGTTCCACGAGTGGCAGCGGTGATGCTTCCGGCATTACATTCGTGGACAGCCCTTTTGTTGAGGTGACCCCAACTCCATTTAGAGGAGAAGAAGAAGGTTTAGGGTCCGTGGAACTCAGCGGCCTCCCTTCTGGGGAGACGGATCTCTGGGGCACCTCTGGGACGGCGGATGTCAGTGGACAGTCGTCTGGGGCCACTGACGCCAGCGGGTTGACATCGCAGCCTCCGGGATTCAGCGGCCTGCCCAGCGGAGCCGCCGAGCTCAGTGGGGAAGCCTCCGGAGCTGAGGTGGGGAGCAGCCTGCCCTCCGGAGCCTATGACGGCAGTGGGCCTCCGCGGGGCTTCCCCACCGTCTCGCTTGTAGACAGAACTTGGGTGGAATCGGTAACCCAGCCTCCAACGGCCCAAGAGGCAGGAGAGGGGCCTTCGGGCATTCTGGAACTCAGCGGCGCCCATTCCGGAGCGCCGGACACGTCTGGAGACCATTCTGGACTGTCGGACCTCAGCGGGCCGCAGTCCGGGCTGGTGGAGCCCAGTGGCGAGCCTTCGAGCACTCCGTATTTCAGTGGGGACTTTTCCGGCACCACGGATGTAAGTGGGGAGCCTTCTGCCGCTGCGAGCGCCAGCGGGGAGGCCTCGGGACTGCCCGGCGTCACTTTAATCACTTCTGAATTCGTGGAGGGTGTCACTGAACCAACGGTTTCCCAGGAACTTGGCCAGAGACCCCCTTTGACACGCACACCCCAGACTTTTGAGTCCAGCGGAGAAGCCTCTACGTCGGGGGACCTCAGCGGAGCCACGCCAAGCTTCCCCGGGTCAGGGGTCGAAGCGTCAGCAGTCCCAGAATCCAGCAGCGAAACACCTATTTATCCTGAGGCTGGGGCAGGGGTGTCTGCTGCTCCTGAGGCCAGCGGGGTGCCTTCGGGGACCCCTGATGGGAGTGAAACCACCTCCTCCTTCCACATACCTGACCCGGAGGGAACCTCGGGCCTGGGAGTGAGCGGCAGCCCCGCCACAATCCAGGAAGGGCTCACGGAGGGCTCCACCCCGTCGGGAATGAGTGGGGAGTCGACCACCACCTACGACGTGGCCACGGAGACCTCGGGCTGGCCTTCGGCCACTCCTGTGGCTTCTGGAGACGGGATGGAAATCAGCGGAGACCTGTCTGGTCACGCCTCGGGGCTGGGTGTTGTCGTCGGCACCAGCGTCCCGGAGTTTGAATGGACCCAGCAGACCCAGCGCCCTGCAGAGGCGCATCTAGAAATGGAGTCCTCAAGCCCCGTGCACTCGGGAGAAGAGACCCAAACAGCCGAAACAGACATCTCCCCGACAGACGCTTCTTCCATCCCAACTTCGGCAGAAGGGACGGAAGGATCGGAGGCAACCACTACAGGTATGGTTGGCATCTTTTATTCCTTTCGATGGGTTTGGGTAATTCAGATGGTAGCATAGTAGGAGGCGGTGGAGATTCAAGGTTTCTGAGCACAGTTTCCCCCAGAGATGCGCTGTGCAGCCTCAGGCAAGTTTCTGAACCTCTCTGACCCTCACCCGTGGAAGGGGAATAGTACCAGGGAAGATTAAACAGCGTGTAACTATATACAAAACAAGCGCCGAGCATCAGCGTAGGCACCCTGGACACACTCGTAGAGAGATTAGTGGTTGTGCCCTAGCCAGTTTGGTGCAGTGGAAAGAGCGTCAGCCTGCGGGCTGAAAGGTCCCGGGTTCAATTCTGGTCCAGGGCATGTTACCTTGGTTGCAGGCTTGGTCTCCGGCCCTGATTGGAGCATGTGCAGAGGCGACCAATTGATGTGTCTCTCTCACATCGATGTTTCTCTCTGTCTCTCCCTCTCCCTTCCATTCTCTCTCTAAAAATCAATGGGGAAATATCCTCAGGGGAGGATGAGAACAGCCACAAAAGATGAGTGATGGTTACCATTGAGTTACACCTTGAGAACATGTATGTGCGAACGTGATTACTTGTGGTGGGCACAGAGAGGGATCGATGACTGTGGATGGAGCATGTCAAACTCGCGCTGGAGGGCCGCAGGCCTAGGTTAAGCAACTCTGTCGTGCTTGAATAGTGCTGGAAATTATGCTCCTGCCCCCTTCCCATGAGGGAGTGTGGGCTGAGAGAACGAACCCCCTGGTGACCTTTATGCCCAAATACTGACTTGGTGCAGGGTTCAAACCAGCACAGTTTAAGGAATGATGATGTGTCATTTGAGCCGAGTCCTGACTTTAGCCCGTGTCCCCACCCCGACGACCCCCAGTCCAAGGGACTCCTCTGGACTGTAGTGACTGTCTCACCTCAGCAGCATCCCAGCACCAGGCACCAGCAGCTGAGCCTTTCCCCCCGCCTCCTTTTGCTTTGGGGTCCCTTGCACATCGCTGTGTGCCCAGGGCCCTTTCCTGGTCAGAGAGCCCAGCCCCCCAGGTGCCGGGGCCAAGTGTCCAGGAGGCACCCCAGAAACACGCTGATCCCCAAGTCAGCCTCGTGAGCTTGGGGGACCTCGTGCCCCAAACTCGAGGTCTCGAAGGCGGCGCTGCACCCCGGGCGGCCGGCTGCTTGGTGTGCTCAGCCGCTCCCCGGGGGTTGTAGCCCGAGCCAGGTCCTGCACCGGGGATCCCTGTGGCCCTGGGACCTGCCAGGAGACGAAGGGACACGTCCTATGCCTGTGCCCCCCTGGCCACACTGGTGAGCACTGCGATATAGGTGAGACCCTCATGGCGCGGGGAATGCAGGCAGGGGAGGGTGGGGACCACCAGGGTCACCTGACGCTCAGGCTGCTCAGACTACCTGGGGCCAGAAGCCACATCTTTCTAGGGCATCTGTTCTACATGGCGGTTTAGGAGAAAAAAGTCAAGCTAAGTAATTAAACGGAGAAGTAGTCAGGGTAGCCGATGGTGGTTTGAGGAGCGGAATGTGAAATGTGCTTGAATTGTTTTTTTCTTTTTAGATATATTTTTATTGATTTCAGAGAGGAAGGATAGGGAGACAGAGGGAGAGAGAAACATCAATGATGAGAGAGAATCATTCATCGGCTGCGTCCTGCACGCCTCACACTGGGGATGGAGCCTGCAACCCGGGCATGTGCCCTTGTCCAGACTCGAACCCGGGACCCTTCAGTCCTCAGTCCAATGCTCTATCCGCTGAGCCAAACCAGCTAGGACATGTGCTTGAATTTTGAAGATAAAAGTTGAAACTTTAAAGAAATGCTGAATGAGGGTGTGTACTGGGGATAGCCGATCACGCCCCGCGGTCCCTGTGGGGACACTCGGAAGGGCTATTGTGCAGCTTGGGGGAGCAGACCTCTCCAAGGAAAGTCCCCTACCTGCGTGGGTCTGAGCTAGGTTTGGGTCCCCCTTGTGCCCTGCAGGAAATGACACAGAGCTTGTCACCGAGCCCCGGGACTCACGGCTGCAGGTCAGGCGTGATCCAGCAGCTCCCTTGTGGTATCTTTTGACACCTCTCCATTCTTAGCAACCCCTTCCCCAACCTGACACTTAAAGCAAAAGGGTGACACTGGTACCAGAAGTCACAGCTCACGTCCCCAAACCCCTGAAATCAGAAATAGGTGACAGTGGACCTTAACTTACCTCGTGTAAGGACACCCTTTCTCTAATCATGTCTTTTCTTTTTTTACTAGAGGCCCGGTGCACGAATTCATGCATGGGTGGGGTCCCTCGGCCTGGCTAGCGATCAGGGCCGATCGGGGCCAATCAGGGCCAGCCGGCCAGGGGGGAGGGACCATGGGAGGTCGGCCAGCCGCGGGAGGTTGGCTGTGGGAGTGCACTGACGACCAGGGGACAGCTCCTGCCTTGAGCACCTGCCCCCTGGTGGTCAATGCACATCATAGCAACCGGTTGTTTGGTCGACTGGTTGTAATGGTCGCTTAAGCTTTTATATATTCAGATATATATTTTTAATTGAATTCAGAGAGGAAGAGAGAGAGAAAAAAAGAAAGTAGGAGAGAGAGATAGAAATATCAATGATGAGAGAGAATCATGGATCGGCTGCCTCCTGCACGCCCCCTCCTGGGGATGGAGCCCACAACCTGGGCCTGTGCCCTGACCGGGAATCGAACCGTGGCCTCCTGGTTCATAGGTCGATGCTCAACCGCTGAGCCACACCGGCTGGGCTCGAACCATATTTTTCTTCCCAGACAGCTTCATGAGTAGCTCAGTCACTTCATCCATTCCCTTCCCCCTAACATGGCGCAGTGACTGTTCCTGCCACAGGCCTGTTGGGGGGATAATGTGTGTGAGACGTAGCACCTGGCTCAGGGAAGATTCCTGAGAGACCTTGGGTCCCTCTCTTTCCTCTGTGCCTTCATGGAATCTGCCCGTTGCCCAAAGCCCTTCCTGTTCCCCTCTCCCGCCCCCCCCCCCCCCGCTGCCACCTCGTCTGGGGTCCCCCACTCTGTGCTCGCTCACAGCGGGGCGGCCCCACTCCTTCTCATGGTTCCAGAACATGAGCAATGTCCTCACTGCCCTTCACGGAAAGAGGTGGCCGTGCCGGGCCAGGGTGGCCATAAAGAGCCCGCCCCGGGGCCGTCAGCTCTCTTCCTACTGCCGGGGATGCTGACTCGCAGCCTCCCTGAACCCCCTTCCCGCCCGCCCCCCCCAGACACAGGCTGTCTGGGCTCCGGGCTGGTCGCCCTTCCTTCCACCTCATGTGTGAACCCGGGGCCCCTGCACAAGACCGCTCTGCGCCCTGGAACTGGTTCCTTGAGTTTTGCAGTCCCCGTCCCTCCCGCCTCCCCGACTTTCTCAGATGTTGGCCGCACACAGAAGGCAAAACAAAACTGCTCCCTGAAACCTCAGGCCCACATGGGAGTGGGGGAGGGGGTGACAGAAGCCGCCGGAACACCTGGAAGCCACCTGGCCGGGCCTCCCCGGGGGCCTCTGCCCCTCTTGCCCTCTCCTCCATGGTCTGGGCACGGGGCCCCGGGGCTGACATCTGCCTCTTCTGCCCACAGGCCACCCCTGCCCCTCCCCCCGCCCCCCACCGCTCTGTACAACTGCTTTAGCGCCTACATTTGCTTAATCCCCCCTCGCCCAGTGCTCCCCAGCTCCCGCAGTGACGCCGCTAAGGGACAAAGGAGAGCGGTGGCCCCCAGCTTCCGCCGGCCCACCAGCCTGACCTATTGCTGCTCCTGCTGCTGCTGGGAACCCAAGTGCATGCTGGGATTGCCGTCGGTTCCTCATGCATCTGGGTTTTGCTTGGAACAGTTCCAGACTCGGAACTGTCGGTGCCTAGTCGCCTAGTCCGCGGTGTGTGCTTCCCCCCGAGGTGAAGTTAAGAAGTTCGTGGCAAGAGAGAGGTGCCTGCTGGCCACCCATTCATTGCGCAGACCCAACCCTCCTCTAGGCGCCGCCCACGAGGCGGCAGGGAGAAGGGTCCAGAAGGAAGTGCGATTTGCCTTCTAATCGGAGGACTGGCTGTAAGGTGTAGTCTGCCCTTGTGAGAGGCAAGAACTGATCCCTGCTCACCTAGAGGCCCCTCCCCGAGACACGTCGGGTCCTGACGGTTGTATGCGCACCTACAGCCACGTATCTGGATCCCCCATGAGCCCGTGGGACCCACTCATTGCAGACTGGCATTGATCTCCTGGGAAGAGGAGGTTCCCAGTTCCTTGAAACATGTTCCCAAGGGAAGCAGCTCAGGAAAGACCCAGCAGGACCCCTTGGAGTACGAAGACCAAGGTCGCCGGCTTCTCGGAAAGAGCCAGAAAGACGAGCTTTAGGAGGAGATGCAGTGCTTACCTTGGCCAGTGGAGAAAAACGCCAGGCAGAGGCCAACGGCGGTCGGATGCAAGTCCTGCGAAGAAGTCGGGTCAGAAAGAACAACTTGGACCGGAAGAACAGAAGGGAAGCGAGGGCCTGGGAAGGAGAGGCTGACGGGGACCTGCCTGCGTCCCACGTGCTGGTGTGGGTGGGCGGCCACCTACTAACCGGCTTCAAACGCGGGTCTCCCACCGGACAGGAGGGAGCCCCTCTGAAGTTGTGACTCCCTGGAGCCCTTAAACACAAACAAGGTTGCCTGGGGGAAGATTGGGCTGGGTTTCTGGCTCTCCCCCCGCCCCCCAAGCTTCAGCTTCAGAAGATGCTCCAAAAATCTTACAAAAGACAAGAACCCACAGATGTTCGCGGCTCCCACGCACACATCCCGTCCTGCCATTTTCTCGTGGTTTCTGACTCTGCAGACCTCTCATTCACTCAAGCACCGCATGGCCTTGCCTTCCTCCCCTGGCGCACAGCTACAGAGGCAGCGAGGGAAAGGGAAGAGCTGAGCCACACTTCAAGAACTTGACCTTCCGTGTCCTGGCTCAACGCCAGGTCAGACCCCATGGCTTCTTTTTTTTTTTTTTTATTGATTTCAGAGAAGGGAGAGGGGGAGAGAGAGAGAGAGAAACATCAGTGATGAGAGCGAATCATGGATCAGCTGCCTCCTGCACGCCGCCTCCTGGGGATGGAGCCTGCAACCCAGGCCTGTGCCCTGACCAGGAATCGAACCGTGACCTCCTGGTTCCTAGGTCGACGTTCCACCACTGAGCCACGCCTGCCGGGCCCCACGGCTTCTTGAAGGAGTCTCAAGAGAAGGCATCTTGGAGGTACTCGGCGCTCACGCTCCCCAAGAGGCGTTTATTTGGCGTTAGAAGTGCCAACTCTCTCACGCGCTTGGAAATCGGGCTCCATGCTCAGCTTGCCAGTCAGGAACCACGTGCGTCCAAGAGACCCCCTGCTGGATCTTTGGCTCAGCTCCAGATGGCGGCGACAGTAGCAGCAGCAGCAGCAGCAGCAGCAACAGTTCTCAGGAAACCCAGCCACCCCTCCCCGGGCTCAGGAGAGCCGCAGGGCCGGCCACCCAGAAAGAGGCCGCAGGGCTCGCGACGCCGGCGTGGCCGGCGGGCGTCCTAATGGTGGCCCTTGGTTTCTTGCAGACATTGATGAGTGCCTCTCAAGCCCTTGTGTGAATGGAGCCACCTGCGTGGACGCCATCGACTCTTTCACATGCTTATGCCTTCCCAGCTACCGAGGGGACCTGTGTGAGATCGGTACGGCCGGCCGTCTCGGCTTCAGCTAATGTCGCTAACTGCTGCGCCCCCTCCTCCTCCCTCACCCTCCCCTGCTAACCACAGGCTCCAGGCCCTGGCCGGGGCCCCCATGGTCCATCCAGAGAGCCGGTGCAGGAGCCACAGCGAGAAGTTCACCCCGACTCACCCCCACTCTTTCTGTTGCTGTCCCACCTCCGAGGCAGCGGCTGATCTGAACACAGGACAGACGTGCGGGCCAGGCCAGCCTGCACTTTGGAATGTGGGGCTCTGGGTGGCCTTTATTTTATTTTAATATATTTTTATTGATTCAGGGAGGAAGAAAGAGGCGGGGGAGAGAGAGAGAGAGAGAGAAACATCAATGGTGAGAGAGCATCATGGATCAGCTGCCTCCTGCATGCCCCACATTGGGGATCGAGCCCACAATCTGGGCATGTGCCCTGACCGGGGATCCAACCGTGACCTCCTGGTTCACAGGTCGACACTCAACCACTGAGCCAGGCCGGCCAGGCTATTTTAATATATTTTTATTGATTTCAGAGAGGAAGGAAGAGAGAGAGAGAAACATCAACGGTGAGAGAGAATCATTGATCAGCTGTCTCCTGCACGCCCCACACTGGGAAGTGAGCCAGCAACCCTGGGCATGTGCCCTGACTGGGAATTGAACTGTGACCTCCTAGTTCATAGGTCAATGCTCAACCACTGAGCCACACTGGCTGGGCTCTGGGAGACCTTTAAAACACTCATTTTTCCCTAGCTGGTTTGGCTCAGTGGATAGTGTGTCCACCTGCGGACTGAAGGGTCCCGGGTTCCATTCCAGCCAAGGGCACATGCTCCATCCCTAGTAGTGGGAGTGCAGGAGGCATCCGATCAATGATTCTCTCTCATTGTTGATGTTTTTCTCTCTCTCTCCCTCTCCCTTCCTCTCTGAAAGCAATAAAAATGTGTTTTAAATAAATACTAAGTAAATAAAACACTAACCTCCTCAGGGCTTCCAGGCCCACGGATGATGCCACTGTCAAGGTCGGTGCATGCCTCACACTCAGAGGACAGAGCCCGTTCCACGCGTTGGCCTTGAAGGAAGCTATGGGCGGGATTAACCGATTCTCACTCAGGTTAACAGCCAGGGATCTTCCTCACATGGGCATGCGCAGGAGCCTGTGTCTGCTGCTTTATGGCCCGTGGGACCTTGGCGGCCTGTCGGTGCCATTGGGAGCCACTGGGCCTCACAGGCCAAGCTGCCTTCCCCTTCTTCTCCGGAAAGAGCTGCGGTTTGCCTGTCTGAGAGCTCCCGCGTCACCCGCATGCCCCGGTCATGCATGAGCAGGCACGGCTGCTGTCACCCTCTCCTCTTCACCATGGTGACCGATGCCATGACAATGCCACTTGGGCCCACACTTCCTCCCTCCCTCCCTCCCCCGTGCAAGGCACAGGGCTGCCTAGGGAGAACAGAGCCTCAGTGCAAGGGGCAAGGGCTGCGTTTCATCTCTTGGGCCTTGCCTGTCCCTCTGCTTCTGCACGTGGGCCAGGCTCTGCAGGGGAAGCTGCGTGCCAGGCCGAGCCCCCCGCTCCCTCACCAGGGCCCCATATCCTGGCTCTCAGGGGCATCCCAGCTCAGAATGGGGGAGATGAGAGTTATGGTTGCTAATAGCAATGGCCCATTGAGAACTGGAAGTGTTCGGGGGGCTTAAAACCATTTTCTTTTCATATATTTTTATTGATTTCAGAGAGAGAGACACATCAATGATGAGAGAGAATCATTGATCGGCTGCCTCCTGCACGCCCCCTTCTGGGGATCGAGCCCGCACCCAGGCAAGTGCCCTGAACAGGAATCGAGCTGTTGACCTCCTGGTTCATAAGTCAGTGCTCAACCACTGAGCCACACCAGCTGCGTAAAGACCACGTCTAATGCAGTCTCCCTTCGGTCCTGAGCTGTGTGGGAGGCAGTGGGATCGCATGTTCCTGGAGGCATTGCCAAGTCGGGGGAACTTAAGGGGTCTGCAAGGAAAGGCCTGATTCCTCCTCCCTGCAGCCTCCCATCCTCCCCTTTCACCCCAAGTCCCCAAGACATCGGTGCATGGGGCCCCGGCTGGGGTGGGAGAAGAGGTATAAGGATTTTCTCCACAGGATGCCAACATATTTGTCATCGGAGAGAAGGGTCTGGAAGGTCCATACAGACCACAGCTTTCGGGCGCCAGGCTGGGAGGGGGGTGTCCTGTGGGTGTGGAGGCGGGGCCCTCCCAGAACATTGGATGGAGCCAGAGCCGCCCAGCTGGGCCCTGGGTGCAGGCACCCAGCTAAGCAGGGCGGCATTTCCTGTCCCGTTCCATCCTGAGCCCACACCACCCCCAGGCCCTCATGCCTGGGCTCTGGTTCCCTGCTTCTCCCACTCCCAGCCCCCCTAGAACGCTGTGGCTGCTTGCTCCTCCCCCCACCCCCCACAGGCCTCCATCCTGTATGCATGGCCCTGCCTCTCCTATAGCAGCTACTTGCTCCAGCTGGGCCCTCAGACACTGAGGTGGCCCAAGAATGGACCCCACATCCAGCCCTGGGTTGGCATGGGTGCTGCACCAGCTCTGAGGCCTCCCTGGCTTCTTTCCAGACCTTGGCCTGGCGGGGTGCATCGCCTGAGGGGAACAGCCATCCTGCTGCTCCTCAGCCCTCCCCCCCCACCCCCACTGCTCTGCCTCTTCTCAGCCTGCTGGCCTCCCACTCTCTTCACTCTTCCCACCGGCCACACCTGCACCCCTCCATCCTGAGTCTCCTTCCCCTCAGAACTGGTCCTCTTCTCCCTGAGAGGCTGCCCAGGGCCCTGGGGCACCTTCACCTGGGGGACCCGGGGCAAAAGGGAAGACTCGCGTGCAGCATCTGCCAGTTTACGAGGGAGAATACTCCCACGCGGGCCCATTGAAAGCGGCCACTGTGATGTGGCCGGAGGCAGAGATGAGAAGACACACACATCAGGGCTCTCCCACACCTGAGAGCCAGCGTCAGGGCACCCGTCCCCCCTCCCCCCCCCCCCCCCCCGCCTGTCCGTCCCCCAGGCTTCCCCGGGAGCTCCACACCAGCCAGCCCCTCCTCTAAAACTCAGAGCCCGTGACCCATAGAGCTTTGGGGGGGATGTTCTTCCCTGTCCCTCACCTAACACACAGAGAGAGAGAGAGAGAGAGAGAGAGAAAATCAAAAGCCAGGACGGCCCCTGCCCCGGGTTGACTGCTTGGCCCTTTAAGAGGGAGATACTGTGCACTGAGCTAGAGCCAGCTCAGACAGACGGACTTGCAGCTCTGCGTCCTCTCTGGACCCAAAGCAGACTTATTTCTGCTCCTCTGTCCCCACCCCAGGGTCCCTTCATGCCCCCTGCTCTGCCTCCTGATGCTGCCGCCTTCACACACCTCCCTGCAATCCCTTCTCTCCCTAGAGACCCTCAGAGCCTCAAGGCTTCCCACCTCCCACCTTCCCACTTCCCTGAGAGCAGGCAGTGACAGGAGAGAAGCTGGGGGGAGGGGGGAGGGGGGACGAAAGAGGGAAGGATCCCTGGCTTTTCTCAGAGGGTGGGAACCTGCACGCAGGGCCCGGGGGGCCAGGCCTCCCTGGCTTCCACCCTGAGCCCCCATCCAGCTGGGCCTCTCCCCTCCTTTGAAGGGGTGACATCAAAGGCAGGGCGAACACAGGAGTCATGGCCAGGAGACTGGCGGCCTCGGCCCCTCCCGTCAAGCCCCCCCTCCCCCCTACCTGTGTTGCAGACCAGGCGCTGTGCGAGGAGGGCTGGACCAAGTTCCAGGGCCACTGCTACCGCCACTTCCCGGAGCGTGAGAGCTGGGTGGACGCCGAGAGCCGCTGCCGGGAGCAGCAGTCCCACCTGAGCAGCATTGTCACCCCCGAGGAGCAGGAGTTCGTCAACAGTGAGTGCGCTGGGATCTTGGGCCAAACTGAAAGCCAAGAAAGGTGCTGGGAGCCAGCAGCCTGGGACCCATCCAGGCTGCAGGGGTGGGGCCAGGGAGGGTGGGGTGGGGCCAGGGAGGGCCGAAAGGGCTTCCCCCAGCCTGAGAGAGGAGAGAGGAGTCTCTGGGGCCACTGGCTCCTGCTGCACCCAGGACAGCCCAGCATCTATCAGAGTCAGCCCCCTGCCCTGGCCGGTGTGGCTCAGTGGATAGAGCATCAGCCTGCGGACTGAAGGGTCCCAGGTTCCTTTCCGGTCAAAGGCACATGCCCGGGTTTCAGGCTCAATCCCCAGTGGGGGGGCGTGCAAGAGGCAGCTGATCAATGATTCTCTCTCATCATTGATGTTTGTCTCTCTCTCCCTCTCCCTTCCTCTCGAAAATTAACAAAAATGTACTTTAAGCCCTAACCGGTTTGGCTCAGTGGATAGAGCCTCGGCCTGCGGACTCAAGGGTCCCAGGTTCGATTCCGGTCAAGGGCACGTACCTTGGTTGTGGGCACATCCCCAGTAGGGAGTGTGCAGGAGGCAGCTGATGGATGTTTCTCTCTCATCGATGTTTCTAACTATCCCTTCCCTCTTCCTCTCTGTAAAAAAATCAATAAAATATATATATTTTTTTAAAATGTACTTTAAAAAGAAAAATCAGCCCCAGAGTAACCCCATGGCTGTCACCAGCCTGTGCCAGCGGGGGGCGGTGGTCGCAGGCACTCCCAGCATGCATGTGCCCTTGTCCGGACCTCAGAAGCAGGTGGCGTGGTCCCGGGAGCACACCCACGTCCCGCCACCCCTGTCCCCCCTGCCTCCGTGAGCTCCAGTGTCTGAGACACCCCCAGGGTGCTTCCACCCCCAACGCCCGTGTCCTCTCCGCAGACAACGCTCAGAACTACCAGTGGATCGGCCTGAACGACAGGAGCATCGAAGGGGACTTCCGCTGGTCAGATGGACACTCCCTGGTGAGTTCTGCCCAGGGGCCCGGCAGCATAGGCGACCCGAGGAGGGGCGAGGGGGTGGATAGAGACCCCAGAGAGAGACCCATTCCAGCCACATCCAGAGCAGCTGCTGCTCCAGGCACTCGGGGTGGGAGGAGGGAGCGCGGGGGAGTGTCTTGCTCATCTCGGCCTTCCAAACAGCAGCCCAGGGCTGGACTCGGTGAGCGAATGACCCCATGAGGGAAAGAGGAGGGCAATGAGTGAGCGAAGGCAAACCCCCCTGAGAGACGTCCGGAAGCTTTAGAGGGAGCCTTGGCCCACAAAGGGCTCGAGTAGACTCAGGACACAGACAGACAGACAGACAGACAGCACCATAGTCGCCAGATGAACAACACACATAGTAAATGCTCTGCCTCTGGGAGCTCAAGGTGCCCAGACGTCTCAGAAGGCTGCCCGGCCTGGCCGGCATGGCTCAGTGGTTGAGCATCCACCTATGACCCCGGGGGTCACGGTTCGATCCCCAGTCAGGGCACATGCCGGGTTGCGGGCTGGATCCCCAGGAGGGGGTCATGCAGGAGGCAGCTGATCCATGATTCTCTCTCATCATTGATGTTTCTGTCTCTCCCTTCCTCTCTGAAATCAATAAAAATATATATTTTTTTTAAAGCCCTAGCCAGTTTGCTCAGTGGATGGAGCATCAGCCTGCGGACCAAAGGGTCCTGGGTTCAATTCTGGTCCAGGGCATGTACCTCAGTTGCAGGCTCCTCCTAGGTGTGCGGGCCCTGGAGGCAACCCATCAATGTGTCTCTCTCACATCGATGTTTCTCTCTCTGTGTGTCTCCCTCCCTCCCGCTCTCTCTAAAAAAAATCAGTGGAAAAATAGCCTCAGGCGAGTATTAGCGAGAAAGAGAGAGGGAGAGAGAGAGGAAGGAGATGCTGCTGGGTTGTGTGCCCACCCTCACCCCTGCCCCGCTCCCGCCCACAGCAATTTGAGAACTGGCGCCCCAACCAGCCAGACAACTTCTTCGCCTCTGGGGAGGACTGCGTGGTGATGATCTGGCACGAGAAGGGCGAGTGGAATGACGTGCCCTGCAATTACCACCTGCCCTTCACGTGTAAGAAGGGCACAGGTAAGCCGGCCTGGGTGGGCCGGGCGGGAGGAAGCAGGAACGTCAGGGTCCAGCCCCGGCCAGTGCGGCTCCGTGGATAGAGCATCAAGCCTGCAGACGGGAGGGTCCCGGCTTCGATTCCCGTCCAGGGCGCGGATCTCGGCGGCTCCATCCCCAGGGCTGGTCCAGGCGCGTTTAGGTGGCAACCAATCGATGTGTTTCTCTCACATCGATGTTTCTCTCTCTCTCCCTTCACTCTCTCTAAAAATCAATGGGAAAATATCCTCAGGTGAGGATGACCAACAACAAAAAGACTTGAGGTTCCTTGTCTCCTGGCTGCTACTGTCACCTCATGGCCACCAACCAGATTGGCACTGTCGGGGGGGGGGGGGGGGGCGGGGGGGGGGGCGGGGGGGGGCACTCCCAGAATCAGTATCAGCATCCTGGGGCCAAGGGCAGGAGCGAGGCCACTGCTAAGGAAATGTTTCGGCCCCACTTTCCCGGCACCGGGAACACCTCCGGCCGGTCTGCCGGTTCTCACCCTCTTCCTCTCCCTTTCTCCCACCCTCTGTCTTTTTCCTCGTCCCACGACGACCCTCCTTTTATTCCCTTCCTGCTCGCTCTACACCACTGGGGAGCCCAGCGGGTGGCCAGGTTCTGAGCGCTGCATGAAAACGCCCTTAGCAGCCGGGTTCAAGGCTGGGTGTGCGGGCTCCACGCCCCTGCCACGTGCCCCGGGCTCCAGGCTGTCTCATCACAGCCAGAGGGGACCACGCTGGCTCATCGAGGGTGTGGGGTCTTCACAAGACCCCCCCCCCATCTAAGACCTGGAGAGCATCATGCTAAGTGAAATAAGCCAGTCAGAGAAAGCCAGGTATCCCACGATCTCACATGTACGAGGAATCTAATTAGCAAAATAAACTGATGAACGGAGCGGATCCAGAGACACGGAAGCATGGAACAGAGGGCGGACTCTCAGAGGGAAGGCAGGGGAGGGTGGGTGAGAGGTAATCAACTAAAGACCTTGTATGCATATGTGCACGGCCCATGGACACAGATAATGGGGCAAGGAGGGCGGGGGGGAGGGGGTGCTGGGAGGAGGGCTGGAGGGGGTTAAGGGGGGAAAAGGGGACATATGTAATACTTTCCACAATAAAGATAAAAGAAACAAGAGCCCCCCCCTAAGTCCCCCTCTGACTGTTGCAGAAGACCAAAGAAAACCAAGCAACGCTTTAAAAGAAAAGGAGTGACACCGTTTCATACACCGGCAGACGCGGGGGGAAAACTTCCCAAAGCTGAGTGAAGAAACATGCAGGAGTCTTCTCTTTATATCTCCCTGTGGCCTTTGTCCCTCAAATATGGATTATGCTTCCTGTTCTTTTAGAGGGGTTTGCAAGAAGGCCCCCCCCCAGGTGTTGGGGGTCTCCAGGCCACCTCTGATGGTCTGGCCTGGCGCCAGCGTTAATAACCCCCCTCTGGGGCCAGTGCCCTGTTCACAGTGTTAGGCCTCTCTACCAGGTTCTGCATGACCAGATTCTGGGAAGGAGGTAGTGATTTAATTATAGGTGATCAAGAACGTGCACTGAGCTTGCTGGCACGGATCCAGATCGCTAGCCCCCCAAATATCAGGGTTACGTTGGAATTAGCCCTTCTTAGCCTTCTCATGACGGGTGTTTGCCCCCCCCTCCCCCAGTGGCCTGCGGAGAGCCCCCCGTGGTGGAGCACGCCAGGACATTTGGCCAGAAGAAGGAGCGCTACGAGATCAACGCCCTGGTGCGGTACCAGTGCACCGAGGGCTTCGTCCAGCGCCACGTGCCCACCATCCGGTGCCTGCCCAGCGGGCACTGGGAGGAGCCTCGCATCACCTGCACAGACCGTGAGCATCGCCCCTCCCGCCCCTGGCCGGGCACCGCGCCCCAGCCAGCCCCCGTGTCCCCCTTCCTGGCCCCAGAGCACCAAAGTGCTGGCCCTCTCCTGGGGACCCCACACCCTCACGGGCAGCACCGTCTATGGGCAAGGTCACCTGTCACTGACCCCCCTCCCTTCCCTCCGCCCGGCCCCAGGGACAGAGGAGAAAGCAGGCAGCCTGCTCCCCTTTTCATCCCCAGCCGAAGAAGCCCCTTAGCCCAAGTTGGTTCAAGAAAACTCAGAAAAGCCCTGGCTGGTTTGTCTCAGTGGGTAGAGCATCAGCCTATGGACTGAAGGGTCCCGGGTTCGATTCCTGGTCAGGGCACATGCCCGGGTTGTGAGTTCGATCCCCAGGAGGGGGCGTGCAGGAGGCAGCCGATCCACGATTCTCGTCATTGATGTTGCTCTCGCCCTCCCTCTGCCTTCCTCTCTGAAATCAATAAAAATATGTTTAAAGAAAAAGAAAACTCAGAAGGTAGAAAAAAACCTTCACTAGCCTCGGCTTCTGCAGGGAGTGGGCGGGCAGGACAGGGAGGGGCCGGGCTGGGCCCCTTTTTTCCGGGGGGGGTCACCAAGACTGTCCCCTCTCCCTTCCCCCAGCCGCCACCTACAAGCGCAGACTACAGAAGCGGAGCGCCCGGGTCCCCCGGAGGAGCCGGCCCAGCACGGCCCACTGAGCGGAGCCCCAGGCCGCGCCCAGGATGCTGAGCCCAGAGCCTTGCAGACTGATGTCCCCTCAGATGGTGTCCTCTTCTTGTCGCTTTCTGCCGTCTAAGGAATTCCATTAAAGAAGGAAAAAGTGAAATCCCACAGTGTGTATGCACCCACCCCCACCCACCCCGAACGGCCAAAAAAAAAACAAAAAACGCATTTGACTCCCCCCACCCCACCCCCCCCAAAAAAAAACCATGCCAAACCAAAGCAGACGTATTGTAACCCGTGGACCGAGTGTAGAGATTTTCTTGATTGTCCCATTGTGCCTTTCCGGGGACCAGTGCAGGGACAGGGAGCAGGGAGGGGTTAAGTTAAATAAAGAAGATTATTTTTTGTTTGCTGACTTTATCCAAGAGCAGTGCAATCGTTGGTTCTTTGACCTCCAGGGAGAGCTAGGGAGGAGGGAGGAGGGGCGGGAGGAGCTGGAGGGGCGGAGGCCCAGGGCATAAGAACCAGGAGCCACAGCTGAATGTACGGATGAGGGCTGAGGGCAGCTCCGTCCCTGCGGGGAGCCCCGCAGGAGGGAGCCAGTCGGGAGCCTTCCGCTGCATGGGGGTCGAGTTCCCTCCAAGGGTCCCTCTTCCGTCCGGTCTGTCCGTCCGGCGTCCCCTCACCTGGTCTGCCACCCTAGCAGGTGTCATCTCTCTCGGCAGGGCTGGGTGGGGGCACCTTCTTCCCAGTGGGAGCGCCCCCGCCCTCCCCCTCCCTCCCCCGCCCCCCCCCCCCCGGGACCGTGCAGGCACCAGGGTTCCGCGCACCTATTTATATTTTTGAAAATTGAAGATTATGATAATTATAATAATAAAGACATTGGAAGAGATCTCTTTTTCTTTTCCCTTTTTTTTTTTTTTTTTAATGAGGTAACCGTGGTCTAGGGTCTACTGAAGGGGGGTCCTTAGGACGGGTGGCCGTGCGGACAGGTTTTGATCAAATAACCCCAAACGGGTGGGAATCCTCCCTGTTCAGAGAGCCTGGGACAGTTGCCCTGCTGTGCTTTAATTTTGCAAGAGCACAGGTGGGTTGGATGGGGAGAGGAGTGTGTGTGTGTGTGTGTGTGTGAGAGAGAGAGGGTGTGTGTGAGAGAGAGACAGTAGATGGATCACATCCCATAGTTGGTCCTTTTTAAAAAAAAACAAAACTTATTTTTTACTTATTTTTATTTTGTATTGATTTCAGAGAGGAAGGAAGAGGGAGAGAGAGAGAGAAACATCCATGATGAGAATCATTGATCAGCTGCCTCCTGCATGTCCCCCACTGGGGATCAAGCCCCCTGACCGGGAATCGAACCGTGACCTCCTGGTTCATAGGTGGACGCTCAACCACTGAGCCACACTGGCCAGGCGCATAGTTGGTCCTTTGATGTCACGCTTTGCTCCCATGGAGGAGCCGGTCGGTGGAACACGTAGAATGTGACACAGAGCGGGACAGAGGAGGGCTGGAGGAGGAGGGGGTCACAGCACCATGAATTGTCCCAAAAAAAGCACACGCACCAAATTGGGGGGAAATGAGAACAAAACACAGACTCTGAACTAAGAGAGGGGAATTGAGGGGGGGCATCCCTCCCTTCCCTGGGATCTCACTCAGGAGCCGGGGGCTCCGCCCAGTCCTAGCCCCTCACAGGGACAGGAGACTGCAAGGGTCAAAACCCAGCTCAGAGCCCCTGGATGCTCCCCCACAACCCCCCAGGCTGAGGCGGAGGGAGAGCGGCAGCCACCACACCCTGGTCCCTGCGTCACTGCCCACTCTGGGCATCAGAGTCCTCAGAGCCACGGACCTCAGATGTCCCAGAGAAAAGGGGTACAGGGAGCCTTGGGGTGTCCACCTGAGCAAAGGGAGGATTTGGGATCTGTTGGCTTTTACAAAAACAGTAATTTTTTTTTTTTTAATTTAAGTTGAGCCCAGCCAGCGTAGCTCAGGTGGTTGAGCATTGACCCAGGAACCAAGAGGTCACGGTTCGATTCTGGTCAGGGCACATGCCCGGGTTGCAGGCTCGGTCCCCAGTAGTGGGTGTGCAGGAGGCAGCCGATCCATGATTCTCTCTCATTGTTAATGTTTCTCTCTCTCTCCCCCTCTCCCTTCCTCTCTGAAATCCATAAAAATATATATTTGTTTTTAAATTTAGGTTGAGAAGTATAAAAACAATAGGGAACGTGATCCACTTAGTAAATACAGCCGTGGGTGTGCAGGCAGGCACAGAGCTGTGGCCGGCTCTAGCGAGGAGGATGGTAACAGTAGACACCGTACTTGCGGCTCTGCGGGTCTGGGAAGCCAAAGCTTCGAACCCCGGGCTCCAGGGGCCCGCAGGTGGGACGTGGGTGAGCCACGGGGTAGCGGGCGCTGCCATCCGCCAGCCAGCCGGCATCACAGCGGTCCAGGCCGCGGAACTTCCAGGCGGCAAAGAGCTGGCCCACCTTGGCGATCTGGGCGCCGTCTTCCCGGCAGGCCGCCTTGGCCTCTGAGAGTGTCAGCTTCTCGGGGTGCTCCAGGTAGTACACCCGCCCTGTGCGAAAGTGGGGTGTGAGGGCTAGGCAGCAACGGGGACAGCCGGACCTGCAGCACCGTCTGCCTTCCAGACATCACTACCCAGACCCCAAAGATCTGTCTCCTCTCTGAGCCCAGGGAACTCCCATGGGCTCTGACCTCTCTGTGCCTCAGTTTCCTCATCTGTAAAACGAGAGTAATGCCCTAGCCTAGCCGGTTTGCTCAGCGTCAGCCTGCACGCTGAAGGGTCCAGTCAAGGGCTTATACCTCGGTTGCTATGGGCATCTAAGACATTTGAGGGGCACCTGCCCAGTCCTCACTCTCTCTGAGAGCTTCACCCCACCTGCCATGGAGCTGGGGTCCCTCCTGTCATATCTGTACTCCCCCCCAGCGCTCCCCTAACTGCACCCTGAGTGGGCACCCCACCTGGGCTGGACTAATCAGAGTCTCTCGCTGGCTCAGTTGTTTAGTGAGCACCTACTATGTGCCAGGCGTTTTTCCAGATGCCTGGGGTATGGCGCTGAGTCAGCTTCTGTTTTCACTTGTCTGTCTGCCCATGAAACGAGCCACTCTGTTTGTCTGTGATGCCCAGAGCCTAGTCCAGGCCCCAGCCCATTGTGGGCACTCAGGCAATGCTTGATGAATCAATAAACAAATGATCGGCGTGAACAGCTGCATCAGAGCCCTCCAACTCTCATCGATGTTTCTATCTCTCTTTCCCTCTCCCTTCCTCTCTAAAATCAGTAACAATACATTTTTTAATACATTTTTATTGATATAGAGGAAGGGAGAGGGGGAGAGAGAGAAAAACATCAATGATGAGAGGGTATCATGGATCGCCTGCCTCCTGCACGACCCCCACTGGGGATGGGGCCTGCAACCCGGGCATGTGCCCTTGACGGGAATCAAACTCAGGACCCTTCAGTCCGCAGGCCAACGCTCTCTACACTGAGCCAAACCAGCTAGGGCAATAAAAATACTTTTTTTTAAAAAAAAGACACAGTACTTGCAATTGCAGTGAGGACTCATCTGGAAACTCCAGTCTACACACACCCCCTTTCTCAAGGTCCTTCATGCAATCACATCTGCAAAGTTCATGTTGCCATACGAGGCCACACTCGGGTTAGGACCTGGATGTTTTGGGGAGCCACTCTTTAGCCGACACACCGGTTTCCTGAGAATTTATTTTGCTGCCCAAGCACTACTTGCATGAGGTTGAAGGAAACTTCTGAATCATCACAAACTTAGGGCCTTAGGATGTTTACTTTGCTCCTGATGCCACGGGTAGGCAGTTTGGCCAGGATCACTCACGTGGCTGCAGCACTGTGGCCATTCTCACCAGGTGGAGGTGCCCCAGGGTGGAGACCCCCCCTCCACCCCCTGCAGCGCCCAGGTGCTCCCCGCCACCCACAGGCTGTGCTGGGCCACCCCACTCACCCCTGAGCGCAGCGGCGAAGCAGAACACATCATAGCGGTGCAAGCGGCGGTGGCGGGGCCCGTAGCTGCGCACACCAGGCGCCAGGCCCAGGCCGCCGCAGGGCCCCCGGGCCAGCGTGATGGGGTACTGCACCGAGGCATCCTGCAGCCAGCCGGCGTTGCACCAGTGCAGGCCCTCCTCCCAGGCCCGGAACAGCTGCGCGAAGGAGGCCACGGCTGCCTCCTGGGCCTCGCAGGCCTGCTGGGCCTCCTGGAAGTTGAGCTGGTAGCGGCCCTGGGGGGGCTGGTAGGGAAACACCACACCTGGGGAGGAAGGGAAGCGGGCCCCGCTGGCAAGAGACCCCAGTCCACGGCACCCACACCTCCATGGGGACAGATGCTCCCCCCCCCACCCCAGGACACACACAGTCCCTCGGAGAAGCCCAGCAACGCTGTCCCCTCCTGTCATTGTCCCAAGCCCAAGGCAGACGCATCGTGATACCTCCTTCCAGAGCCAGCCAGCAAATGGCAGTTCTCAGCACACACCTACTGTGTGTTAAAGCAGCCCCTGTCGACCTTTTCCGTCTCGGGGCACACACAAACTAGTTACTACATTTCTGCAGCACACCCAAGACTATATTCTCTTTTTTACTGATCTGACCAAAAAATTACGTATAATTTTGACTGATTTACTACTAATCATAATAGTAATTGCCTACCCTTTTTGCTCCAAAGTGACTTTTTTTAAAAATCAGGTGCCCAGCCTGGCCAGTGTGGCTCAGCGGTTGAGCATTGACCTAGGAACCAGGAGGTCACGGTTCGATTCCTGGTCAGGGCACATGCCCGGGTTGTGGACTCGATCCTCAGTGTGGGGTGTGCCGAAGGCAGATGATCCATGATTCTCTCTCATCATTGATGTTTCTAACTCTCTCCCTCTCCCTTCCGCTCTGAAATCAATAAAAATACATTTTTTAAATGTTTATCTGGCCCTAGCCGGTTTGGCTCAGTGGATAGAGCATCGGCCTGTGGACTGAAAAGTCCCAGGTTCGATTCTGGTCAAGGACACATGCCCAGGTTGTGGGTTCGATCCCCAGTAGGGGTCATGCAGGAGGCAGCTGATCCATGATTCTCTCTCATCATTGATGTTTCTCTCTCTTCCTCTATATCAATGAAAAAATATTTTTTAAAAAAATGTTGATCTGCCTACTGCACCAAGGTCCGGTGGCTTTCTCAGGGCAACCCCCCACCGGGACCCCCGCATCACGCAGCCCCACTCGGGGTCTCACCCCGCAGCTCCAGCTCCACCACGCCGCTCTCGTCCTCCAGCCCGTCGGTGACCTCACAGCGGTAGCGCCCCGAGTCCTCCAGCCGCAGGTCCCGGATCTCCAGCGACACGTCCCGCTCCCCCGCCTGCCGCAGGTGCACGCGGCCCTGGTAGTCCCCGAAGGAGCGGTGCCTCGGCCCGATGGCCACCAGCACATCCTGCTCCGAGGCCCCGTTCTCCGACAGCTTCCACCACTTGATGCGCACAGGCCTCTGGGAGGCCAGGGCCGGCTCGTAGTGGTACCGGCAGGGCAGGGTCACATTAGCCCCTGGGTGGGAAAGCAGGGTGTCCTCGGGCGTCTCCACCACCAGCTTCATGCCGTTGAAGAGGCCTGGGGAGAGGTGGGGGCCGAGGGGGACCCGCTGCAGATCATCTGTACCCCGCAAGGGTCACCCCATCCTCACCCCCCCCCATGTGACACATGGCGAGAATAGCCACAGTGCTGCACCCCTCCCCGTATCCACGGTGGTTTCGCAGGCACGTGAGTGATCCAGGCCAAACTGCCTACCTGTGGAATCACGAACAAAGTAAACATCATAAGGCCCTAAGTGTGTGATGATTCAGAAGTTTCCTTAAACCTCATTCAAGTGGTGCTTGGGCAGCAAAGTAAATTCCAGAGAAAGGGTGTGTGTAGGCTAAAGAACACCTCCCCAAAATATCTAGGCCCTAATCCCTAAGTGTGGCCTTCTATAGCAACATGAACTTTGCAGATGTGATTGCATAAAGGATCTGAGACAGGGGGTGTGTGTAGACTGGAGTTTCCAGATGAGTCCTCACTGCAATTGCAAGTACTGTGTCTTTTTTTTGTTTGTTTGTTTTGTTAATGTATTTTGTTGGATTTCAGAGAGGAAGGGGAGAGGGAGAGAGAGCGGGAGAGAAACATCACCGATGCGCGAGAATCATCCATCGGCTGCCTCCTGCAACGCCCCCTACTGGGGATGGAGCCCGCCACCCAGCCATGGGCCCTGACCGGGGAATCGAACCCTGACCTCCAGGTTCATAGGTTGGCGCTCAACCACTGAGCAACGCCAGCTGGGGCTCAGTGTGGCATCTTTTAAGATTT
Organism: Corynorhinus townsendii; assembly: GCA_026230045.1. Classification (NCBI taxonomy): domain Eukaryota; kingdom Metazoa; phylum Chordata; class Mammalia; order Chiroptera; family Vespertilionidae; genus Corynorhinus; species Corynorhinus townsendii. The sequence goes on from JAPDVU010000017.1 coordinate 7,411,031, forward strand.
GTGTGCCCTGGGCACCTGGCTTGACCCTCTGAGCCTTGGTGTCCTCAACTACGCGATGGACGAACACACAGCGCCTGCTTTCGGCGCTGTGAGGGCAGCCTGCTTCCATGTGGCCCAGTCAGAGCCTGCGCTGCACTGGCTGGTAAACATCATTCTCACCTCCACCTGTCACAGTTTTTGTGAAGGTTAGATGACATAGTATATAAGGGACCTGGAAGCGTGCCTGACGCATAGTAGATGCGCTAATTAAAAAGTCACCTGCCCCAAGCCACGTAGCTAGTAAGCGGCGAAATTAAGATTCAAACTCACATCTGTCTAACCCCAAAGCCCCTTCACACTGGGGAGGCCAGGGGAGATGGCCTTTTTTAAAATAGATATTTTTATTTGAAGATTTGAGAGGAAGGGAGCGGGGAGGAGAGAGAAACATCCATGATGAGAGAGAATCATGGATCGGCTGCCTCCTGCACGCCCCACACTGGGGATCCAGCCCGCAACCCGGGCACGTGCCCTGACCGGGAATCGAACCGTGACCTCCTGGTTCCTAGGTCGATTCCCAAACACTGAGTCATAGAGTTGGACGGGGAGGTCACCTTCTTAAGCTGGACCTTGACCCACTGGCAGGACTTTGGGGAAGTACAAAAAGCCGAAATGACCGTCCTTAAGGGCACCTGAGGGGCTCCAAGCACAGAGTCACTGAACCGTCTCTTCTGCTGGTCTTAGAAAAGCGGCTGGTGCCAGACCACCATGGCTCAGGGGTGGAGCGTCGACCTGTGAGCCAGGAGGTCACGGTTCGATTCCCGGTCAGGGCACATGCCTGGGTTACAAGCTCGGTCCCCAGCAGGGGGCGTGCAGAAGGCAGCCGATCCATGATTCTCTCTCATCATGGATGTTTCTATCTCTCTCTTCCTTCCTCTCTGAGATCAATAAAAATATTTTTTAAGAAAGAAAGGAAGAAACAACACTAGTCTGCTGCAAGGCTGGGAAAAGGCTGCTGGCTCCATGCCCAGTCCCCCCTCCCAGCCTGGAATCTCCCCTTCACAGCAAAGTCAGGGCAGGTCTTGCTCATCCTTAGGAGCCAAAAGCCCGGCCCAGAATGCCACCCACCTCCGCCGAGGCCCGGGTCCCAGCCGTGGGCACTGTTAGAATAGTAGAAGCCATTGTAGAAGGGCAGGCCGGGGACGCAGGGCAGCGGGAGCAGCAGGACCAGGAGGAGCAGGCGGCCCATGGCAGCAGCGCCGGCGTGTCCTGGGCAAGGCGGTGGCCAGGCACGTGGGAAAGAAGAGAAAAGCGAGCCAATTAAAGGAGCCCCTCCCTCTTCAGCAGGCCGGGACTCCTGGGTTCCAGCACCCATTCATCCTCCCGCTTCATAGGTCATTGAGGAGCACTGTCCACGCACTGGGCACTGTTCTCAGAGGCTGGGTCTTATTAGGTGTGGGGTTCTGGGCAGGTGTCCCTTGTTTGTGAAACGGAGATGGCAAAACTCACCTGGGGCCCTAGTCGGTATGGCTCCGGGCATAGAGCATCGCATTGGCCTGCAGACCAGAGGGTCCGAGGTTCAATTCCGGTCAAGGGCACATTCCTTGGTTGCAGGCTCTTCCCCAGTCCGGGCCCTGGTCAGGGTGGCGTGCAGGAGGCAATCAATCGATGTGTTTCTCTCACATCGATGTTTCTCTCTGTCTCTCCCTCTCTCTCCCACTCTCTGAAAATCAATGGGAAAATATCCTCGGGTGAGGATGAACAACAACAAAAGAAGATTAAGGCAGAGCGCTAGAATACTGCCTGGTAGAGAGGAAGCGCCCCCAAATATTAGTTATTATTACTACTGTGAACGGTTGACAAAGAGAAATCTTGACACTACCAGAGTGCGAGCCCCCCAGACACCAGCAGGGGGCAGCATTGCCCTGCGGGTCTCCAGCATCCCGCCGCCGGGAGGAATCTGACTTCGGTGCCCCCTGTTTAGACAAGGCTTACAAATGCCTTTGAAACTTACGGCCCGGGAAAGTGGGAGCCGGGGGTGATTCCTACCAGCCTTCCCAGCCCTGGGGCCCGTGCAGGGCCCGGGAGAGGGGCCAAGGGCACCTCTCCATCACCTCCCCTTGCGACAGGGAGCAGGGACACTCCCGAGGGCCAGCGCTGGCCACCGCCGTCCACACGGGGTCACAGGCTGGCGACAGAGCTGGGTGAGTCCCAGGCCCCTGCTGTTTCCTTCCTGGGCGCTCACCAGCCCCAAATTCCCCCCACCCCCACCCCCCGAGCGATTTACCTCCCACCCAGGGCTCCCCCTCCGCCCTCCCTGCCCTTTCGAGTCTCAGGGCAGAAACCCTAGGGAACTGAGGCCTGAAACCGACGGACATCCTTTGCGTTTGCCCTGGGGCTGCAGGTCCGCCCGCCCGCGGGGTGTCTCCACCCGCAACCCCGGGGTCTCATGGCCTCGGACTGAGCGTTCGGCAGATGCCCCGAGGCTGCTGTGCTGGCGGCTGCAGGGCCCGGACAGGACGGGGTAGGAAGGAGTCGGGCGGCCCCCCATGGGAAGGAGGCTGGACCCGGGTGGCGGTCCCGGAGGCCCCGGGGTGCGCACTGATGGTGGCCCTTCGGGGCGCGCACGCGGGTCCCGCGCAGTCGGCCCGCGCCCCGCGCGGCTCTCACCTCCCTGGCGCCCCGCGCCGGTGCTCACAGCCCAGCCTCCCGGCCCCGGCCCCGGAGGCCAGAGGAGACCCGAAGCCCCGAGGGAGGAACGCACCGTCCCCCGCGGCTCCTCGACGGCCCGCGCGCTCGGGGGTGCGGGCTATCCGGTTCTGAGGACACAGGCGGATCGGGGGACCTTGCGTGGCCAGAAAGGAAGCGGCTGGGGACAAACCCCCGCGCTCCCGCCGGGCCTGCCCCTTAAAGGAATACACGCCCCTTTCCCTCCAAGGGCCGGGCCCAAAGGGAGGAGGTGGCCTGCGCTCCAGACTCCTCTGGGGACCACCTCACACTGTGGGGCTGCTGGCCGGGCTGTGAAGGGAGTGTCCGGAGCTGAGGCCGTCACGTCTTGGGGAAGGTGTGTGGGGGGTGCAGGAGCAATTGTAGAGGAGGGGTCCCATTAGGACGCTCTGGCTTACCCCAAACAGTGCGACTAAGCGAGGCGGGAGACACCCTCACCCCCAACCCCCACCGCCCCCCTGCAGCCCTCTGCAGGTGGGCTATGGTCGCCCCCACCTTCGGGAGGGTGTTTTCTTTCCTGTCCGGACCAGCAGGGGGCGTGGGCTGACCGTGTGCTTCCTAAACACACCGAGACCGCTTGTGTGCACACGCGTGCATGCCTGCCTGTGTGTGATACACGAGGGCCCAGGGACGGGAGCGCAGCCGAGCAGAGCTGCAGCGACTGGCGAGGGAAGGCCAGGCCTGATGGGCAAAAGGGAGCCAATGACGGCTCCTCTGCGGGGAGGAGATGGCTGACCAGTGTGCAGGGTGGGTTGGAGGGGAGGTAGACAGAACACAGGTACCAATCAGGGCACTCTTACAAGCTTCTCTGACAAAGATGCCCAAGGTCTGCGGCCCCCGATGGGCCCCGCTTTGCATGGGCACACTCCCTCCCCTAGTCCCCAGGCGGCCATGGAGTCGGCCCTGTCATTGCTGAGGCCCAGAGATTTCATTATTGAATGTTCCTCGGGGCCAGGCTGTCCCAACTTCAGACCTGAGGCTCCTAATCACTTCCCGATGTTTAAACAAGGGCCAGCCCTAGCCGGGCTGGTTTGGCTCAGTGGACAGAGCATCGGCCTGCGAACTGAAGGGTCCCGGGTTCGATTCCGGTCAAGGGCACATACTTTGGTTGCAGGCTCTTTCTCCGACCCCCCCTCGGGGCACGCTTCTCTCTGTCTCTCCCTCTCCCTTCCACTCTCTCTAAAATGTCAATGGAAAAATATCCTCAGGTGAGGATTAACAAAAAAATAAATAAAATAAAAATAAACAAGGACCATAAAGGAGACCAGACTCCTGGGAGAGGCAGGCCCACAGGCCCGGGTGCTGACAGCCACAGGTATGGGGAGAGGGAAGGCCAGTTTAGTGACAGCAAAGGGAGTTTAACGCCTCAGGGAGGGGCAGGCCTGACCAGCAGCTGGGAGCTGAGCTGGCTCTGGCGCCTGCAGACAGGAATAAATAAATTTGTGGAGGTGACTTGTGAGTGGAGGAGGCTGCCTGGGAAGAGGAGCCAAGAACAGAAGGAGGTCAGGAGCGAGGGGACTGCACGGCCCAGGGTCCCCATCCAAGGCTCGGACGGACCGGAAAGGTGGCTTAGGCCAGTGGTCGGCAAACCGCGGCTCGCGAGCCACATGCGGCTCTTTGGCCCCTTGAGTGTGACTCTTCCACAAAAGACCACAGCCTGGGCGAGTCTATTTGGAAGAAGTGGCGTTAGAAGAAGTTTACATTTAAAACATGTGGCTCTCCAAAGAAATTTCAATCGTTGTCCTGTTGATAATCGGCTCTGTTGACTGATGAGTTTGCCAACCACTGGCCTAGGCTATTCTGGAGCCATTGGTGGGTCTTTCTGTGGCCATGTGGCCACTCACCCAGTGAGCCCGGCCCACGGAGAATGTCCAACACCATGAACGGGGGTCAGTGGGAATGAAGCTATTTCTGCTTCCGCAGGTGACTCCCGGATTCCAGAGAGGGTGGATCTGGTTAGGTATTGGGGAGGCAGAGCCATCCCAGAGGAGAGATGCAGAGAGAAAGGTGCTTCCCCCAGTCTGCCGGTCCCCAGCATGGGGGCCGGGGACAGGAAATGCTCCCTGGAGTCCTGGGGCCAGCAACCATTCAGAAAGACTGGCTCCAGCCCGGCTGGTGTCGCTCTGAAGTTGAGCATCGACCCATGAACCAGGAGGTCAAGGTTCGATGCCCGGTCAGGGCATGTGCCCGGGTGGCGGGCTCGATCCCCAGCGGGGGCCCGTGCAGGAGGCAGCCGATCCATAATTCTCTCTCCTCGCTGATGTTTGTCTCTCTCTCTCTCTTCCCCCCTCCCTCTTCCTTCCCTGAAACCAATAAAAATAAATTTTAAAAAAGACTGGCTCCAAACCCAATCCGAGAGTGACACAGGAAGGAGTGGGTGGGCCAGGGGACCCCAGCGGAGGGGAGCCCCACAACCCCCGTTCCTTCTGGGACCTCGGCCGGCGCCTCTTACTCTGTCCCTGCCCAGCCAGGGAGCCCTGGCGAGACCAGTTCTGAGGCAGGAGCCACCTCCAGACGAATTTCCCTGGTGAGGCCCCGGCAAAGCCGCACCCTCCCTCTGGCAGCCGCGTGGCCAGACCTGCCGCCCAAGGGCGCCTCCTCTGTGGACCACAGCCTGGCTCCCCAATTTTATTCTGGAAAATTCCTCTTGTGCCCCGAGGCCTCCAACACTAGGGTGGTTTCATTTGCCCCGTTTCCAGCCAGACAAGTCCGTCCCTCCTCTGTGGCCGGCCCCTTTCCCAGATCACCAGGCACTGGCCCGCGCTGCCCCCACTGGCCACTTCCTGATGGCCCCTGCCCAGGGAGGGAATGCGCCAGCGCCTCCCAGAAGCCACTGCGCTCGGCCAGGAGGCCCTGCGCCCACTTGGCAGCGTCCTGGCCCGCTGTGGGCCCCCAGCAGCCTCCTCCTTCCTGCGGCTGGGAAGCAACGTGTCGTCAGGCAGGTGGGGAGAACGCTGAGGCTCTGGGGACACTGCGGATGAGGGTGGGGACCAGCGCCGTGAGGAAGAACCACGCAGCAAGAGCTCCAGGCAGTGACATAAATATATTTTGGAAGCTGCCTGTGCACTCAGGGGCCGCCCAGGCCTGCCCACCTCCTCCCGTCTGTCCACACACACACCCACCCCACCCCCTTCTGTCTTTCTAGGCTGCAGCTCCAGGGTCAAGAGGGGTCTCCAGGGAGGTGGGTGGGCGTGTCAGAGGGGCTGGGTGGGGGCATCAGGAATGGCAGCATCATGCCTCTGAGCTGAGCGGCGGCGGACTGAGCGGCAGGCAGCCGGACTGAGCGGCAGGCAGCCGGCTGTTATCTCCAGCCTGGCGCCTGGGGGCCTTCCTCCAGCGCCCTGGGAATGCGTGGGAGGTGGGAGGCTGGCTATTGGCGACAGAGGCTTGGAATGGGGGGATCTGAAAGAGGTACCCGTAAGCCACACCCCGGCTTTGCTCTTCCCGGTCCATCCCAGACCTACTCAACTCCCACAGCGCCTACGAACATGGGACGGAGCATCCCCTCGGCCTTTTGGCAAGATCAAGGGTAGAAAGTGGGAGGGCGTGAGGGCTGGGCGCCTGGGGCTGGGGGGAGGTGGGGCGGGGCGTGTGGGAGGTGAGGTGTGCGGGAGGACCGAGGGAGGGAGAGGTGACTGACCTCCCCCCCCACCCCCGCCCCCCTACAGCACTACAATCAGGGGGGGCGGTGGATGGAGGAGGCAGCAGGACCACCAGAAGGTCCGGAGAACCAGGGGTGGGGCACTGGCCCCACGGCCATCCGGTCCCGTCAGCTGGCCCTAGGCGCATCCCAGCAGTTCCACCCGGAGGGTGATTCGGTTGTGCCAGGCCACGGGCAGGATGCGCACCAAACGGGCCATAAAGGGCGTCTCGAACATGTTCTTCTTGTGGGAGTTATTGTCAAAGTTGCCTGGGAAAATCTAGAGACCGAGAAGGTGTCAGGAAGGCGCCCCCCTCCCCCCGCCCACCCGCCCGCCCGCCGCCCCGGGGGCTGGCCGCCTCCCGGAGGAGCCCCAGAGGCCCAACTCGCAGGGCACCGCGGAGGGGCGAGGGGCGGCTGGCTGACGCTCACCTTGCTGTCCTCGGCCCCCGGGTCCTTATACTCGGTCCATTTCAGGCCGTCATTACTGTGGGCCACCTTGTAGGCTGCCACATACTGGATGCTGCCGAAGTCTCGGGCCCCCTGCGTGATGATGCCGGTCACTTGCTTCTGAGAGCCAAGGTCGATCTACAGGGGGGAAAAAATACAACATAAAATAAAGTCCACCACCTCTGCCTTGCTTTGCACCCTTTCCATTAAGGTGGGGAAGAGGGCAGACACACGGAGACAGGAAATGGAGTTTGGGGGGAAAAAAGCTGCTTGTCAGGGAAGATGTTGTCCTCAGAGCCGCAGTTTCCTCATCTGTAAAATGGGCATAAATATGCCCGGCAGGCGTGGCTCAGTGGTGGAGCGTCGACCTGTGAACCAGGAGGTCACGGTTCCATTCCCAGTCAGGGCACAGGCCCGGGTTGCGGGCTCGATTCCCAGGGTGGGACGTGCAGGAGGCAGCTGCTCCTTGATTCTCTCTCATCATGGATGTTTCTCTCTCTCTCTCTCCCTCTCCATTCCTCTCTGAAATCAATAACACTATAAAAATATAAAGTAAGCACCACCAGCTTTGTCAGACACAACGAGGCAATTCACTGCCACGGAGCTCACATTTCAGAGTCTGGCCCCTGGCCAACGCTTCGGCATGAACGGCTCCCGGGGACCCAGCGGGGCTGACCACAGCCGGACCTCGGTCCTGAGGAGTCCAAAGGCAGGCAGCTCCTCACAGAGCCCAGCTCCACGGGCTCATGGGTTCCTCGGGGCCCAGAGACAGACCTGATCCAGGCCCTGACCCTCCCGGGGAGCCGGCCACCTGCCCCTGCACAGGCAGCCCCAGGACCCAGGGTGCAAGCTCAACTCCCTGCCAACCCGCAGGTGAGCCCCAGGCAATTCCTGACCCCGGGACTCGGCTTGCGCAGCTGTGACCTGAGCGGAGGTCCTGATTCTCGTGTTTCCCAATTGCACTGGAATCCGAGGGCGGCCCTGTGGTGTGTTCCCGGACACCGTGTCGGAGAGCAGTGCTCGGTGCTCAGGCAGGGAAACCCCAAGGTGCCTGTCTTGGGGCCCCTCCTCCACGCTGCCCTGCTGTCCATGGGCTCAGCCTGGTTTCCCTGGGACAGCCAGTGGAGGTGGCTCTCCCCCTACCGACACACTCCCATCCCCACATCCACACACCCCCCACACATACACAGACACACAAATAGGCAGACACACACACAGTCAGATACACAGACATGCACAGATAGACAGACAGACACTCACACCCTCCACATACACAGACAGACACAGACACACATACACAGATAGACACACACACAGACAGAAAGACACAGATACACAGAAACACACACAGACACACCCCCTCCACATACACAGATAGATACACATAGACAGACACACACACATACAGATAGACACACAGATAGACACAGACACGTACACACACACTTATACAGACACACAGATATACAGTTACACACAGACAGATACATACACACACATACACAGATAGATGCACACACACAGATAGACACACACACTGATACACACACACAGATGTACACACACGCACACAGATATACGCACACACCGATACCCACACACACACCCTTTCTACACCAGGGCTGCGGGCCTCGGTGGAAGCAGCAGCGAGCTCCCCTGCTCTCCCCGCTGTTCTTACAGAATCCGGAGGCAGGCGGAGTACATGGCAGGAGAAAACAGCAAACAAACAAGACTTTTCAGAAATTCCCTCTTGGGGAGCAGAAGCCGGGGCTGTGAGGAGGTCAGAGACCTGGCAGCCCCGCCCGATCGCCCGATCCCACCCACGGAGCCGGACCCACCTGCAGCCACTCGGAGGCAGAGTTTGTCTCCGCGGTCCAGGCGTTGAACTTGCCCTGCTGGTCCAGCCGCGCGTAGTAGGGATACCAGCTGAAGGAGCTCAGGCCCCAGGTCTTGTAGATGCTGGAGGCTGTGATCTGCTTGTCAGGGATGCTTTTGTTCTTCAGGCCCAGGGGTTCATCACATCCTGCTAACCAAGGGGGGCTGGTCGGTCTGGGGTGCCCAGGCTCCCGGGGGTGTGAGCACAAGGCAAGGAGCTGGGAAGGACTGGGCAACGACCAGCCCCTGGCACCCTCTGGGACAGAAGCTCTTTCTGCCTTTTCGATTCAACCACCCTGCCCAGCCCGTGTGGCTCAGCGGCTGAGCATCGATCTGTGAACGGGGAGGTCACGGTTCAATTCCCAATCGGGGCACGTGGCTGGGTGGCGGGCTCGGTCTCCAGCCGAGAGCCTGCAGGAGGCAGCAGATCAACGATTCTCTCTCATCGCCGATGTTTTTCTCTCTCTCCCTCTCGAAATCAATAAAAATATTTTTTAAAAATTAAATTAACCATCCTTTGTTCTCACTGCCTGCCCCCCCCCCCCACTCCTCCCTCTGCCACCTCCTCTCAGCTCCCACCCCCACCCGACTTGCCCTTCACCGATCACCTGCTATTCTTCCTTCTCTGCACCCGGGCAGGCCCTGACCCATCCACCACTTCCTACCCTCCGTCAAGGCCTGCCGGTGAGACACCTCCTCCAAGAAGCCTGCCCTGACCACCTCACTGGGGCAGGACTTGTCCCTCCTCCGGACTCACAGCACTTCCTGTATCACTGCTGAGTCCTGGGATGATCCCCCAGGACATGAATAATAACCATCTCATTGGGTTCAGTGCTCACTTCGGTCAGTCCATCTACCGCCCAGAAACCTGAAGATCTTAGCCACCCCATTCTACAGGCAGGAAAACTGAGGCCGAGAGACAAACTCTGCACCCAACCACACACACACAAACTCCTGATTGCCACACCACGCCGTGACATCATCTCCACCATCCACACACCCACCCAGAGCCAGGAACAGGACTTCCAGCAGGTGGAAGTCAGAGAATCAGAGCTCCTAGGGCCCCAGGGACCAACCTTTATCCTTGCCCACCAGCCCCTCTGCCAGCGTCCAGAAGATTCCACACTCAACAGCTGGCCTACAGTCAGACAGGCCTGTGAGGGCGGGTCTCAGGAGCGGGCCTGGGTTTCATTCAGGCCTGCCCCAGACACTCAGGAATGTGCCAGGCTGTTATGTACTAGTCACGGGCACCTTCGGGTGGCCTTTAGAATAGCTGAAGACTCCCAGGGGAAGGATGGGTGTGTCTCACATCTGGCAGAATCCCCAGTCCACAGCTGGTCCCCCTTTGAGTAACTGGGGGGGGGGGGGGGGGGGGGAGCCTGGAGAGCCAGCCGACTGGAACGTCTAGCAGGGCAAGGAGAAAGGGAAGCAGGCAGGGCATCCTCGCCTGTTCGGCTTGCCAGGCTCAGCCTGTCTGGGCCTCAGAGGGAAACGCCGGGACAGGTCCCTGCAGACAACGGGCAACCGCCTAAGGCAGTGCTTCCCAACCTCTCTTTGGCCACGCCCCACCTAAGCATCTCTAACATCCTGATGCCCCCTGTGACCTATCATTCTTATTATTCAAAACACGAGCGCCTATTCACGTGGAGGAAGCCTCAAAGGCCATGAACTTGGTCTAAACAAGCTTCCAAAGAACGTGGCCTCCATGAGAGAGGAAAATAAAAGAACGATAGGGCAGGGGAAGGACTGAGGGAGAAATCACTAAGAAATGGTTAAAATAATAATGGGAAGTGATATGAAAAAATAGCAAATAAAGTTTCAAATGTAGACTAGAGAGCTGAAATGCATACATATGTCACCATATGTATTTATAGACTGCACGTGAGGCCCCGAGACCCAGAGGACATGCAAAAGACTCACGGTGAATTACTCATTCTCGAATTGCCCCCCCTTAAACATCACACCGCCCCCCTGTGTGGCGTGTGCCCCATGTGGGGAACCGCTGGCCTAAGGCTTCAGACTAGGACAGCAAGTAGGAAGGGACTCCAAGGACAGGAGCCAGAGTGGGACCCCCAGAAACTGCCTCTGCCCTTTACCAACGGCCAAAATGTCCTTCTAGCAGAAGAAGGCAGCGTCTTTTTTCTTTTTTAATTTGTATTGAATTTACTGGGGTGACACTGATTAATAAAATTAGGTTGCAAGTGTACGATCCTGTAATACAGCCTCTGTATGTTATTTTGTACACAGAGTGGCCAGATGATGATGCTCTCTGAACGCATAATAATCTGGCCGCTCAGTGTATATCCTAGATAATAAAAGGCGAATATGCAAATTGTCCCCTCAACCAGGAGTTCTACCAGCAGGCAGGCAGGCCAGCCAACCACCCATGTCCCCTCCCCCTGGCCAGGCTGGCCAGACCCCACCCATGCACGAATTCATGCACCGGGCCTCTAATAAATATATATACTGAGTGGCCAGATTATTATGCGTTCAGAGATCATAATCATCTGGCCACTCAGTGTATGTTCACCAACCAGTCAAGTCTCCTACCATCACCATTTATGCCCCCTTCACCCTCTTCTACCTCTGCCCACCCCTCCCCCCCCCCCCCACACACACACACACTGGTAATCACCATATTGTTGTCTGTGTCAAGGAGTGTTTTGTTCGGCTTTGTTTTTAATTTAATCCCTTCACGTTTTTCACCCAGAAGGCAATTATCTAACTCTCCACTTACACAATTAGGCTCCAAAGGTAGTGGCCCTGGGAACACAGACTTAAGCTCACACTTAAAAAAAAAAAAAAAAAAAACTAAACCCAGCCAGGCACAGAAGTCAGCTCTGAATGGTATTGGGTGGCATCTGAAATGGGGTAACAGGAAGAAGTGCCACGGAGGGGAAAGGGGTCGCAAAGGGTGGGGTCTTGGATAACACGAGAAAGGCAATCGGCCTTACAAGCCCTACAGTTTCGCCAGTGGCCAGCAGGTGGCACTGTGGCTGCAAAAAAGCGGGAACTACTACCTGGCAAGGAAGCTGGGCTGCCTAACCCCCTGCACCCTGACACCCCGGCACCCTGACCTCCCCAATGGTGCGTTTTTTCCTGGCTCAGAGGAAACCCGTCCCTTTCTTATCCCCCATTCCTCTATCTGGGACTGTCTCTGGAAATGGCAGCAGGAAGCATCAGCTACCCTAGAAGCCTTCCTTGTCTCTTAAATGCAGACAAACCGGAGTTTTTGGCGGGGTGGGGGTGGGAGCAGGGGGCTGTGGAGAGTAAAAGCCCTGGATGGGTAGGTGTCAGAAGCCCAGGGATCTAGACCAAGTTTTACTGCCTGCCAGCTGTATGCCCTTAATAGATAATTTATCTGGGCCCTAGCCAGTTTGGCTCAGTGGATAGAGCATCAGCCTGCAGGCTGAAGGGTCCCAGGTTCGATTCCTTTCAAGGGCCCATGCCCGGGTTGCGGGCTCGATCCCCAGTAAGTAGGCATGCGGTGAGGCAGCCAGTCCATGATTCTCTCTCATCATTGATGTTTCTAACTCTCTCTCCCTCTCTGAAATAAATAAGAATATATATATTTTTAAATACTAACAATTTATCTGGGCCTCACTTTCCTCATTCATTCACTCATTCATCAAGTATTTATCCAGGCACGGGGAATCCAGCAGTGAACAGATCAGACAAACTCCCCGACGACGCGAGCCGACATCGGCAACACCGAACGGATGTTCTAGAAGCTCAAGGAACCCATCAGAATTAAGTGACAATGCTTGGAGAACGGAAGTGGCATCCCTTTGGCCCTCTACCCACCAGAATGCCAGGGGCTGGCACAGAGAGGATAATACCGGGGCAGGGCTGCTGACGGCCGGGTGACCCCTCGCTGCTGTGGGAGCCCGGGTCCCCGGGCCTTGCTGCAGCCCAGCCCGGCTCAGCTTGGCTGAGAAGAGAGGCCAGCCCCTGGGACAGACCTCAGCCACCAGCACTCACCATGCAACTCACAGCCAAGGAGCTCAAAGCGCAGGGTGCAGCCCCGATGGCAGTTAACGGGCGCCAGTCTCACGTACTGCATCTCTTGAGGGATGTCGAACATGTTGACCTTCAGGCCATTGTTGTCCACGTTCCCTGTAAATATCTAGGAGGGAGAGACGGCGTGGAGGGTCAATATGGGCAGGTCCCCTTTCTGGATTGCCCCTTTCCTCTTTGGGTCTAGGGGGTGGGGAGGAGGGCTTAGCAGGGACTCAGGGACTCGGCCCTTCCCATGGCCACGCCCCCCCCCCCCCAAGATTCCCCTTGGTCATCACAGTGCCTGGGCTGAACCCCCTATAGATGGCTAGGTGGCCCTGTGCCTCTTGGAATTCGGAAAAGGCGCTCCTTTCTCAAGCCGCTTTATTATAATAGTTTTCCCACAGAGAGAAGCACACAAACATATGTCCCCGTGGTGAATGGGCTCGCCTGCTAATGATATCCTTGGGCGTGCCTGCACGGCTGTACGTGGTGGCCCTGAAGGCTCGGAGTGCACCCCAAGTCCACTACAGCCTCCCCCCACAACAGGTCCCTGTTGAGTCTCCCTAGTCTCATCTCTAAAGTGGGGCTATTGCCCGAGCTGGTGTGGCTCAGTGGAGAGAGCATCAGCCTGTTGACTGAAGGGTCCCAGATTCGAGTCCGGTCAAGGGCATGGACCTAGGTTACAGGCTCAATCGTTGGCCCCAGAGGCAACCAATCCATGTGTCTCTCTCACATCAATGTTTCTCTCTCTTTCTGTCTCTCCCACTCCCTTCCACTCTCTCTAAAAAAAAAAAAAAAAAAAAAAAATCAATGGAACCCAGCAGGCGTGGCTCAGTGTTTGAGCATCAATCTATGAACCAGGAGGTCAGGGTTCGATTCCCGGTCAGGGCACATGCCTGGGTTGCAGGCTCGATCCCCGGTGTGGGGCGTGCAGGAGGCAGCTGATCGATGATTCTCTCTCATCATTGATGTTTCTATCTCTCTCTCCCTCTCCCTTCCTCTCTGAAATCAATAAAATATATATATATATATTTTTTTTAAATATCAATGGACAAATATCCTTGAGTGAGAATTAACAAGAACAAAATAACAAAGAAAAGAAAAAACCTTTAAAAAATTAAAAATAGAACTAGCATATGATCCATCAATCCCACTTCGGGGTTTATATCCAAAGGATAAGAAAATAATAATAAATAAATAAATAAATAAATAAAGTGAGGAGATTTACTTGTAACCACAAAACATGGGAATAATCTGGGTTTCCCAATTTCTGGGAGCAAAGAGGCACTTGAAGACACCCCCACACACACCCCCCACACCCTCGCGCTCATGGCCAATTACGCAGGTTATCCTCGCCTCAGTGGGAGCCCTCCAACAAGGCTGGAGCCCCGGGGTGCTGACCAAAGCCCTTCCTTACGGCCCTTGCGGCCTCACCTTGTCCCCTGCATTCCCGTCTTCCTGGATGAACTTGAACTTTTTCCCGTCCAGGCTGTACGCCACCTTGAACATCTTCACGTACTCGGCTCTGCCTGCGCGGCTGGCGCCCTGCGTCACCACGCCCGTCACCTGCATCCTCCGCAGCAGGTTCACCTGGACCCGGGGTGGGGAGGACAGGACCCTTAAAACTCCCACATCCCTTCTACCTCCGCCCCTCCCCCCGCCCGAAGCAGGCACACTGCAAGCAGAAAAGTGGTGGATGGAGTCTCTCTCACCGCCCCCCCCCCCACCTCAGGACTGTGGACCCAGTGCTCAGGGAAGCCCAGAAGAATGCACAAGGCCCCCAGAGACCTCATCCAGTGCAGACAGCCCCTCCACAGCCTGGGGTCACCTCTCCCTCCTCAGCCCACCCATATACTCCAAGTCCCCCAAGGCTGCCCTCCGCTTACAGACAATTCATCTGGAGGAACCTGCTACCTTGATACCTGGACCCCCCTGATGAACCCTCCCACGGGGACCCCCAAAGGCAGGCACACGCATCTCACCTTTTCCCCTCCCATCACGCCACCCCCTCCTCCACACCTGGATCCAGGGCTTCCTGTCGTAGTTGCTGGCTGTCCAGGCATTGACAATGCCCGAGCGATGCAGGCGGGCCAGCTCCGGGGCCCAGCGCTGCAAAGCCATGAAGCCCAAGTGCACCGACGAGGCGGAGATCTGGCGGTCGGCGATGGCCCCCGTCTCCATGCCCAGCGGCATGGCGCACCCTGCAGGGAGGGAGACGGCAGTCAGGTGGCCACCCTCCCAGGTGGGACCCAGAGGACAAGAGAAGAAGGAGACTAGACGGTGTGGCCTCTGCCAATGACCCAGAGCAGAGACCCTAAGGGACAACGAGGCCCAAGAGGAGGTGCACGGTGAGGAAGCAAGCACAGCACCCAGGCTTATGCGCAGGGGGCTGCTGTGATTGACAGCTGCATTCTCCTATCACGAGGACCATTGCACCCAGCCCCGCCCCTGGCTCCCCCAGGACGGCTTTGGGAGAAGGGACACCTCAGATGGCAGTGGACTGCCCATAAAGCAATAAGCATACCCATAAGCATATCCGTGAGGAGTCTTCTAGAACTCCATGTGGCATGAGTTTTCTGGAGGGACGTGAAGGCCATTCCGATTTCTCCTGGACCCTCTGACCTTTGCAACTGCTGGTCCGGCCCCAGCCACCTGCCCAACCGCCCCTGGCCGAGGCCACATCGCCTTCACCATCCCCCCAGCGACGTGGTCAAGGGGTGAGCCATTCTCCTGGCTCCCAGCAGGGAACCCAGGTTCAGGCCCCCCTTACCGCCGCACCCCAGGCTCACGCAGGGAGAGTGGGGCTCCAAGTGCGACCCCGGGCCCAGGATCAGAGCCGCCAGTGGCCGAGCAGAGGTCTGAACCCAGGTCTGCACGATCCTCACACCCCATGTGCCTGCCCCCTTAGGGACTCAAACATGCATCCTTGAGGCTGCAGCCCTAGCCAGTTTGGCTCAGTGGATACAGCATCGGCCTGTGGACCAAAGGGTCCCGGGTTTGATTCCGGTCTTGGTAGCAGGCTCCTCCCTGGCGGGGGCCCTGGTCAGGGCACGAGCAGGAGCCAACCAATCGATGTGTTTATCTCACATCGATGTTTCTCTCTGTCTTTCCCTCTCCCGCTCTCTCTCTAAAAAAAAAAAAAAAAGGAAAAATAGCCTCGGGTGAAGATTAACAACAAAAAAAGAGGGGCCGCAAAGGTCCCTCTGGGGGGCTGCTCTGTGGATGCCTCCTGCCTCGCTCAGGTGCCACCGTCTCGGGCAGACCCCGGCCAGAAGCACAGGAGGCTAGGTGGGTAATTCCAACTCAGGCACACCCATGGTTACCTGGGCGCCCAGCACGGTAATTAGTGGGCACACCTGTCCCCCACCCAGGGCTTTCTGCGTGGCGAGCCCCTCACCCCCCACTCCGCATACATCCCTGCACCCAGGATAGCAAACACATTGGCCCAGGCCCCATGCTTGTGAGGGGAAGGGCATCATTTAACCTGCTCCCCGCCCCCCAGCGCCCCAGCAAACCTCACAGTGTCCCCTCCTCTGCCTGAGGACAACCTCCTGCCCCCTGCCCAGGATGCTCAGTGACACACACAAAGGACTGCAGCAGTCTGCCCACCCCCGCATCCATCCCGGGCAGGGGGACTTTTCACACCTGGACCAGGAGGGAGGACTTGAGAGCCACTGCGGGCCATGTCAGCTGGGCCCACCCAGGACCATTCTGCGGCTGCCGGGTAAGCAAGCAGGCCACAGGCCAGCTCTCTGCATGTGCCTGGCTATGGGCCTCTGACCGCCTGACTGTGAAGGGACAGCCCAGCCTCCCCAGGCCCCGCCCTCCTCACCTCCATAATGAGGCTGAAGGTCAAACGTGGGCCAGGAGCTGTCACAGACCCTGAGGCCCAAGCTTTATTGACTGATCTCCTGGGCCCCAAAAGATTAAAAATGTGTTTGTTTTCCCCTCTTGGTAGAAAAATCCTAACCCTTGCCCTAGCCGGTTGCTCAGTGGTTAGAGCATCAGCCTGCAGACTGAAGGGTCCCAGGTTGGGTTCCGGTCAAGGGCACATGCCTGGGTTCCAGGCTCGATCCCCAGTGGGGGGGGTAGAGGGGGTGTGCAGGAGGCAGCCCATTAATAATTCTCTCTCACCATTGATGCTTCTCCCTCTCTCCTTCTCCCTTCCTCTCTGAAATCAATGAAAGTATCCTATACAATAAAAGCCTAATATGCAAATCAACAGGACAGAGGAACGGACTGGTGGAACGACTTTGCTATGATGAGCACTGACCACCTGGGGGCAGACACTAAACGCAGGAGTTGCCCCCAGCCCGCAGGCCCCAGGCCATACAAGGTGGGTGCCAGTGGGCTCCCCCCACCCCATCACCCCGAGTCAACCTGCAGAGGGAGGTGACTAATGGCTGCAGCAGCAGGGGTGGGGCCAGCTGGCAAGTGGGTGCGGGGGGGGCAGAGCCAGCCAGCAAGTGGGCTGGACCTGGGAGGCAACTAGTGGGGTGATTGGGGGGTGAGGCCAGCAAGTGGGCGGCACCAGGCTGGCCAAGGCAGGTGACAGCGGGGACCCCTTGATCATCGCACCCATGGCCCCACAGATCGGCCCTGACCGCCAGCCAGGCCTAGGGACCCTACTCTGCATGAATTTCATGCACCGGGCCTCTAGTACTAAACTAAAAGAAAGAAAAATCCCAACACTTAGCCCTAACGCTATTTGTCTGGTTCATGGGGACCCAGGAAACAGCACTCCCATGACTCAGGGGCCACCATCCCCCCTTACTCCCCCTGCAGGGACAGCTGGCCTGGCCTGCAGCCCCAGGAAAGAAGCCAGGGAGGAGAAACAACACCCTGCCCCCATTCTATGGCCTCACTGAGGCTCTGACCCACCCTCACCTCAGTCCACCCAGAGGAGGCCCTGACCCAGGATAATAAGACCGGACATGGCGGACATGGCCCAGCTGCCAGGACCGTGGCTCAGGATCTCCCCACACCCCAGCCGGGGCAGGCCCCAGATACTCACTGCTCTCACAGTGGATGCCCGTGTAGCCTTGCGGGCACTCGCAGACGTACTGTTTGAAGACATCGCCACGGTGTGCGTCCTCCCCAAGCGCCTGGCATTCGGCATTATTGCGGCAGGGGTTTGGGAAACAGGGACCTGGGTAGGAGGAGGCAGGTAAGATGGGCAGGTGATCAGGAAAAAGGGGGGGGGGGTGGTGGAGACAGAGACAGACAGCAGCCATGGGACCTAGCCCAAAGGGACCTTCTGCCTAAGCTCCGCCCCCTGCCCGCCTCCCTCTCCCATGCCTTCCCTCCCTCCCCACCCTGCCTGGTGGGGCCTGGGCCAGCCTGGTGCCAAGGAGGGTCGTGTGTGGGTGGATCAGCCCAAATCAAGGAAGCATCCAGCTTTGCAAGGGGCTCGGGGGTTTTCCAGGGAAACGCTGGCTGACAAGGGACAGGTGCGGGGGACACTGCCCACTTCAACACAGACCAGCTCACCCCAGCAGCCTGGGCTGCAACTGGGCGCGAGGCGAGGCGGAGGGAAGCAGGTGCAGCCCAGGGCAGGTACCTTTCTCAGTCCCGTTGCAAAGGGGCCCCGTAAAGCCTTCGGGGCAGAGGCAATAGAAGGGGAGCTCGTCGTGGCCCGACAGGCAGGTCCCACCGTTCAGGCACTCGAGGGAGTCACAGAAGTCACCTGCAGCGGCAGCTCCGACTCAGGAACAATTCCTTCTCACAGTAAATACTTGGGGGGGCGGGGGGGGGGGGGGAGGCGCACTACCATCTACGTATGTGCCGGCCCCCGAGACAGAGAAATCAGGCATAGCACAGGCCTCAAGGAGTCCCGGGGAGGAGGCGGACCAGTGAACGGGGGTGACAGGCCCCATGAGCCTACACAAGAGGCCCACTTTCCAGTGGTTTCTGCCAAGGAGACTGCAGTTCTGCAGAGGGATATGTGAGCTGGCATAAAGGACGGGCTGGGGGGAGCGCACCAAGCAGGGGAATGAGGAGAGAGCGTGCTAAAGAAAGGCAGGCCCGGCTGGCATGGCTCAGTGGTTGAGCACGGACCTATGAACCAGGAGGTCACGGTTGGATTCCCAGCCAGGGCACATGCCCAGATGGCAGGCTCGGTCCCCAGGAGAGGACGCGCAAGAGGCAGCCGATCCATGACTCTCTCTCATCATTGATGGTTTTTTTCTCTCTCTTTCTCCCTTCCTCTCTGAAATCAATAAAAATCTATTTATTAAAAATAAATAAATAAATAAAGGCAGAAGCACAGAGAGCCGGGTACACTGGGAGACCAGGAAGACAGCTAACCAGGTGGGCTGGGACCAGCCTGGAAGGGACAATAAGAATGACAACTTTAGACTTTTCTACCTGCACACCAAGGGTTCGTCACCTTCCTTCAGCCGCCCTACCGTGATCCACCGGGAAAAAAAACAAATCAGAGATCCTCACTCGGGACCGGGGGGCGGGGGGGGGTGTGGGGGTGGGAATGGGGACCCTGGTTCCAATTCCGAGAAGGGCGCTGTTATCTGCCAAGATGGGCTGGACTCGCCTGAGGTGGGGAGGCGCTTGGGAGTGACACAAAGATCCCTCTGGCTGTGAGGTGAACAGGGGACAGGATCGGGGAGGTAGGGGGCCAGGAGGGCATCGAGGAAGGCTGCCCCAGGCCTCCAGGTAAGAAAGGAAGGCCGAAGGGGTGAGGAGGGCAGGTGGATGTGACACACGCCGGACGAGGACTTCAGACGTGAGAGGAGGGCTGGCGAGGACATCACAGTCTTTGGTTGGGGCCTGCCTGGGTGGCCGATGTGAACGATTACCCAGAGTCCCTTGGCTCTGGTGAACAGGGGTGAGCCAGGCCCGTAGGAGGGGCTTCTGACCTTAGCATCCCAGAGGGCTCCCCCATGCCCCACACCTGTTCGGGGTAAGACATGAGAAACATTTGTTCCTCCCCCCGCAAGTCTGGCCATGCCAGGCTGGAGGGCCCTCCTGGAACCCCAAAATCCCTGCGAGCCGGGGGCCGGGCTGCAGGGAAGGGAATACCGTTAATGAGCTATGGAGCCCTCAGAACTCCACCTCAGCACGGGCCTCCTCGGGAGCTTAGGCGGCTCCCAACGGCTATTAGTCACTGGCTTTAAATAGCAGGTTAATCCCCTCCCCTGACCTGGCGGGTGGCGGCCTGGGCACAGACAGGGCCTTGGTAATGGCCGGAGTCCTGGGCTCCGGTCCCAGCCAAGTCCAACTGCTCTTCCTCGCCCTCCCAAGTGGCTGCAGGACCAAGTGGTCCAGTGGGGAAAAGGGAAAGGGAACGGGACAAGGTGCCCCCTTCCCTGGGGACCCTAGACTGACTCACCTGCGCACAGCAGCCTGGGGGCTTCCCCGTCCCAGGAAAAGCCAGATCACCCCCCCCCCACTACAGTAACCACCTTCTGGATTTCAGGGTCCTGCCCTTTGGGTACATTTCTCCAGGGACATTTTGCCAGGCTGCCAGGACTGAGAGGAATGGGAAGGGACAAGACCCAGCGTCTCTAAGGGTTACTGAGGGGAGCCACCAGCTCCCCAGTGTGTGGGAGCCTGGCGTGCCTTCAAAGGCTGCTGCTGCTGCAGGCCAGGGGTCAGGGGTCATACCGTCACGGATGGCAGAGCCAGGCCTCCACTGTGATCCACCCACCCCCTTGCTTCAGTCCATCGTGGAAACGATGGAGGGGGCGCCCGAAGAGTCCTTGTCACCCACCCACCTCCTTTTCCCAGTCCTGGAGGAGGGCCAAGGGGATGGGGCATCCCAGGACCCGCCTGCGGGAGGCCGGCCGGTGGAGGGCGGCCTCCTGGGCGGGGGAGGAGGACCAGGGAAGATACAACAGCAGGCCAAGGCCACGGAAGGAAGGAGTCAGGAGAGGAAGCCAGTCTGGCCGGCCGCAGCAGGAGGCAGCCCTTTTCCGATCCCTTCTCCAGCCTGGAAATCCTCTCCTGGGCCCCACCTAG
Source organism: Corynorhinus townsendii (assembly GCA_026230045.1). NCBI lineage: Eukaryota > Metazoa > Chordata > Mammalia > Chiroptera > Vespertilionidae > Corynorhinus > Corynorhinus townsendii. Next base: position 7,431,672 of record JAPDVU010000017.1, read on the forward strand.
AGCCCTTCCATCCCACCCCCTTCCCAGCCCTCCCTCCCTCTTATCACCGGGGAGCGCGCGCGCGCGCGGGCGGAAATCTCCACTGATCGGACCAGCGGCCAGGGCTTGGGACGGAGTCAGTTGCCAAGGAGGAAAGTTGGCTGCAGACGTATCAATGCCAGAGTCCTAGAAACTTAACAGCGGGAAGGCGCGCGCGAGGCGAGGCGGTCACCGTTCAGTGGCCTCATTATACAGATGGGGAAAGAGAGTCCTACACAGCGGATTCCTTTGTTATGTTTAAGCCACCTCCCTGGGGATGGTTGGGCTGTCACCCAGTGTCCCGAGCCGCCGCCCGACGCCCTAGCCTCTCTCACCGACCAAAAACTCCTCAGTGCGGAGACAGCGGGAGAAGCCGAGCGCATCGCGGCCGCCAGCGGGGGCGCAGCCGGGGAAGTCGCCCCTCGGCCCCGCGGAGGCTCTCTGCCCAAGTTTGTCAACAGTGGAGGTGGAGGGAGGGCGCCGCGCCGAACTTCCGAGCGGAGAGGAGGGGCGAGGGCGGCGCGATCACTCACCGGAGCCTGCGAAGAGGCCGGAGGCGCAGAGCAGCGCGCCGCACAGCGCGGCCAGCAGGCGGGGGCCCGGCATGCTGCGCACCAGTGGGGGACCCGGCGGAACTGAAGATCGGGCCGTGCAGACAGCGGACTCTCACTCCTACTCCTGGACCGGAATAAATCAGGCAGCGCTGCACCTCCCACAGGCCCGCGAGCTCCGCCCAGGCCGGCCAGAGGCGGACTCGGGGCGGGGCTCCGCAGCAGGGGTGATGGGGAGGGGGGACCCAGGGGTCCTCGCCTCCCGCCTCCTGCCCGGCCACGCCCGCCCGGCCTCCGGATTGGGGCTGGTGTGACCTAGCGCCCGGTCTAAACAGACCGGACAGGAAAGAGCGCAGATGGGGTTGTTTGGGTTTTAGTTGTTTTTTGTTTTTGTTTTTTTACTTTAGACTTCAATAGCTAAACCTTATGCATTAGTTTCCATACTAATGAAAACTGCAAGCACGATGAACCAGTTTCGCTTATCAGATTGGCAAGTAGCAAATGATGCGCACACTGTTAGCAGGAGGCTGTGGGGCACAGGCCCCAGCATGCATTGTTGGAGGGCGTGTCCATTGGTTCAGCTTCTCCAGGGAGCTACTTGGTAATCCCTGTCGAAGTGACAAGCGCTGAGCCCATGAGATTTAGCAATTCCTCGTGTAGGAATTCATCCTACCCACGTGGCCCTGGCTGGTTTGGCTCAGTGGATAGAGCGTCAGCCTGAGGACTGAAAGGTCCCGGGTTTGGATTCCGATCTAGGGGAGGTGCCCCGGGTGCTGGCTGGATCCCCAGTAGGGGGCGTGCAGGAGGCAGCCGGTCCATGATTCTCCCTCATCGTTGCTGTTTCTATCTCTGTCTCCCTCTCCCAAATCAATAAAAATATATTTGATGGGGGAAAAAAGAAACTCATATGCAAAATGATGTGCACACAAAGGGAGCATAGCACATCCTAGCAGCATCCTCGACATGGCTGCCTCCCACGCCAGGAAAACAGGAGCCGTCGCTGGACTGCCTCCACTGGCCCCAACGGCCGTCCCCTCGCTCCTCTCCGAAGGCTCCTCCGAGCGCCACCGGCGCCTGCCTCCCGCCCCTCCGCACGCTCCCAGCTGGCGGACACCTTGCTGCTGCGAAGCGCCGCGCACCAGGCCTCCGGTCCCCGCAGTGCCGCCCGCGGGCCGTTTCTGGTTCATTTGCATCCTTGAAGAGCATCTGCAGAAGAGGAAGGAAAAGATGGGTGTGAAAACTTATACTCAGAGCTCTCCTTCCCGTAGTCAGAAAATGCCTCGAAAGCTAATGATGGCCATTTCTCTGACATCACCATTCGTGTCCAGGACAAAATCTGCCGGCACATCAGGTGGCATTAGCAGTTTGCAGTGATTTTTTTTTCTCCGCACCAAACTTGTAGGCCAAGCAGAGGAGGAGGACAAGAATGTGTTGGAGGCCTAGCTGGTGTGGTTCAGTGGTTAGAGCGTAGGCCTGCGGACTGAAAGGCCCCGGGTTGGATTCCGGTCAAGGGCACATGCCTGGGTTGTGAGCTGGATCCCCAGTGTGGGGCGTGCAGGAGGCAGCCGACCCATGATTCTCTCTCATCATTGATGCTTCTATCTCTCTCGCCCTCTCTCTTCCTCTCTGAAATCAACAAATATATATATATATTTTTTTAAACTATCTCTGCCCTGGCCGGTTGGCTCAGTGGAAACAGCGTTGGCCTACGGACTAAAGGGTCCCAGGTTCGATTCTGGTCCAGGGCATGTACCTTGGTTGCAGACATATCCCCAGTGGGGGGTGTGCAGGAGGCAGCTGATGGATGTTTCTCTCTCATCGATGTTTCTAGCTCTCTATCCCTCTCCCTTCCTCTCTGTAAAAAATCAATCAAATATATTTTTTTAAAAAATCTCTAAGAGGCTGGTTTACAATTATCCGTCAACACTGTCCAACTCCATCAATGTAAAGAGGAGAGAAGAGGCCGCCCAGCCAGCCCTCCTCCTCTGCTTTCCAGCATTTGGGAGTGCAGACATCACATGAGCTTGAGCAGAACAGCGGCCCCACGCTCAACGCCTTTACACTCACAGCCTCCAAACGCACACCCTCTTTCCCAAAGCAACTGCTCGGGCGCACACATGATCTGTGAGCAAACATCCCTGCCCGGGCACCAAACAACCCGCTTTTGTTGACAAGCCAAAGGCCAAGGGCCAGGGGCTAGTGCTGGGGAATAAATATGCTCTCAGTTTCAAAAACGCAGAAGTGTTTTCTCACTGAAACCGAAAAGGTGGGTGGAATTCTGAGGTCCCTTTATGTGAATTTTCTTACTTCGGTTGGGGCTTCAATTAACCACTGTCCTCCCTGATGTCTGTGGCGGCTATCCCACCCTAATTTTCCCTCCTCTGACGCCTGAAGCCAGACGCGCACAACCCGCCAAAGGTCCCCTCGTCACAGCTGAGCGGCATCCTCATGTATCCTCTCAACCCACCAGCTGCTGCACAAGAGTTCGAGCTGGACCCGAGCCCCAGCTTCACATCTTACCTGTCCGATGACCCCTGCCCAGCTGCTTGTCGGGCACCTTTCTTTTCTTTTTATTTACTTTTTACTTTATTTTTTTTTTCTTAAGTTATTTTTATTGATTTCAGAGAGGAAGGGAGAAGGATAGAGAGAGATAGAAACATCAATGAGGAGAGAGAACCATTGATCAGCTGCCTCCTGCACGCCCCCTACTGGGGATCGAGCCCGCAACCCGGGCATGTGCCCTTGACCGGAATCGAACCTGAGACCCTTCAGTCCGCAGGGTGATGCTCTATCCACTGAGCCAAACTGGCTAGGGCTACTTTTTTTTTAATATATATTTTTTAATTGATTTTAGAAAGAAAGTGAGAGGGAGAGAGATAGAAACATCAATGATGAGAGAGAATCATTGATCGGATGCCTCCTGCACGCCCCTTATAGAGGATTGAGGCCGAAACCTGGTGTTAGGTTTAATCAAATAATTGAATTGAGCCCTAACCGGTTTGGCTCAGTGGAAAGAGCATCAGCCTGTGGACTGAAGGGTCCCAGGTTCAATTCCGGTCAGGGGCAGGTACCTTGGTTGCGGGTACATCCCCAGCATGTGCAGGAGGCAGCTGATCGATGTTTCTAACTCTCTATCTCTCTCCCTTCCTCTTTGTAAAAAATTAATAAAATATATTTTTTTAAAAATTGAATTGATACCCTTCCCCTGGGAACTGACCCTTAGGCCACTTCACAACGGACATTCCCTTTCACTTAGACCACATTCCATTTGTTAAGACCACATTCCACTTGCTAAAACCATTATCTCTCCCTTCTGTACCTTCCCAGGATCCAGACCTACACAGAGAATTCCCCGCCCAGAGAAAGCCCACCTAGAGTCCTTTAAAAACCTCAGACTCCCCTTCTTTGGTGGCTGGTGCCATTTTGGGGCTTACCCTGTTGCAGAAGACCAAAGAAAAACCCAGCAATGCTTTTAGAGAAAAGGGTGACACTGTTTATTTACACCGGCAGACTCAGGGAATAACTTTCCAAATCTGAGTAAAGTAACATGCAGGGGGCTTCTCTTTTATATCTTCCTGGGGTCTTTGTCCCGCAAATATGGATTATGCTTCCGGTCCTTTTCACGGGGTTTGCAAGAAGGCCCCCAGGGGTTGGGAGTCTCCAGGCCTTATCTGATGGTCTGGCCTGGTGCCAGCATTAATAACCCCCCTCTGGGGGCAGTGCACTGTTCACAGTGTTATGGCCTCTGTACCAGGTTCTGCATGACCCGTTTCTGGGAAAGAGGCAATGGCTTAATTATAGGTTATCAAGAATGTCCACTGGGCTTGCTAGCACGGATCCAGATCGCTAGGCCCCCAAATATCAGGGTTACATTGGAATTAGCCCTTTTTAGCCTACTCAAGCCCATCTGCTTTTCCAGGTGACCTAATCTATAATAATAAAAGTATAATATGCTAATTAGACCAGACAGCTAAATGACCTTCTGGATGTCATTCCAGATGTCCTTCTGAATGAAGCCACTGTGATGGGGGTCAAGGCAAAGGTGGTTAGGGGCAATCAGGCAGGCAGGTAGAGTGGTTAGGGACAATCAGGCAGGCAGGCGAGCCGTTAGGGTCATCAGGCAGGCAGGTAGAGGGGTTAGGGGCAATCTGGCAGGCAGGCGTGCAGTTTGGGGCATCAGGCAGGCAAGCGAGTGGTTAGGGGTGATAAGGCAGGCAGGCAGAGTGGTTAGGGGCGATTAGGCAGGCAGGCAGGCAGGTGAGCAGTTAGGAGCCAATGATCCCGGATTGCGAGAGGGATGTCCGTCTGCCGGTTTAGGCCTGATTGGGCCTAAACCAGCAGTTGCACATCCCCCGAGGGGTCCCAGATTGCAAGAGGGTGCAGGCCAGACTGAGGAACCCCCACCCCCGTGCACGAATTTTGCGCACTGGGCCTCTAGTAAATGCACAATTCTTGCCCTGTCTGGTTTGGCTCAGTGGATAGAGCGTCGGCCTACAGACTCAAGGGTCCCGGGTTCGATTCCAGTCAAGGGCATGTACCTTGGTTGCAGGCACATCCCCAGTAGGGGGTGTGCAGGAGGCAGCTGATTGATGTTTCTCTCCCATCGATGTTTCTAACTCTCTCTCCCTCTCCCTTCCTCTCTGTAAAAAATCAATAAAATCTATATGTGTTTTACAGAAACATTGATCAGCTGCCTCCTGTACACCCCCTACTGGGGATGTGCCCGAAACCAAGGTACATGCCCTTGACCGGAATCGAACCCGGGACCCTTCAGTCCGCAGGCCGACGCTCTATCCACTGAGCCAAACCGGTTTCGGCAATAAAATATATTTTTTTAAAAATGCATAATTCTTTACCCCTTTGGCCTCCTGTGTTCCTCCTTCAGCGACCCTAACATATGCCCTGACCAGGAATCGAACCGTGACCTTCTGGTTCATGGTTAGATGCTCAACCACTGAGCCACAACAGCTGGGCAGTCACCTTACTTTTCTTCCTTCAGAGTTTGTCTCCTTTCTTTCTTCCCTAGGGATTAATGGCACCAAGGGGCGTGGCCTCCCTGGCTCAGAAGGGTTCTAGCAGCCTGCACCTGCTGTGGACAAGAAACGCGCCCACACCTAGGCTGGGTGGGTACTCTCTCTACAGAGTAGAGAGGAAGTAAAAAAAAAAAAAAAAAAAAGGCCTTAAAACGATCTATTTTTATAGGGCCCAGTTCAAAGCCTTTCTAACCGGGCCAGCTGGACAGCTGGACATCCCATCATCTCACGCCTGAGTCCAGAACAAGGCCATTGCCAGAGAACATCAAGTCCTTTCCTGGAAGCGGAATACAGGAAGGCCTGGAGCAAGAACCCAAGCTGGGCAGGGTGGTGGGCGCGGTGTCAGTAAAATGTAGGCCAGGAGAGCTGGTCATTGGCAAACCCCATCAGCACTACCATCGCCAGCACCAGCCTCTCCAGTTCCTCCCCAATTCTCATCCCTCAGCTGGACACGAGACAGGGTCGTAAGAAGCTAGGAGAGCCCTAGCTGGTTTGGCTCAGTGGATAGAATGTCGGCCTGAAGACTGAAGGGTCCCAGGTTCGAATCCGGTCAAGGGCACAGGCCCGGGTTTCGGGCTCGATCCCCGGTTGGGGGGTGTACATGAGGCAGCCGATCAATGATTCTCTGCCATCATTGTTGTTTCTCTCTCTCTCTCCCTTTCTCTCTGAAATCAATAAAAATACATTTAAAAAAAAAAAAAAAAGAAGCTAGGAGAATTCCTGGGCACGTGGAATGGGGAAACTGAGATAGAGAGCTGAACAGACCAGTCCAGCAATTTACAGCCAGATAGTAAATCGCCAGGCCTTATCTTCCCTAAGCAAAGACGCTTAGGAGCAGATGTTTACACGTTCCAGATGGTGCCCGGGCAGGATGCTGAGTCCTTCCTTTGTGGTGCTGTCCCCAGCTTTCATAAACACGCTCTCCGAGTCACCTGGACTCGTGCTGTGAGATCCTTCCTGTGTGAAGTCAAGAACCCACACACGACAGGCCGGCCCTGGGCCTGTGCCTTTCCCACGGACAGAAGGAACTCTCCTCAAGGATCTGGGAGCCTTTCCCACGAAAAGATCCCCACCCAGTTTGGGAGCTGGATGTCTGTCTCGTACTCGCTGTGTCCTCCCCTCCCTCCCTTTTCAAGCCAGCAGCCCCAGGAGAACCTGTCAGACATGCATTTTCTCCATTCCTTTCAAGAAAAAGTCACCCTCTCGCTCTGGACAGTTTGGCTCAGTGGGTAGAGCATCGGCCTGTGGACTGAAAGGTCCCGGGTTCTATTCCGGTCAAGGGAAAGTACCTCAGTTGCAGGGTTCCCCGGCCCTAGTTGGGGCGTGTGCAGAAAGCAACCAATCGACGTGTTTCTCTCACATCGATGTTTCTCTCTGTCTCTCCCTCTCCCTTCCGTTCTCTCTAAAAATCAATGGGAAAATATCCTTGGCTGAGGATTAATGAACAAACAAAAAAGTCACCCTCTCAATGAATTGAGTTGCAAACTTAAAAATTCATAACTTCTAGCCCGGCTGGTGTGGCTCAGTAGTTGAGCATCAACCTATGAACCAGAAGGTCACAGTTCGATTCCCGGTCAAGGGCACATGCCTGGGTTGCGGGCTCGATCCTCAGTTGGGGGGTGTACATGAGGCAGCCAATCAATGATTCTCTCTCATCATTGATGTTTCTCTCGCTCTCTCTCTCTCTCTCTTTCTCTCTCTCTCTCCCCCCCCCCCCCCTGAAATCAATAAAAACATATATTTTTTAAAAATTATAACTTCTTGCTCCAAACCTACTTCTCTGTGGCTCTGGCCTCGAAGCCTCTTAGAACTGGACTCCTGGGCCCTAGCCGATGTCTGATGAACTTTTGCAAAGTTGCTGGTGAACAGGTTGGTGGGCCCAGCCTTTGCCAGATTCCAAATGTGCCACTGAGCCAGAGGGAGCCCAGCTCGGCTACAGGGGGGACCTCCTCAACCGAAAGGGGAATTTGGCTTCACCTCCTGCCCCAATCCCTGTGCCTCAAACCCTATGTAATCCAGCAACAGCCTCCTTACCATGTTCATTCATTCATTCCAAAATATTCATTGAGCCCTAGCCAGTTTGGCTCAGTGGATAGCGTATTGGCCTGTGGACTGAAGGGTCTCACGTTTGATTTCAGCTAATGGCACATGCCCGGGTTGTGGGTTCCATGATTCTCTCTCATTATTGATGTTTCTATCTCTCTCTCTCCCCCTCTCCCTTCCTCTCTGAAATCAATAAAAATATCTTAAAAATATATATTCACTAAGCCACTGCCAAACTGTGCGGTGCAAGGACCCTTTTAGAAGCCCAGAGTTGGTATAAAGAATATTTGAAGCCGGAGACATTTGAACTTCAACAGATACAAAAAGAAGCCTCTGGAAACTTGCCTCTCTGACCACAATCAGAAACTTCTGAGAAATTAGGACCGCCATCAATTCCCTCTTCGGGGTGGGTCTACTCCCAGGAAAGGGAGTGAGAGTAACCCTATAGTAAATCCCGTCTCTGGACGAGTTTCCTGGCCCTGAAGGAGACAGAAAGGCCAGTCGTACCTTTATTTTTATTTTTTTAATTTTTTAAATATATTTTATTGATTTTTTACAGAGAAGAAGGGAGAGGGACAGAGTTAGAAACATCGATCAGCTGCCTCCTGCACGACCCCCACTGGGGATGTGCCCACAACCCAGGTACATGCCCTTGACTGGAATCAAACCTGGGACCCTTGAGTCCACAGGCCGACGCTCTATCCACTGAGCCACACCGGTCAGGGCACCAGTCGTATCTTTAGAGACGCAAACATTATCACATTCCCATGTCTTCTCTTGTTCTCCTAGGAAAGCACATTTGTTCTTACCATAGAAGCTTTTTTTTTTTTTAATCCTCACCCAAGGATATTTTTCCATTGTTATTTAGAGAGAGTGGAAGAGAGAGGGAGGGACAGAGAGAAGCATCGATGTGAGAGGAACACATCGATTGGTTGCCTCCTGCAGGAGCCCCAACCAGGGCCGAGGTCGGGGAGGAGCCTGCAACCGAGGTACGTGCCCTTGACCGGAATCGAACCCGGGACCTTTCAGTCCGCAGGCCGACGCTCTATCCAGTGAGCCACACTGGCTAGGGCCCATAGAAGCTCTTTATTCCCCTTCCCTTTCCCCAGCTAAATTAGATAAATAAGCCCCTAATTCTCACCCCCGCTTGGAGTTAATCATCATTAAGCAAGCCTGTGTGCAAATAAATGATGGACATATGCTACATGCTACATATGCTATATGTAAAAGTTGCAGTGGGCCAAACGAAGGCCAGGTGATGTCACTGTGAAGTCTTCGGAATAGTGAATGTGGGAGGAATAACTATGTAATAACATGTGTGGCACATATTCTTATAGAGAGATGCCCAACTTAAAAACACGTGCTCTGTAGCCATCAGTGCCATTTTGAGGGCAATTCAGTGGTAACGAAATAATAACATCCATCATAGTAAATTGATGGTATTATTTAGAATTTTGCAGTTTGTGTCAAATTTCTAACTTTGTTAAGAGCTATAAATATCCAACTTTCATTCCTAGTTTGTTTTACACATATTTAACTCTCTTGTTAGTCTTTTGTAACTTTAATTCACAGGCCCTCAGATACAGAACCTAAGAGGGTAGAGGAAATGTTTTTGTTTTTTTTTTCTTTCCCAACAATGGTTTGTACTAAATCTTGTTTTACCCTCCAGTTCAGCGCAGGGCCTGGAGCCCCTACTGACGTCACCTACCATTCCCAACCTTTTGACCCTAAGATATTAAACCCTTCTCACAGGACCCGTGGGGGTGTTGTTGTGCCCAGATTTCGTGATCCCCAAAGACCACCAGGGAGCCGAGTCCGATGCAATAGCAAAGAGCCTTTATTTGAGCTAGCCAGGTGACTGCTCTGCCATTCTCCATGCAGGGAGTCCAGAGAGCAGCCTCCGCTACCCTTTGTGCAGGACCACTTTTAAGCACATTAACCACATCCTGTTCTTGCAGAGCAAGTAACCCTAGACAAAACAGTTTTTCCCAAGCAATGTCAGAGTCATGCCATTGACGACCATGGTATTTACAGGGTCATCTTGTTCTTCAGAAAGCTGACAGTGTTCTATGAAAGAAGGCCTACGTGCTGGGAAGGGGCCATGAGACCGTATCTCAAGGCCTGGCCTGGTGTCAGCACTGACAACTCTATCTGGGGCATAGTCCACGGCCTCAGTAGTGCTCAAAAATTCCCACTCTCCAACATTCCCCACTGGTTTTATGTACTTGAGTCAAATCATTGACTCTTTTGGGTCATTGTTGGTGAGGGAGTTATATTGACCCATGGGGACTATAAGCTTGACAGAATTAATTCCCTGCTGAATAAAGTCAGTGGGCCTGTTCACAAGATAAAGTCCTAGAATGAGAGCCAGGACCAATCCCCAGAGGGTCCGAAAAGTCCTGGACTCTATTTTGCCTAGGCTGTCTTAAGCCAGGTGTGATGAAGCCATGTTGCGATCCTATCGACCTTGACTGCCGTGGAGGTGGTCCTTTCCAGGTAGGAGTCAGTCCTTGCGTGGCAAATTTCTTTATCCAAACAGTCACCAGGGTGGAAGGATGGACCGGATCAGACATGCTTCTGGACTGCTTTCTGGGCGGACTATAAAGCCTGTAAGAACTTGAGTAAAGATTGGTTATGTATTTCAGCTTTTCTAGATTGGGTTTCCATGTAAGCTGGTGAGGTGGGTAGGTCAGGGTTTGGAAGAGTCACTAGAATCTGTAATGGCCCCACTGATTTTAGGGCTTCATCTGCTCTTGCTTCTGGGGAGTCCCCTTGTCTCACATAGGTAGAGATGGAAAGACTTAATTACATCTGGTAGTTCTAGTTGGCCCATCGTCCTTGCTCTGCTCATATCTGTCTAACTGCCTAGTATATTACCTCAAGGATCCTGGCTCTGAATTCTTTTAGGGAAAATGGACGTCGGTGGGCTCTTCTAGCTACTTCCTGCTGAGGCGGGTCAGAAGTTTCTCTCAGAGCCAAGAGATCCTTGCTATCTGTCAGAGGGACAATGAGGCCTGGGCACAGAAGGAGGTGGGCTTATGACCTGGTGGAGACAAACTGTAGATTTCTTTTCCTCTTCCTGGATCAATTTCCTTACAACATTTCTCTTCTCCTTCTTATTACATGCACAATCCTTCTTAATTTTATACTTCTAAATTAGCCTTTAAACCTTCTTTCTATGTCCTTTAAAAATGCATAACTATGCCTCAGACCTTCTATTCAGTATTCCTTATTCTTTGAAACCTCAATCATTTAAACAGCCAGAATTTCTATCCACTGTGTTCTGCCAGCATAGTTCAGATAAGTAAGAAACTAAGGACGCCAGCAGAGCGGGTTGTACCCAGCAAAATCAACAAAAACCTATCTCTCCCTGCTCTCCCCGCTGACACGCCCCCCTTTTCTGCATTAACCATTTACTCTGTCCTTAGCAGGGGACATAAGGCAAGCGGTCTAAGATCCTGTATAACCAGGCTTTTTACACTTAAGGAACAGCTGCTCTCCCTCCCAGATTTTCCCTTCTTTATTCTAAGGCCCCAGAAGATCTCAACCTTCACCACTTCTGATATCTCCAATTATCTCCCTGTCCGGCAGCCTAGGGCTTCTCTATCTCAGCAGGCTGAGAGTGAATTCCACCGCCTCTACCCTTTCACATACCTGCTCTGGAGCAGTTTTCGGCTCTTTTCCTCCCCCCCGGGGACCCACTGTAAATCTATCAGGAAGGGCAGGCAGGTCGCAGTTCTCAGGACCACATGATTCTCTGTTTGCTAGCAGGGCTGAAAAAGGCAGCCTACAAAGCAGTTAATTATGACTAATCTTAACCCAACAAGCCTCTGTTTAAACTTCTCTGGATTGGCAATCTTTAAAGTAACCCTAGAATTGCAAAATTATAAACTAACACAGCAAAATTATAAATCAAGGAAAAGCAATTAAAAGTTCTCTACTGTCTTCCCTCTAAAGCAGGGAGGTGCACTGTCTTTAAACAAATTAAACAACATAAAGAGATAACAAATACTCTCATGTGTAGCCAGATGGCACAAAGTAACTTTCACTTCACACAGACCAGTTAATGAGCAGATAATTATGCCAAGACAGACAAACATCCATACTCACACTCTCTTAGTAGACTATCCCAAACTGGAGCTGAGCAAAAGTCAACAGAATAAAACAGAGAAACACAAACACAGACAAACAAAGGCACCCAAGAACAGCCTTCCAACCCTGCGAAAGCAGAACCGAAAGCTGGACGACAGCCTCACGCCTCGTCCCTCCAGTGAGGGGATTCCACATCCCTTGAGGGTCGGAATGTCTTCCGAGTCCTCTGGCCCTTGGTCCACCAGTGTATCCACCTAGACCGCTTCGGGCACTACCAGAAAGTGAGGGGATTCCACGTCCCTCCAGAAATGAGCTCACACAGAACACACAAACACAGAGTCACAGAGATACCTACCGCAGTCAGTCAGACTCTCCAGGTCAGGGGTCCCTTGGGGGTCTTGGGGATCCCGGACGAGCCCCCCCCAAATGTTGTGCCCAGATTTCGTGATCCCCAAAGACCACCAGGGAGCCGAGTCCGATGCAATAGCAAAGAGCCTTTATTTGAGCTAGCCAGGTGACTGCTCTGCCATTCTCCATGCAGGGAGTCCAGAGAGCAGCCTCCGCTACCCTTTGTGCAGGACCACTTTTAAGCACATTAACCACATCCTGTTCTTGCAGAGCAAGTAACCCTAGACAAAACAGTTTTTCCCAAGCAATGTCAGAGTCATGCCATTGACGACCATGTTATTTACAGGGTCATCTTGTTCTTCAGAAAGCTGACAGTGTTCTATGAAAGAAGGCCTACGTGCTGGGAAGGGGCCATGAGACCGTATCTCAAGGCCTGGCCTGGTGTCAGCACTGACAACTCTATCTGGGGCATAGTCCATGGCCTCAGTAGTGCTCAAAAATTCCCACTCTCCAACAGTGTCTCCGGTCCTAGCCTTGCTCCCCGCGGTGCTGTCCAAGGTTCTACCAACCTCAGCAGAGGAATTCCCTGGGACAGGGGCCTTCCGCCAGAATCCACTCCTTCCCCAGCACATCCACAGGTCAAAGATATTTGTCTCCTTTCTTTTTTTTTCTTTTAATATATGTTTATTGATTTCAGAAAGGAAGGGAGAAGGCGAGAGCGATAGGAACATCAGTGATGTGGACCAAAGGGGGCCACGTGCTAACCTGACAAGCTCAGGGAAGGCCTGCATGGCGGTTGTGCAAACTCAAAGACCTAATGTAACCACAAAGGATGGTCTGAAAATTAAATATTTAAGGACAAACAGGTTATAGTGGGTAGTCATATCCTAGGCCGGTGTTTTCCCTGGCAAAGATCAACTTAGATCTTTACTGAGCCCATTTGTCTTTTTGCCTCTTAAGAGAACATTACCTGTGAAATGCCTGGGTAACTTTGTAACTTCCCCTTTTCCAGACCCCTCAGGGCACAGCAGATGGCGCCAGGACATCCCCTCATTGTTATCATGTTAATCATCAACTGTTCACTGTGTTAAACTACCCAGTATTCATCTATGTAGCATATGTCCATCATCTTGTTACAGAAAACCGGAAGGATCAAACAATGCAGGAGGGTTTGGAGTCACACTTTATTCACCGTGGTGGGCTGAGAGAAAACGAATTCAAATTCTAAGCAAAGCTACAAGCAGGACTTCCCTTTTCATTAAGAACCCAATTAGTGGTTCTCTCGCTGCTGGCTTTGAAAACAAACACACTTCTAAAAATTATGGGCACATCTAGTCTCTGGCCTACCAGGTCAGACAGCTAAGTTTATCGTCCTCATTATTCAAGCAGGCTAAAGCGGGCTAGAAAGCAAAGTTATGTTTTAGAATAAGAGGCCGTCTTAAGAAAAACAGCAGAGAATTCCAAATAGCAGTTTTTACAAAATAGGGGTTAGCCTTCCCAATTTCACGTTTTATCCAATCCCAGAGGTTTCCCCGTTTTGCTTTATCCCACCTCCTTAATCTATCACCAATGAATTTCATGTCACCCACCTACGTCCCTTTCCTTTGATTGCAATGTGTAAATACAGACGTAACCCTCCATTCTCCGGAGCATCATCTCAATTCCTTGAGGTTCTGCTTCCCAGCATAAGGAGACAGTTTGGCTCAAATAGACTCACAAAAATTCTTAACAGGTTTCAATGGTTTTTACAGTAACAAGATGAGAGAGCATCACTGATGGGCTGCCTCCTGCACGCTTCCTACCGGGGATCGAGCCTGCAATCCTGGCATGTGCCCTGACCAGTGTAAGGTTTGAGACGACGCAGGAGACAAGACACAGAGAGTCCAGGCGATTAGAAAGGGGGAGTTTTAATCTTGCGCTCCCGGGCAAAACTTGCTGGTCCGAGGGTGGGCCAGGGAAGTTCGTGCCAAAAAGGGGCTGAACCCGGCCACTCTCCTTCCTGCTGCCTCCACCCAACCTGCGGCAACGCACTCCTGCCCTGATGTAGTCGAGGCCCTCACTCAACCTCGGGCGGGACTCTCAGATCTTCCTCTCCCTAATCCTGACTTAACTCTTTGTGGATGGAAGCTCGTGCCTAGACCCCCAGGGACGTCGGAAAGGCTCCTATGCAGTAGTAACACTTGAGCGGACCCTGGAGGCGGCCCGGCTCCCAGAGGATACCACCTCTCAAAAGGCTGAGCTCATTGCGCTGACCAGGGCCCTGCATCTGGCCAAAGGGAGGAGGGTAAACATATATACAGACTCCAAATATTCCTTTCTTATAGCCCATTGCCACGCGGTCATTTGGAGGGAGAGGGGCTTTCTCTCCACTAAAGGCTCACCTGTTATCAACGCGAGACTCATAACCGGCTTACTTGATGCCTTACAGCTTCCCTCCCAGGTAGCCATCGTGCACTGCCGAGGCCATCAGACTGACTCCTCGATGGTTACGCGGGGAAACGCCCGAGCAGACGCGGTGGCCAGAGGCTTAACTCAGGGTGAAGGGTCCCCAGCCCCGGTCCTGTTCCTTCCCCTTCCCTCCATTACCCCTCAGTATACAGAAGAAGAAAAAAATAAACTCCTACAACGGGGAGGCTCTTCTGGTCCTGAGGGATGGATCTTCATAAATAACAAGATCGCCCTTCCCAAGGCTCAGGTAGGGGCCATTGCCCAACAGGTCCACCGGTCATTGCACATTGGGCCGCTGGCACTTTGGAGGTTCCTCGAACCCCTCTTCACCTCACCCACACTGCGAGAGGCAGTCACGAGTGCCTGCTCCTCCTGCTCCACGTGTGTAGCTGTCTCACCCCAGGGAGGAATGCACCCCAACTTTCCTACCCATCAAATGAGGGGACACCTCCCAGGGCAGGACTGGCAGGTAGACTTCACCCATATGCCTCCCCACAAGAAGACCAAATACCTGCTTACCATGGTAGACACCCTGACAGGGTGGGTAGAGGCCTTCCCTACCCGCAAGGAAACTGCTGAGGTTGTGGCTGAGACCCTAATAACACACATAATCCCTAGGTTCAGCCTCCCCACCTCCATACAATCAGACAACGGCCCAGCTTTTATATCAAGGGTCATTCAGCAGGTCAGCACCTCACTTGGCATCCCCTGGAAACTGCACATACCCTACCACCCACAATCATCGGGTAAGGTCGAGAGGGCCAACGGCCTCCTTAAAGACCATCTAACTAAACTCTTTCTAGAAATTCGCAGCTCCTGGCCGGACCTCCTGCCCATGGCCCTGACCAGAATCCGGGCTACACCAAGGAGCCCCACCTTCTTAAGCCCTTTTGAACTCCTATATGGGAGACCCTTCTTGCTCAACCACTGTCTCCCTACTGACCCTCCTCTCCTGGCTACTTATCTTCCATACCTGTCTTTACTCAGGCAGCTACTCCGGGAACACGCTGACAGGTTTTTGCCCAGGCCAGAACCAGCGAACCAAGGCTCCCGAGGACCAGACCTCCAGACGGGGGACTGAGTCCTCCTTAAGAATCTACATCCCAAGGCCTTGGAGCCCAGGTGGACGGGACCTCACACAGTAATCCTCACAACCCCCACCGCGGCCAAACTACTTGGCGATCCATCGTGGCACCACCTCTCCAGACTCAAGAGGACCCCGGAGCAGCATGACTTCTATAAATGTGAGGTGTTGGGCCCCCCTAAGGTCCACCTTAGCCGCCCTCCTCCTCCTCCTTCTCCTCCTGGCCCTGGGCAACTTACACCCACCCCCACCTGCTTATGTGTGGAGGTTCAAGGTCTGTGAAACCAATGACCAGGACAGTACACAAGTC
Organism: Corynorhinus townsendii; assembly: GCA_026230045.1. Classification (NCBI taxonomy): domain Eukaryota; kingdom Metazoa; phylum Chordata; class Mammalia; order Chiroptera; family Vespertilionidae; genus Corynorhinus; species Corynorhinus townsendii. The sequence goes on from JAPDVU010000017.1 coordinate 7,447,599, forward strand.
ACCCGGCAGGTGGGATCTCAGGACTGCCCTCTGGTCAGATGCCAGGCAGAGATCCTGATTGCTGTCGACCTCCAGTCAGTGTCCAACAGTGGCCGACCATATGCTTGTTTTGCTTATGACCAACGGAACCCAGACAGGTGTAATCGAGACGTCAACACCTATGGGGGTTGCCGCTGGTCAGGCTGTGTCATCCATGATGCCTACAATGAGGTCAGGTCTGGCCCCTTTTTCTGGAAGGACGGGACCTTCTACATCAGGGTCCGGGACCCCTGGGACCAGCGGTGGGTTGCGGGCGTTATGGGAAAACTATATGGGAGTGGTTGGAGCTCGACCCCTTCAGGGACCATCTACATCTCCCGGGAATATGTCATGGCCCAGGAGGCCCAAATCCAGGTCTCTAACAGCATCCTACAGGCTGAACATTCCCTTAAAGGGAAGCTGCCTGATTCCCCCCGGGTAGAAGTCCTGTCTTCTTGGCTCCAACTTATCCAACACACTCTACTATTCCTTAACGAGACCCGCACCCTGCCCAATGTCTCGCACTGCTTTCTTTGTGTCTCTCTCCAAAGACCTTTGCTGGCTGCTGTCCCACTCATGACTCCTCCAGGAACCCAGGGACACGGTGGATGTCAGCCTCCCCTGGCTGGCATTCCCCTCTGGGAACCCGAAACTCCAGAACCCACCTTGCCCCCACGGATATGCTACCAGACCAGCAACCCAGTAACTGTGGGACGGGTCACCTGGAACTGTACCCAAAACCACACTGCAGCCAGTCCCACAAAGGCCAGCCCGGGTACCTTCTTTTGGTGCAATGGCACCTTAAGCAACTGCATAAACTCCTCTGACCCTGGGCCTTGCTTCGTGGTCACAGTAGTTCCCCAACTAACCTTGTATGGAGAGTCGGAGCTTGCCTGGTTGCTCCCTTCATCCCACCCCCAGGCCCGCCGGGCCGCCTTCCTCCCTGTCATGTTGGGGGTAAGTATTGCTACCTCGATAGGCCTAGCTGGAGGGGCTCTCGGGAACAGCATAATCTCTGCTCAGGATTTCAATGACAAACTCCAGATAGCCTTGGAATCTACTACTGCCTCCTTAGCCTCCCTGCAGCGGCAAGTAACATTGGTAACCCAAATAGCCCTGCAGAACCAACGGGCCCTAGACCTTCTTACTGCGGAAAAAGGAGGAACCTGCATGTCCCTTCAAAAAGAATGCTGCTACTACATCAACGAGTCCGGAGTGGTGGAACAGAACGTGCAGACCCTAAGCTGAGTAAAGAATTACGTGCAAGACACTCCTGGGACAACTCTTTTCGGCTGGCTCCAAAGCCCTTTAGCGACCTGGATCCTGCCCCTGATAGGGCCCCTAATTCTCATCTGTGTCTTTTTTTCCCTAGCTCCCTGCCTCCTCAAATTCATCCACTCCCGGATCGCGGAAATGTCTCGGGTGACTGCAAACCAGCTCCTGCTCCACCCCTACACTCGGCTGCCCTCCGACCTGCCTCTGCCTGACCCTGGCCTTTAACATCCCCCACCCTCTTCGCCCCTGGTCAGCAGGAAGTAGCCAGGATGATTTCGGCGCCCCCTATCACCAAAAGGCCGGGATGTTAGGTCGAGGCAGGGAAATCCAGAGCCTATGCATGCATCTGCAAGGTAGATGGTGGCAGAGATAACTGGCGCCTTCCTAGACCTCTGGCCCGAGGCGGAATTCCACATCTCTCATGCCCTCCGCCCTCCCCTCACTAAACAGCTGTATAAAAGAAGTGCCTGCGCCCCTTTTTGGCGCGAACTTCCCTGGCCCACCCTCGGACCAGCGAATTTCGCCCGGGAGCGCAAGATTAAACCCCCCCTTTCTAATCACCTGGACTCTCTGTGTGTTGTATCCTGCGTCGTCACAAACCTTACAGCCAGGAATCGAATTGTGATCCCCGTGGTTCAGAGGTCGACACTCAACCACTGAGCCACACCGACCGGGCAAAAGTTGTTTGTCTTTCTTTAAGAATTTCATTTCTAGAGTCCATCGTTGTCTTTGTAGAATCTAGAATGCAGAGTAATGCTCTGGAGCAAGCCTGTCAAACTCAAAGGCGAACACGGGCCAAATAAACGAGGCAGGTGGCCCGCGGGTTGTGAGTTTGACATGCTTGCCCTGGGGGCTTCTGCCAGACGGTGCTGGTCTTTGGCCAGGAGGGAGCTTTGGCACACCAAGTCCAGACCCTTCCAAGTCTCCCCAGCAGAAAAGCCTCATTTCTCCAAGAATCCAGCTCAGCATTGCTGAATGAAATCCGCCCACATTTCCAAAGATCCGCTCTCAGAAAGAGTCTCGCCTAACCCTTCAGGACAGGGCTCTAGGAGCAAGGCTGCCTCAGATACAGAGTTCATACTTCACACCCTGCTCCCCCACCTCCCGGGGCCTGCCAGAAAGGGTGCCAAGGAGCCAGACCCTTAAAGGCTGCTTCTCTCAGCCACACACACACAAGGAACCGGCGGAAGCTTTGAAATGACTACTTGTAAAGGCGCGATCAAATTCTTAGCCCCGGGCAGCCCTCTGCCCCACTCTGCCCCTGATTGGCAGGGGGGCGGGGGAGGACATTCTTCCGGGATCTTTGTGTTTGAGGATGTGAAGTTGAGATGTGGGAGCAAGTTGACGCATACAGATAGGGAGATACATATGCAAATCCTCCCAGGCCATGGGAATGGGGGCGCTCTCTTGGGGGCAGACTCCAGGAGGAGGCAGAAGGTCTGTGTTTGCACCTATGAGCTCCGCAACGGTGCCCTCTGTTTAGGGTCATATTCCTCCTTCGGTGACCCTAACACCCTCCCTCACCTCTGTCCCGCAGCCACCGCGACTACTGAAAGGCCAAAGGGCAGGAAGGGACTGCCCGCGGAAAAAAAGAATCTTGATGAGTTCATTTGGTCCTAACTGAACATTGCTGCTGGGGAGCAAAATCTCAACGGATTGAGAAAGGTTCGCCATTCTCTGGCATATTTTATACATTGTAATCAAAAGGGAAAGCAGAAGGGGTTTTTTTTTTACATGGTATCCATTGGAGATAGATTTGGGAGGCACGAGAAAGCAGAGAGGGGGCGGTGAGGAGAATGTGGGATTGCATAAAAAGTAAACAAACAAATAGATACTTCTTCTACATAACAATGAGGGCCTCTGTAGTCTCTGCTCGGGTGGGCGATTGGATAAAGGAAATTACATCGACATTCCGCAGGTAGTTATCTTAGGGCAAAAGGACAATAGGCTCAGTTAAGGTAAAGATCAACCTTTAAGTCCAGCCAGGTGTGGCTCAGCAGTTGAGCATGGACCCAGGAATCAAGAGATCACGGTTCAATTCCCCGGGCTGCAGGCTCAATTCCCAGTGTGGAGCCTGCAGGAGGCAGCTGATCAATGATTCTCTCTCATCATTGATATTTCTAGCTCCCTCTCCCTTCTTCTCTGAAATCAATAATATATATTGATTGGGGGAAAACATATTTTTGGGGGGAGGGCGGGAATCGACCTTTATGAGGGAAGATACTGGCCTAGGAGGTGACCTGCATGACTCGCTTTTAGTTAGAAAGTTTTAATTTCAGCCTTAGCCGGTTTGGCTCAGTGGATAGAGCATTGGCCTGCAGACTGAAGGGTCCCGGGTTCCATGCTGGTCAAGGGCACGTGCCCAGGTTGAGGGCTCAATCCCCAGTAGGGGGCGTGCAGGAAGCAGCCAATCCATGATTCTCATCATTGATGTTTCTCTCTCTCTCTCTCTCCCTCTCCCTTCCTCTCTGAAATCAATACAAATACATAATTTTTTTTTTTTTTAAAGAGGCTCAGGTCTTTCAGATTCATCAAGGGGAAAGTCAACAGGGCAGCAGATCTTTCTCATCACCTCCCTGAGAGCATGACTTTGCTACATTATTAGGCCAGAAGGCCTCTTTCCTCCTGGGATGGGAAAGGAAATAAAACGGGAAGCTATACAAAAAAAAATACATGGCTCAGCGGTTGAGTGTTGACCCAGAAACCCAGAGGTCCCGGCTTCAATTCCTGATCAGGGCACCTGCCTTGGTTGCAGGCTCGATCCCCAGTAAGGATGTGTGCAGGAGGCAGCCGATCGATGATGTTCCTGTCTCATCGATGTTTCTATCTTTCCCTCTCTCTGTAAAAATCAATCAAAACATATTTAAAACACACACACACACACACACAAATTACACCTCTCAAATTACAAGCCACAGTCGATCCAGATTACTTATCTGTGCTTGCAAAGTGGCCCCCGAAAGTACAGGAGAGTTAACAATTAACTAGTTAGCATGAAATTCTCCATCCCTGGGGCTGGGCATTCAGTATCTGCCAGGCCTGGTGCGGAATGCCACAGGCGCATCCAGGTGACCAGATGGACCTTGAAGCCCAGCGGGGCAGCGACCCCCATCTAGGGGCTAACTAGGCAGACGTGATCAGGGCGCCGTGAGGGGCTCTAAGCTAAGACCACTGGCTCTCAGAGACAGTGCAAACACCTGGAGTTGCATAGCTCACCCTCCTTGCGTCTCTGCACGTGCCTTCCTGCAGCAGCGCTCATGCTTTCCCGAGCCGGGGTCTCCGTCTGAAAACCCATGTCCTCCCTGAAGGAGCAAGCGCAGGCTCTCTTGTTGCTTAACTTCCATGACGAATGTGGGGAGAGGGGCGTTCTCCCAGAGCCCTCTGCCTTACCATGGCAGCCTTCTGCTTCCCCAGCACCTCCCAACTCCTGTCCTGGATGCCCCTCTCCAAGGCCAGGTTTAGGGGCTTACTTCTCCCAGTCATCGCGAAGCCTCTTCTCACCCCGCAGTAGGCCCCTCTATTTATTTTTTAATTTAAATTCTTTATTGCTTAAAGTATTACAGATGTCTCCTTGTCCCCTCATTGACCATTCCCCAGCCGCTCCCTCCCCTCCCCCTCCCCCCCCAGCCCCTCTATTTCTGCTCTTCCAGCAAAATTTCTCTGCGATTGGAGACTTGGCCGTAGCCTTGTTCTCTCCCGGCTTCATTTGGGCACCCTCACCTTCAAATCACCTTATTCGGTTTGTGAACCCGAGAAGACAGATTCATTTGACGTGAACCTCCAGACGGAACTCATCTGCTGAGATGGACTCCTCCGTGGTCGACTGAGGGCCCAAGTTCTATACATAATGAGAACCTAGACGGGGGCTTCTCACCTCTTCTGTGACGGAACCCTGGCTTTCCCGCCCCTTGTCTGCTTGCTCATGTCCCTTTAAGTCAACTCACATGGGCAGTTCCTGGTTCTGTCGTTTTTATTTATTTTTTAATCCTCACCTGAGGATATTTTTCCATTGATTTTTAGAGAGAGGGAAAGACAGAGTGCGATATCCATGTGAGAGAAACATATTGATTGCTTGCAATCGAGTTACGTGCCCTTGACCGGAATCAAACGTGGGACCCTGCCCTCTGCAGGTCAACGCTCTATCCACTGAGCCAAACTGGCTAGGACTTTGGTTCTGTCTTTTGACCAATGGGCTTTGAGGTGTCGTGGCCAATCAGAGCTGCACTACTATATCCTCATTTGCATCGAAACCGGACCTAACTGCTCCCTCTGACCAATCAGATCGCGTAATGCTGACCAACGGGGACTGCGCAACGCCTCCTTTACGTACCTACGTAAACCGTAAACCGGAACCTGGGTGGGAAGTTTCTCTATAAATGGCAACCACCCCTTCCGGTGAGGGAGTGCAGGGTGGGTTTCTGCCACAGGCGTGTTTTCTTTTTCTTTCTTTTTTTTAAAATATATTTTATCGATTTTTTACAGAGAGGAAGGGAGAAAGATAGAGTTAGAAACATCCATCAGCTGCCTCCTGCACGCCCCCTACTGGGGATGTGCCTGCACCCAAGGACATGCCCTTGACCGGAATCGAACCTGGGACCTTTCAGTCCGCAGGCCCACCCTCTATCCGCGGAGCCACACCGGACCTTTCGGCAAGGCCCTGTTTTCTCACGTTGCAAACTGTTCACCGGAATAATAAGGCCTCGGTCATTTAATATTCTTTGTGGGGAATTTTTGTTGACGGTGCCCATGTCACAGTGGGAGCGTGAGGTGCAGAGAAACCTCCCGCTTGCTGTGGGCTCAGGGCGCCTTGCCCTGGAGGCCAGGCCCTGAGAACGAACAGGGTTAGTCCTGGTTTGGGACCCCGTCCTCCTGGGAAGGAATGTCGTCGGAGCTGACAGCCGAGGGCAGCTCCCCGGCTCCCTCCCCGCGCTCCCCTCAGCCAGGGAGCGAGCGCAGACTGGGAGAAGACACTCACAGGGGAAGCACCAGAAGCGGAAGGAGAAGCTGCCTGCAGTCCACCGCCCGCCCCCCCCCCCCCCCAACCTTCCAGGCCCTGGAGGAGAGCAGGTGACAGGTAGGCCACAAATGGCGCCCTCTATAGGGAAAAGCAAACATAATACATTTAACCGGTGGGTGGGTGGGTGGGTGGGTGTCAAATGTTTACCTCTCCCTTAAAAATTTTAAATTCGGGGTTTTGCCCATAATAAGACTTATCACCAGCCCCCCCTTTTTTTTTTTTACCTATTACTGAACGTCTCCTTTTTTTTTAATTAATTAATTAATTTTTGGTTAATCCTCCCCCAAGGATATTTTCCCATTGATTTTTTTTAAGGGAGAGTGGAAGAGAGAGGGAAAGAAAGAGAGAAACACACTGATTGGTTGCCTCCTGCATGAGCCCAGACCAGGGCCCATGCTGGGGAGGAGCCTGCAACCCAGGTATGTGCCCTTGACCGGAATCCAACCCGGGACCCTTCAGTCTACATGCCAACTCTCTATCCACTGAGCCAGATGGGCTAGGGCTTAAATTTTCTGTATTGATTTTAGAGAGAGAGAGAGAGAGAGAAACATGGATTTGCCTTTCACTTATTTATGCATTCATTGATGGATTCTTGAAGATGCCCTGACTGGGGATCGAACCGGCAACCTCAGGGTACTGGGAGGAAGCTCTCACCAACTGTTTACCCAGCCAGCGTGAATATCTGCTGTGACTGAGCCGAGAGAAAGACCATCCTTCCCTGCGTCGCCCTAGGTGCTTTCCCTCCTCCTGAGCTCAGAATGTGGGATATACCTCGTTTTCCTTCGGTCTCTGTACCTCTCTCATGTACGTGGGCTTCCAAGGTGCACGCACGTCTGTAGGTACAGTTGGTCATTTTGCCTTGTTAATCTGTCTCACGTCGTTTTAGTGATTAGACCAGCCGAAAGAACCTCAGAAGGTAAGGCCACGTTTCTTCCTTCTCACACCACCAATGAGATTTCCTCATTAGCCCAGCTGGCCAGATCTCCCTGCCCCTACCCCCACGCCAAGCCCAGAAAGCCAGCTGGCACGGAACGTGGGCACCAAGAGTTCCTTCCCCGTGTGGCAATTAGATCCAGACATGGGAGCAGATGCACATTGTCAGGGAGGCCAGGGCCCAAGGCCTTGGCAGGCACCACGGCAGCTGCCCACCGCCAGCGAGGCTGTCAAAGGGAAGTGAGGCGTGGGAGCCGGGCCCTTGGAGGGGCCACCACAGGACCCGCTGGGCTGCCACCAGGTCTTGGCAGGAAGAGAAAACGTTTCTGCTCTTACAGAGCGTAATGAAAATGGCAGCATGGCCGGGCAAGCCAACTTCTGCCAGTCTGCAGGGGGCAGAGAACAAAACCCTTTTTTTCTCCAGGTCCTCGAACCCTCTGCCAGGCCCAGCCATTGGTTGGTTCTTTCCCAGCTCTCTTGGCACAGGGAGGTGTGGCGATGGGAGCTGCCCAGGACCCATTGAGGAGAGGCCCTGAATTGGCACATTCAGGAGGCCCAGGCCAGCGGAGGCTCCCTCCTGGAGTCTAAGCCTCGTGGGCTTTGCATTCTGAGAGACCTGCATTCACCATCCAGGCTCCCTAACCCCTGGGAACCTCAGGGTCCTCTCCTTTAAAATAATGACCATAGCCCTGGCTGCTTTGGCTCCGTGGATAGAGGATCGGCCTGTGGACTGAGGAGGGATCCCAGGTTCGATTCTGCTCAGAGGCACATGCCCAGGTTGCAGGCTTGATCCCCAGTGGGGGTTGTGCAGGAGGCAGCCAATCAATGATTCTCTCTCATCATTAATGTTTCTATATCTCTCTCTCCCTCTTCCTTCCTCTCTGAAATCAGTTAAAAAATACTTAAAAAAATAAAGTATGTGAAGTGCTGAGGACAGAACTGGCATCTAGTGAGTGGTCTGTGTGTGCATTCTTATTCTCAGAGAGGGCAGACATGGCTTTAAGTTCTCCCTCCCCGCTTGCAAGCTGTGTGACCTTAGATAAATGGCTTAGCCTCTCAGAGACTTAGTTTCTGCATCTGCAGACCAGGCCAGGAAGCCAGTTTGGCTCAGTGGACAGAGCGTCGGCCTGCGGACTAAAGGGTCAATGATTCTCTCTCATCATTGATGTTTTTATCTCTCTCCCTCTCCCTTCCTCTCTGAAATCGATAAAAATATATGTAAAACAGAAAACCTGAATCCATCCCTAAGAAGGATAAAATAATAGTATTTGCCATGTGCAGTGGTTGTAAAGATTAAATAAGATAATGTATTTAGCCCTGGCTGGTTTGGCTCAGTGGATACAGCATAGGCCTGTGAACTGAGGGGTCCCGGGTTCGATTCCGGTCAAGGGCACATGCCCGGGTTGTGGGCTCGATCCCCAGTGGGGCACTTGTAGGAGGCAGCCAATCCATGATTCTCTCTCATCATGGATGTTTCTAGAGAAACAGCCTTTCTGAAATAAATAAAAATATATATTTTTTAAAAAGATATTGTATTTAATGGCTTAAGATAGTGCCTGGCACACAGAAAACCCTGACTAGTAAATAGCAGCAACTTCTTTGGGATATATGAAGAGGAGAGCTTCCTTTCCTCTTTTTTTTTTTTAACTTTTTACAGAGAGGAAGGGAGAAGGATAGAGAATTAGAAATATCGATGAGAGAGAAACATCGATCAGCTGCCTCCTGCACACCCTCCTACTGGGGATGTGCCTGCAACCAAGGTACATGCCCTTGGCTGGAATCGAACCCAGGACCCTTCAGTCCGCAGGCCGACACTCTATCCACTGAGCCAAACCGGTCAGGGCTGCTTTCCCCTCTCTCTCTCTCTCTCTCTCTCTCTATCTATCTATATCTATATCTATATCTATCTATCTATCTATCTATCTATCTATCTATATATATACACACACACACACACATATACACACACACACACACACACACACACACACACATATATATATATAACCACTTCAGGAAATTCAGTTTACAAAACTCCCAATTTTTTTTTTTAAGATTTTTATTGATGTCAGAGAGGAAGGTAGAGGTGGGGAGAGAGAGAGAAACATCAATGATGAGAGAGAATCACGGATCAGCTGCCTCCTGCACGCCCCACGCTGGGGATCGAGCCTGCAACCCGGGCATGTGCCCTGACCGGGAATTGAACCGTGACCTCCTGGTTTATAGGTCGACGCTCAACCACTGAGCCACGCCGGCAGGGCACAAAACTCCAAATTTTGAAAGAGAAGATAAATCCGAGGACGAAGATTCCAGTTATAAAATAATTCACTGACTGGATTAGGGATTTTATGTGTTTGGCAAATGGCTGAAAAGCAGAGATCAAGCAGAGAACAGACTTAGTCATTGACACCATAAGTGCTTTCAAAGACCAGTGAGAGGACAGTACCTGCAGGAATCAATAGCTGTGCCTTTGGCATCCTGAGCTGTTGCTGAGGAGCTTCTTACTCTCAGAGCCGAGGGCTTCACAGCAGCTTCCCAAATAGACCCCAGCTCTCATCTTCCCTTCCCTTCATCTTAACCCAGGCCGCCCCCGTCCTTTTGGGAATTCCAAATTTCCCAGCCTGATCCTCCCCAAGAGCAAAGCCACGCACAACTGGCCACGGCTGGAGGCGACACCTTCTGCCTCAGCTTCCTGGCCTGGCAAGGAGCTGAGCTGTCTGTGGACAAGCCGAGGGCCTGGAATCAGACGGCCTCCGGGCATACCAGGGCAAAATTTACACTCGGCCCATGGGCAGTGTGGGATGGATGTCCCCACTGCCCCTGAAGTCCCCTTCCTGCACCTCCTCTCTGTCCCTCCCTGACTGCGACCCCCTCCTCTACTTGTCTCCTCCCCTTGCTCCTGAATCCAGCCTCTTGCCAGCCTAAACCAGCGCCCAAGTGAAGAGCCCATCTCTCCTGCCCGGGAGGCATTTCACACCCAGCTTTGTCCTTCCCCTCCTGTGTGTGTGGTCCCCTCTGAACGTGCCCACACGACCTTAGGCCACACCCACATTTTCTAGACCAAACAGACCCTCCAGAAGTAAAGATGCCAACCCCCAGGGATTCTGGGTGACAGAGAGGCAGTGCCACTGACATCCCGGGCTTCCGTCCCAGACTCCCTTGTTTGGCCTTGATGGTGTGACCTCAGAGAGTCACGCAGATTATCTTTGCTCAGCGCCATAAAGTGGGGGGAGTGATAGCCACACGGCCCATCTTGCTTGCGTGTGGTGAGGATGAAGTGAGTTGCTATGAGGGAAAGTATCTTGCGAACAGAAAGGCATGTAAGAAAGAAATTATGGTAATACGTCTGCGGAATTTCAGAGACCAGCCTGACTTGGCACATTCTCCTTCTGTCCCCTGCAGTGACCCCACGGGCTGCACCACGGAGCCTTCCTTCCCCTGGCCTGAGGGAAGACACCTCTGTAGGTCCCACTGCTCAGAGGGTTTCCTCCGCGCCTGGTGGGACGGTGCCTGGGACCTCATGAGCCTGTCGCTCTGACCACCTCCTCCCTGGGACACCACTCACCCCTCATCCCAGCTCCCTGCTGATGCCCAGTCCCCGGACAAGCTATCAGAAGCCAGCTCTCTGATTGGCTGAGTGAGGTAAGAAGTCAGCTTCCCCAACCAAGGTCTCAGACTTCCCGTCTCATAAAAATCCTTCTAAGAAAACAAAAGGGATTCTGTGGTTGAAAAAGTTTGGGAGATTCTGCTGACCCACGACTAACCTTTCCCTCTCCCCGACTCATCAAGGAAGGAGGCAGCCTGCTGAGTTGGGACAGTGCAATGGGGTGGGTGTTGTTTTTTTTAAATATATTTTTTTATTGATTTCAGAGAGGAAAGGAAAGGGAAAGAGAAATAGAAACATCACCGATGACAGAGCATCATTGGTCAGCTGCCTCCTGCACACCCCACACCGCGGATCACATTGTGACCTCCTGGTTCATAGGTTGACGCTCAACCACCGAGCCATGCCAGTTGGGCGTAATGGGTGTTGTTGTTTTTTAAGGCAATTTGCAAATACACACAAATGCAGTGAAGGGTAAAATGAACCCTGTGGTGTGTCGCTCACCTTCAGCAATCAGCAGCATCTAAGGACAAGGGAAACTGAGGGTTTGAGAAACATCCTGAGGTCGGGATTCCAGCCCCACCACCAGTTAGTGCTGGGCCCTGCACAGCTGTTCCGTCTCTGAGTCTGTATTCTCCGGTATTAAGTGGAAATGTTACCTCGACCCGGAAGGGCCTGTTCTAGAGTCAATGAAATAAGTCAGTTCGATCGAAGGCTCTAGCTGGATGTCCCGAGGTGAGTAATAGTACCACTCATTGCTAGAAGCAGGGTGGTCCAGGCTGAGTGCGTGGGTTCTGGCGCCAGATTCCCTGGTTTCGAATCCCAGCTCACACTGCTTCCTAGCTGGGTGACCGTGGACAGGTTGCTGATCCTCTCTGTTCCCCAGTGTTTTCACAGCAGTGCCTACCTCCTGAGTGTTTTGTTAGGAAAACTTTTCCCCTCTTCCCGTGTCGGTTGCTTAGCTGGTCTAATAGGTAATGACATTGGCACAAAACAGATTAATGGGAAAAACATTTAATTTAGCACATAAAGAGATAAGTGATCAAAACAGGTGGCTTTTAGACCCTTTAACTAAGAAGACAATGAATTTGTGAAGAATTGACAAAACAAAGGGTTTAGGTTTGCTTATAGTGTTTCCAGCCTAAATTTTCTGTCTCTGGTCATAAGGATGCCTGTGACCCACCTCGTACAGGGAGGGTACCTTCACAGGAGGGGTTTACTTCATGCTTTCAGGATGCTAAAGGAAGGATTCCTTCTCTCAAGCCCCACATTGCCTTACAGCACCCTTAGCTCAGCATGTCCTTCTTGCACAGGCCATCTCTCAAGAATAGTGGTCGGCAAACTCATTAGTCAACAGAGCGGCTAACTGCTCAAGAACTTTAACTCAGAATAATAAACCACAGTGGCACATTGGGGGCTGGTATAATTTGCTCCCCTTTAGACATGAAGAGCGGTGGGGTTCGGCCTTGGTGGCTCAGTGGTTGAGCGTCGACCTGTGAACCATGCGGTCACAGTTCAATTCCCAGTCAGGGCACATGCCTGGGTTTCTGGCTCATTCCCCAATATGGGGGCGTGCAGGCGGCAGCCGATCCATGATTCATGATTGGAGTCACACACCAGGGGGGAGGGTCACAGGGCTCCTCCTCCGATCCATGATTCTCATCAATGTTTGTCTCTCCCTCTCTGAGCTCAATACAAATAAATTTTTAAAAAGAGCAGTGGGAACAGTGCTTGGCAGGTAGTGGGGCTCAGTACAGGTTTGTTTCGTTACTGTGAACACAAGCTCCTGAATTGGACTTGGCATTTTGTAAATCCCCATTCACACCTATAAGCATCTTCCTTCTGAGGTGGAATCTCAGAGCCCCTGTTTGGGGCAGTGAAGAAATAAAAGTCTGAGGAGTCCACTCCCACCACCAGTGCTCCTGCCACGATCTCAGCAGAAATGTGAGACCTGTGGCCCCAAGAGTTATGTGCCCTGATTGGCTGGCTCAGTGTGTGGGCCATAGGGTATTCACAGGACACACAGAAAAGCTCTTAGGGTGAGTTGATGCAACCCGGAGGAGCTGGAGTCACAAACCAGGGACGCGCGGTTCACAGTGCTCCTCCCCCACCTCTAGCTGAACAAAGGGAATCCCAAATCTTGAAGACCTTTGAACTGATGTCTGACCCTTCCCCCGGAGGCCTGCCACCCGGAAATCCTGGAATGAGGCTCCCGGAGGGTCCATTCCATTATTCTTTGCTTGTGGGGCGAACGTAACATGCTGGGCACTGGGATGGCAGGATGCAGCGTGCCCACTTTTCTCTGGAGCTCCTTGGTGGGTCACTTGACACATCTGGGCTTGCTTTCTTACTTCCCTTTTTCTATATATATATTATTGATTTCAGAGAGGGAAAGAGATAAAAGCATCAACGATGAGAGAGAATCATTGATTGGTTACCTCCTGCACACCCCCTACTAGGGATCAAGCCCACAACCCGGGCATGTGCCCTGGACCAGAATCGAACCCAGGACCCTTCAGTCCTCAGGCCGACGCTCTATCCACTGAGCCAAACCAGCTAGGGCTGCGCTTTCTTTCTTTCTTTCTTTCTTTCTTTCTTTTTTCAATCGTCAGCACCCCGATGATTTCCAGAGTCCCTTTCAAATCTTGCCTTTTGTGTTTATATAATTCTGTTTTTAAAAATCTGAAAGTCTACTCTTCTAATCATCCGGGTCTTTTGCCCAAATGAGGGAGCAAGAGAGAAATCGGGGGCCTGTATCTTCCAAAGAAGAGCGTGGTTCCCCTCTCCGCCTGCATCTGCCCACCCCCCCTTCTACATCCAGATGTTTATAGCAGCCGAAACCACAGCACTTCCTTAGCTTTCGGGCACTGTGGCCAGCTCATCCCAGCTGACCTTTTGCTTTGTTTATTAGGAGGGAAAAAACACCCCAAAATCCCAACTGTCAAAGTCCCAGACAGGCTGAACCTGTAACCTCAGGGAGGGCAAATGCCCTGAGGCGGTGCCAAGGGGAAATCCCAGAGGCTCCAAGGACAGCCGGCCTCCTTGCGACCCCCTGGCTACATCATCAGGAACAGGAAAGAAAGCCTCTTACCCAAGTTTCGAGCTTTTCACACCAGAGTCCAGATCCTGAGTTTAAAGTATCTGTGTGGACCGGCTGAGCGGGTGAAAGGAAATCTGGCTCTGAAGCTCATGAGAGTTGCAGAGAAAGGCATCGTGGTTTGGACAGGAGAGAGGTAAGGCTGTAGGAGTGGATGCGGTCATCCAGAGCGGAAGCAGTGCGTGACCATCGGCGCTCTGTCTGGCGGCGGGGGAAATTCCAGCACCCAAAGGACCAGCAGATAGAGAAGTTACCAAAAAAGAGAAAAAAATAAGGGACCTGAGGGGCAGTTCATCTGGAAGTTCCAGAAATGGAGAAGCAGAGCAGACAGAGAGGATGGAACCAAGAGAAGCAAATACCTGTGCGTTGAAGAAAGGAATGACTTCATGCTGAAAGGGCTCGAATGTCAAGCAAGATTAACAACAGGACAAAACACCCCAACAAAACTAGACACGGTCTGATGATACTGCAGCACTCTGAGGGTAGTCTTTAAAAGAAAGTCCTAAACGTTTCTGGAGAAGGAAAAACCAGTCACCTGCCAAAGAAGAAACAGCCAGCTGGCCTCAAACTTCCTATCAGCAATACTGGATTCTACAAGATATTGCAACAATGGCTTTCAAGTACCCAAGGGGTATTGTTTTGATCCTATCATTGTACGCCCACCCAAAAGACCAAATAAAAGTTTTTTGAACATTGATTTCCCATGTGCCCTTTTTGGGGGGTGGGCGGAATCAAGGACATCGACTTTCAAAGTGAAAAGGGAATTCAGGAAAAAAGAAATAATGAAATTAAGTGAGGAACACCACAAGGGGGGGCGGGTGGGAAAAATCCCCGAATGGCACTTGTCCACGGATCTGTCAATTAGTGGCTCAGTTATAGTAGGAAGTCAAGGAGTTTCATGAAGAATGCTTTCAAGGAGAAAGTGGATTCCAATCAACAGAAAATATTGTTTTACTTTAAATAATTTTTATTTTCCAATTACAGTTGGCATACAATATTAGTTGCAGGTGTACAACCCAATGATGAGACAGTCTGTAACTTACTAAGTGATCACCCTGATAAATCTGTTACCCATCTGACACCATATATAGTTATTACAATATTATTGACTATATTCCCTATGCTGTACTTTACCTCCCTGTGAGTATTCTATAATTGCCAATTTGTACTTCTTAATCCCTTCATCTTTTCCACCCATCCCCTAACCCTCCTCTCATCTGGCAACCATCACAATGATTTCTGTATCTATGAGTCTGTTTCGGTTCTGCTTTTTAGAGTCCACATACAAGTGAAATCATACGGCATTTGTCTTTCTATGTCTGACTTAGGTCACTCAGCACAGTGCCCTCTAGGTCCATCCATGTTGTTTCAGATGACAGGATTTCATCATTTAAAGTAAAGATTGATATGTGTTTATTGCCATTTTGTTCATTTGTGTTTCCTTCTTAAAGAAGACCCTTTAACATTGCTTGTAGTGCTGGTTTGGTGGTCATGAACTCCTTTATCTTTTTCTTATCTGGGAAGCTGTTTATCTGTCCTTCAATTCTAAATGATCACTTTGCTGGGTTGTAGGTCCTTGTCTTTTCATCACTTTGAGTATTTCTTGCCAATCCCTTCTGGCCTGAAAAGTTTCTGTTGAGAAATCAACTGCCAATCTTCTAGAAGCTCCCTTGTAGATAAATAACCGCTTTTGTCGTGATGCTTTTAAGATACTCTCTTTGTCTTTACTCTTTTTCACCCACACCCTTAACCCTCCTCCCACCTGGCAGCCATCAAAATGTTTTCTATATCTATGAGTCTATTTCTGTTCTGCTTGTTTATTTTGTGTTTTAAGGTCCACATACTAGTGAAATCATATGGCACTTGTCTTTCTATGTCTGACTTATTTCACTCAGCACAATACCAGTTGAGAAATCAACTGGCATTCATATGGGAGCTCCCTTGTAGATCACTAACCACTTTAGTCTTGCTGCTTTTAAGATTCTCTCTTTGTCTTTATCCTTTGTCAACAGGTAATATTTATACCAGAGGACAATTTTTGTCTCCCCTTCAATAAAAAAGGGGAACCAATAAAAACAAACAAACAAAAACAGCCCAGCTGGCATGGCTCACTGATTGAGTGTTGACCTATGAACTAGGAGGTCATGGTTCAATTTCTGGCACATGCCTGGGTTGCAGGCTCGATCCCCAGTAGGCAGCATGCAGGAGGCAGCCAATCAATGATTCTCTCTCATCATTAATGTTTCTCTCTCTCTCCCTCTCCTTTCCTCTCTGAAATCAATAAAAATACATTAAAAAATAAATAAATAAAATGGTGCAGCCACTTTGGAAAACAGTCTGGAAGTTCCTCAAAAGATCAAGCATAAGACCCAGCAAATCCACTCTTACTATATACTCTAGAAAAATGAAAACATGTTCACATGGAAACCTGCACACAAATGTTAATAACATCATTCATAATGGCCAAAAAGTGGAAACAACCCAAATGCCCATCAGCTGATAAGTGGATAAACAAAGTGGAATATCACACAATGGAGCACTATGCAGCAATAAAAAGGAATATTCTGCAAGGTGGATGAGCCTTGAAAACCTTATATTAAAAGAAAGAAGTATCCTATATAATAAAAGCCTAATATGCTAAGTGTCCGGTCATCCAGTTGTCCATTCAACCAATTGAAGTGTAATATGCTAATGATATGCTAAGGCTGCTCAACCGCTCGCTATGACGTGCACTGACCACCAGGGGGCAGACGCTCTGACCAGTAGGTTAGCTTGCTGCTGGGGCCTGTCTGATTGGGACTGAGCAAGACGGGCCAGACACGCCCTGGAGCCTTCCTGCGCACCTCCCCTCCCCGGCCCCAGTCGTGTACCAGTGGGGTTCCTTGGCCTGGCCTGTGCCCTCTCGCAATCTGGGCTGAGGGACTCCCCCCCCCCAGTGCACTAATTTCATGCACCGGGCCTCTAGTCCAGAATAAGGAACCTATAAGAGTCCTAGCCAATTTGGCTCAGTGGATAGAGCGTTGGCCTGTGGACTGAAGGGTCACAGGTTCGATTCTGGTCAAGGGCATGTACCTTGGTTGTTGCAGGCACATCCCCAGTAGGAGGTGTGCAGGAGGCAGCTGATCGATGTTTCTAACTATCCCTCTCCCTTCCTCTCTGTAAAAACAATTATATATATATTTAAAAGGAACCTATAGGAACAGAAAGGAGATGATCGTTCCTAGGAGCTGAGGGGGGAGGGAGGAGTGGAGAGTTTCTGTTCATGGGTATAGGATCTCATTTTGGGGTGATGAAAATATTCTGGAACTCGTGGTGATGGTTGGACAACTCTACGAATATACTGAAAGCTGCTGAATTGTGCACTTTAGAAGGGTAAATTTTATGTGAGAAAGGAAGAAAAGGAGAGAGAAAGGAACAAAATGAGAAAGAAAAATACAAAGAAAAAGTTTGCGGGAGAAGGAAAAGAAATTCCGGACTTCACTAGCCCTTTATTTTTTTTCAAAGAAACATTCGTTCCACAGGATGAGTTATGTGTGGAGCACTTAATACATGCTGCTTGACTCAGCAGAGGCTCTGTAGCTGATCATCTAACAAGAAGGCAACAGGTTCTGCTGATTTAGGAGGAGTGGGGTTGAGGATTTAAGTGGGGAGGGGTCCCATTGACCCTTCCTGGTGCCAGGGAGCACCCTTGGTGTCCATCCTGGGCCCATGGTCTGTTACCCAGAAGCCTTTTAAAAGGGCAGGCATCCTTTTCTTGGCTTCTGCAGTGAGTCACCTTGCCAGTGACAACATCGGGGAAGCAGTGGGAAAGGACATATTTCTAGTTCCTGGGTAAAAGGACATATTTTTAGCCTCCAGGGTTTTGGCGAAGAAGTACTTGTTGACATTTACCACATAAGTGACTCATTCTCCTGGAGGCAATTCCGTGGCATTTCCTGGACACCCACTCACCTGGAAAAGCTGACATTGCTCCTGCTGTTACCTGTGGAGAAGACAAGCAGCTTATTGTAGGTAGAAGTGGCTGCCTTTGCTCTCCTCCACGGCCACCTCATCCCCGCATGGTCTGGGGGACTTGCCCTCAATGCCAGAGTGAGCAGAAGGAACATAGATTTGTCTTAGGGGCTGGAGACCTGGTTAGGACAAAGAAGGCCACCTTGAAATGTTAATGATGCTAGGAGACATTGTTCTATGGCTGCTGAAGCTTAACCACAGAGGTGGAACTTCCTGGCCTTTCCTGGTAGCGAAAGCCACAAAATGCCCCAAAGCATAAGACAGCTTTGTTCTCACTCACACTTCTGGCCACGTTCCTTGGTCTCTGTCTGCAAGAGTGGCCCCACCTTTGGCCTTCTTTTTTAAATGTATTTTTATTGATTTCAGAGAGGAAGGGAGAGCGATAGAAACATCAATGATGAAAGAGAATCATTGATTGGCTGCCCCCTGCACGCCCCCCACTGGGGATCGAGCCTGCAACCCAGGCATGTGTCCTTGGCCAGAATAGATCCCGGGACCCTCCAGTCCACAGGCTGACACTCTATGTACTGAGCCAAACCGGCTAGGGCCCTTTGGGCTTTGTGAGGATGCAGTGAGGAAAATGTGACACCCCAATTTGAGATGTCCCGCTCCCCAGTGCCCTCTAGTGACTAATCGGACCCACTGCTTTCTCCCCTCCCTTCAACCACCGCTCCTCTGGTTCTGGGATCTGAAGGATCCTTTTGTAAGTCAAAACTCTTCCCTGACCACATCACACCCTCACACATCCAATGACACATCGCCAAATATTCAGGACAGTAAATGGGCTGTTAATATCCATTGCTTGAGGAAATGTTTTTGAAAAACTGGCAGTTACATAAGTAGACAAAGCATGTTATCTGACTGCTTGCAATGTCCTTGGCATGTGTACTTGTGTCATGTGTTGTGTATGCGTTCCCTATATTTTCAGGAGCTTCCCAGGGCCTTAGGAGAGGGACCCAATAGCCAGGCTAGGCCACTCTGGCCCTTGTGTTAAAAACAGACTATGGCCCAGCTGGCTTGGCGTGGTTCGATTCCTGGTCAGGGCACATGCCTGGGTTGAGGGCTAGATCCCCAGTGTGGGGTATACAGGAGGCAGCCAAGCAATGATTCTCTCTCATCATTGATGTTTCTCTCTCCCTCTCCCTTCCTCTCTGAAATCAATAAAAAATCTATATATGTATATTTTTAAAAAGACTATGGCTGTAGCCACCGCTGTCAGTATTTAGGTTCTCACTGCCCATTGCTCCATTCACTGGGGAAGTTCCAGAAGCTGTCCTCCTTTTTAGCCAGGGCTGACTGACATTCCTGGGGGAGGGGAAGTGCTGTGGGGAGTCACGTATGCTCTCAGCTTCCAGGCTGGACCTCAGGCGTCTGGCAATAGGGTCTCTTGTCGCCTGACCTTGTCTTCGAGTGACTCGTGGTCCGTAGGTGGTGCCAGCATTGACCGCGTGTTTAAAATGTTACAGTAGGTGAAGTCAGCGGGCTCCTCTCGTGATTGCTATTATCACAATCTCCAGCATTTTGTGGGTCTCTACTATGTGCAGAGCACTTCCCAGGAACTTTTAAAGAGTAGAAAGCGGTATCTTTGTCTTCCCAAAATGTATAGTCTTTTTTTATATATAATATATTTTTATTGATTTCAGAAAGGAAGAGAGAGTTACATCAGTGATGAGAGAGAATCATTGATCGGCTGCCTCCTGCAGGCCCCCTACTGGGGAATCAAGCCTGCAACCTGGATATGTGCTCTTGACTGGAATTGAACCTGGGACCTTTCCATCCGCAGGCCAATGCTCTATCCACTGAGCCAAACCAGCTAGGGCAAAACCATATAGCCTTATGGATCGAGGAGCGGTGATAACATGAGTACATACGAGAAAATAAAATTCTGTTCAAGTGCATCAAAACCAGTTGAGCACTTGTGTAAGGACTTGCATAAGGCACTTTAAAGTTGCTTTAGAAGAAAATTGTGATTCTTAGTTAGAATCTTCTGAGGACAATAAGAATGAGGAATGGGACATTATTAAAATACTAGAGGCCCGGTGCACAAAATTTGTGCACGGGTAGGGTCCCTAGGCGTAGCTGGCGATCAGGACCAATCAGGTTCCCCGCCTTCATGCCTCCCCACCTCCTCCTTGCCTTGCTCCCTCAGCACCCCACCACCGCCGCTGGTCACCTGCCATGTTCTGCGCTGCCCCCTGGTGGTCAGTGCACATCATAGTGAGTGATCAAACTCCCAAGGGGACACTTTGCATATTAGTCTTTTATATATATAGATAACAGTCAATGGTGCAAAGTAGAGTAAGTTCATACCTATACTAACCAGGACTTTCTACTGCAAATACCAGTTAGTTAGCTCAAACTCACATAAACAAACAAAAAAGCCTTTATTGGTTCATTGAAAGGATAGGAAGTTAGGAATGGGCTAGCTTCAGGGACAGCTGGATCCAGGATTCAAATCCCAGGAGGACGCGAGCCCCTTCCCACCGACCCGGAATCTTCAGGCTTCTCTTTCCGTGGCTCACACAGAAGGGCTTTCTCAGCAAACAGGAAAGGGGCCCCAGGCAGATCTGGACCTGTCCCTTGGCTCCCTACCAAAGAAGAAATAAAATCTTCCCTTTGGGTTCCATTCAAAAGAAGAGAAGCAAAAACCAGAAAAGGACTTGATGTGCTTACCCTTCTGGGAAGAGTGGGGTGGGGTGCTTTTATTGATAGCACATCTAGAGCCAAATAGTTGGAATGGGGAGAAATATCCCCCCAGATAAAGGGGAATGATGGTCTTGGTAGACAAAGCAAGGTAAACCAGTATGAGTCACGTGATTGCTTTTCTGGAATGAGGGTCCATAGTTGTTGTTTTTTAAATATATTTTGATTGATTTCACAGAGGAAGGGAGAGAGAGAAAGTGATAGGAACATCAATGATGAGAGAGAATCACTGATCGGCTGCCTCCTACATGCCCCCTACTAGGGATCAAGTCCACAACCCAGGCATGTGCCCTGACCAGGAATCAAACCGTGGCCTCGTGGTTCATAGGTCAACACTCAACCATTGAGCCACACTGGCCAGGCAGGGTCCATAGTTTTAACCAATGGTCAAAGGGATCCCTAACCCAAAAACTTAGCTCTAGAAGTAACCTTGGTGACCACTGGGTTCCACTCCCCCATTTTATAGAAGGGAATACTGAGGTGCAGAGGGTTTAGGTGGTTCACCTAAGATCACACAACTATAATGGGTTTCCATATTACTCTCGTGTAGGTTGAGGAAGGGGATATATAAGAAGTAAGGGTCAAAACCTGATCTGAAGGTTAGAGTTAAGACAAACATTTAAAAAGTGGTAGCGTGTCCTGGTTGGTTTGGCTCAATGGATGGAGCGTCGGCCTGTGGACTGAAGGGTCCCAGGTTTGATTCCAGTCAAGGGCACATGCCTGGGTTGCGGGCTTGATCCCCAGTGTGGGGCGTGCAGGAGGCAGCCAATCAATGATTCTCTCTCATCATTGATGTTTCTATCTCTCTCTCCTTCTTCCTTCCTCTCTAAAATCAATAAAAAATATTTTTTAAAAATAAAAATAAAAAATGGTAGCGTAGCATAAAAAGAGAGTGTGGGAAGCCCAGTCAGTGTGGCTCAGTGGTTGAATGTCGATCTATGAACCAGGAGGTCACAGTTTGATTCCCAGTAAGGGCACATGCCCGAGTTTCAAACTTGATCCCCAGTGTGGGGCGTGCAGGAGGCAGCTGATCAGTGATTCTCTCTCATCATTGATGTTTCTCTCTCTCTCTCTCCCGCTCCCTTCCTCTCTGTTAAGAAAAAGGAAATTTTTTTTTAAAGAGAGAGAGTGTGTGTGGGGAAAATAAAGCATAGAATGAGGTGAGGCTTATTTTTAAAAAGCAACAACAGAATAAAAATAAAACCTTGCCCTGGCCAGGCAGCTCAGTTGGTCAGAATGTTGTCCCAGTATACCAGAGTTCAGTCCCCGGTCAGGGTGCATACAAGAACCAACCAAAGAATCCCATGTAATAAAAGTGTAGTATGCAAATTGTCCCCTTGACAGGGAGTTCCACCAGGGCACGGGGCTGGCTGGGGGAAGGGAAGGAGTACCGGGCCAGTAGCCAGCAGCCAGCAGCCCCTAGGGACCCTTCCAGTGCACGAATTTCATGCCCTGGGCCTCTAGTGCATAAATAAATGGGACAACAAATTGATGCCCCTCTTTCCACCCCTCCCGCCCTCCCCCCCCCCCCCTTTCTCTTTCCCTGCTCTCTCTCAAAACATCCTTTAAAGTCAACAAGGGCTGCTTTGGGTAAGTTTCAAGGCTTCATCAGTGTTTTTAATCTTAGGCATTTTTAAGAATGCCCGACTAGAAATGGGCAAATGTTCTGATCTTCCAAGGGGAACAAGCTGATTCTAAGAGTTCCAAGCTGGTGACCTGGGCAAGGCTCCAGTGTGGGTTTAAGAACAGATCATGCCAGACAGGCCTCATTTCCCTTTTTGATAACATTCTTGCCCCGGCAGGTTACTCAGGAGGGATATGCTACACTCTAATCCCTCTAGGGATTGAAAAAACCAGAGGCGCCAAACTAGTGACTCCCACCCGAAGCCAGTCCTCAGACATGTTAAATAAATGAGGACATTTCCCAGGAAGTCTGCCTTTCCGGCTTCAGGATGAGATTGGTCTACATTCCTGTCTGCCCGCAGGTATCACTGCCCTCAGTAGGTAAAGCATGCCCATGAACACGCCACTTCACCACAGACCCCACCGTTCCCTATTGCCTCCCCATTAGCCAGCTTCATTCATTCGTGTCAGCCTGTGAGTGTGTGCCCCCGACCTGATCTACCCTTTATTCTTTTACAGAGACTCAGGAAAGAAGTGGGGTTGGAAGCACTTCTCACTTCCCCAGGAGATGGCAATCTAGCGTGGACTACAGCTCCTGTCTACGTAACCAACTCTGGAGAAACCGCAGAAGCTTGGATCTGAGCACCAAACCTCAAAACCGTGAGTGCTCCCAGGAAAACCAAGGCTGTTGTGAACTAGTGTGTGGTGGTATTTTGGAGCGTGGGGGCTGGGCATCCACCTGGGGGTATCCACAGCAGTGGGAGGATGGGCTGCAAGAGATAGGTTTTCCTTTTTAAAAAAAATATATATTTTTTTTAATTCATTTCAGACAGGAAGGGAGAGAGAGAGAGATAGAAACATCAGTGATGAGAAAGAATCCTTGATCGGCTGCCCCCCTGTACGCCCCCTCCTGGGGATCGAGCCTACAACCCAGGCACATGCCCTGATAGGGAATCAAACCATGACCTCCTGGTTCATAGGTCGACGCTCACCTCCTGAGCCATGCTGGCCAGGCTAAATTTTTAAATCTTTCTCTTGCTTCTTCCTCTCACATATTGGGACATTGTGTGTGGCAGAAGCCAGGGGTGACAGCTCACGTTTCAGGTGTTGGTGGGGATAATATCAGGGGTGAGAAGCTGGGAGAAATAGGTGTGAGCTGACCAGTTTCCCTCAGACATTCACTGGAGGAGACAAAAATGTCTTGGAGAAAGTGAAGGGGGCGGGGCATCCCCTCCCCTCAGATGCTGGGCCTGGGAGGAGGGAGGGGTCGGGTCCCAGGAGCAGTGCAGACCTGGCCTGGCTCCCAGACAGACCCCAGAAGCCACACACCTGACCTGAGAGAAGAATGGCAGGAGTGTGTGTCCAGGTGGGGGGCTAGTTTAGATGAAATTTGCAGAGTTTCCGGGCCTGGGGTTTGGGGACCAGGATTATGGACCTTTGGCAGTAACCAGGTAGACATTTATCCAACAGGATGGCTTGACACATCTAGGATTTGGGGACTGACGAGCAACCATGGGGTGGGGTACGGGAGTAAGCAGCCCATCTCCTTAGAAACCGGGGTTAAGTGTCCCCAACTTAGCAGAGCAACTGACTTTTGAAAAGCAGAGTTAAACCTCATGTGCATCTGAGTTTGCAGACAGATTTCCACCCAGTGCACCTTCTCACCTTGAGAGTGCTGGGGACCCAACCTTCCCATTCCAGCTATCTCACTGGGTTCCATCTGCTGGGGTAGGAGGTGGAGAAGAGAGGGCAGGCACCAGATGACAGTGCCCCAGGGGGTGCAGCCCCGAGGGAGGCAAGGACTGCATGAGGGACATCCATGGGTCAGTGAGCTTGGGGGAGCGCACTCCAGGGTCCAGGAGAAGAGTGAGGGAAAGGAAGCTGCATGAAGCTGTCATAGCAGGGAACCTTCAGTCCATTTACTGACCACTTCCCATGTGCCAGGTCCTAGGCTAGCCGCTGGGGGATAAGTAAAACAAAGAATGCCAGAGCTTGGCTGCTGCGGCTCAGTGGTTGAGCATTGACCATTGAACCAGGAGTTCACGGTTCGATGTCTGGTCAGGACACATGCGCGAGTTTCGGGCTCAGTAGGAGGTGTGCAGGAGGCAGCCAAGCAATGATTCTCTCTTACCATTGCTGTTTCTAACTCCTCTCTCTCTTTCTCCCCCTTCTTCTCGGAAAGCAATAAAAAAAAAAAATACATATTTAAAAAGAATGCCAGAAACCACGCGTCAGAGCTTGGCCCTTAGTGAGTGCTTCATAAAAATGCCTGCCCTCCTCCTAAAAGGCTACAAAGATGAAGAAAACAGAGCTTAGCCCTCCAGGGTCTAAGGTCCTATAAGAGGTTGACCCTTGCCCTAACCGGTTTGGCTCAGTGGATAGAGCATCGGCCTGCGGACTTGAAGGGTCCCAGGTTCGATTCCGGTCAAGGGCATGTACCTTGGTTGTGGCCACATCCACAGCGGGCACATCCCCAGTGGGGGGTGTGCAGGAGGCAGCTGATGGATGTTTCTCTCTCATCAACGTTTCTAACTCTCTATCCCTCTCCCTTCCTCTCTGGGAAAAATCAATAAAATATATTAAAAAAAAAAAAAAAAAAAGAGGTTGACCCTTGCACACAGCTCTCGGTAATATCGGTCAGAGCAACGTAAACACTCTTGCCTGGGCCCAAAGATGCAGGTTCATGGGAGGGCTGGGGACGTGGTTGAGGCGTCCCAGGAGAGGTACCATGTGAGGGCAGTGTGTGTCCAGGGGAGGTGGGAGGTGAGGAGGGAGCCAGGGGACCAGACTCATGGGAAGCTACGGGAAGACTGAGCTGCAAGAGAAGACATTCCGGCAGCCCCTAACCTCCAGAGGGAAAGTTCATGTGCAAATCAGTCCTTTGGAATCTGGAATACATTTTCCCATGGGAACAATACCATACATGGCGGCTCGGTTCTTAGGCCAGTGGGTGGGAACGGACTTACCCCACAACGTTACTCAGCTCCATTACTCAGAGCTCTCCCCTAGATCAGGGCTCAGAGAGACCGGAGCTCCGTGCCTAACTCCTTTCTGGCGAGCTGGGCCTGTCCAAGGCCAAGGTCTTTCTGTGTGGGGTTTGTTATGGTTTAGAAGGGGATTGAACTTGAGTCTAGTTAAAAAAAAATTTTTTTTTTTAAATATGCTTTTATTGATTTTAGAGACAGAGGAAAGAATAGGGATAGAGAGGTAGAAACATCAGTGAGATACATCATCAGCTGCCTCCTGCACGCCCCCTACTGGGGATGGAGCCGCAACCTGGGCATGTGCCCTGACCGGGAATCTAACCAGTGAGCTCTGGGTTCATGGGTCATTGCTAAAGCACTGAGTCACACCGCTGGACCATAAGGCTAGTTTTAAGTGTATTTAATAACAAAGCTATCAGCTGGCATACCTTTATAATTACATATGGAAGGGGTCGTTAGCTTGCAGGAGGTAAGGGATGACTACATTGCTATCAGATCAGAGGCAAGCTAGTTTTAGAATTTCACATTGGCCCAAGCAGTTCTGTTTGATATAAATGCCTTCGAATCCCTAATCCAGTGTAGCAGGTGTTCTTATAAAAAGGGGGAATTTGAACGCAGACACGCACACAGGGAGGAAAGAAAAAGTAGAAACTCGTGCAGCTGTGGCCATGGAATCAGAGCCGGGGGCCTGTCTGCTGCATCAGGTGCTCAGAGGCAGGCCCCTTGGAGTCAAACGCTTCCTGCTGCCATCCCCACTCTGGCCTCAGGGTGGCACTGCTCCCTCTTCAACAGCGGCCATTGATGGCTGCCGCACAGCTGAACTCTAAACCCAGTCTGAGCTCAACCAACAAGATGGTCCTAAAGGCTGAAGAATAACCAAGAGAAAATAGACTCAGGGCACCATGAGTTAAAACTCCAGCTCACCAGGTCTAGCTTATCCCCTTTGCCTGACCACCAGGGACCCCAGCACTAGACCCTCTTTTATGCTGTGGACCCCCCTGGTGTCCAGTGATTGACACCATAAAGACCTCACCTGTAGGTAAGGTCACAGCAGCTGACGCTAAAGTCTTTCCCTCTGAGCCCTCAACAGTATCTCAATAAAGACGGCAACCCAACGTTCCTGTCATTAGCAGTCTACAGGAATGGGGGCTGCTGGGGCAGGAGCTATTCTTTCAAGAGAACAGAGTGCCCTTCCTCTCTCAGGGGACAGATAATTCCTGCCTTAATGCAGCGCTTCATCAGCCCGGTCTCCAGCTGATGGGAAATCAGGCTCCTGACGCAGCCCCAGTGAGAGATAAGGGCTCTTTGCCTGAAATGAAAAATTCATGAAGAAAGACTAGGGATCGGGCACTCGGATAGCAGCCAAGTTGCTGCGCTCTGGGGACAAGGCTAGGAGATGGAAAAGCCAAATGGAAATTTTCTCTCCTGTCCAGCACCTCCCATCATGCTCCCCTTCCATGTTGGGGGGGGGCGGGGGGGCTCCCTCCTCGGCTACACCTCAGGCTTAGGACATCAGGAAGAGGCCAGTTAAAGTCTTCATCTCAGTTAATGCCTTCCTCTTCGCTTCCTTCTTATGCAGATCAGGTACCCACCAGCAACCTCAACAACATGTGCACTGTTGCTAGAGCTTTCTGGAACAGTCCTGACCACCTGGCACTCCCAAACCTGGACGAGCCCCAAACAAGTGATTATTTGTCCCTGGGAGGACCCCCTACAGATGACTTCCTGTCCCAATTCCCTGACGCACAACTCTGATCACTGTCCATGTGGTTGGTCAGATGGTCATAATACACAACTTGGGAAGGAAGCCTGGGATCTCCTGTCACCATACTGGCAGACAACAGTTTGGATACAGTTAAAGGGGGGTAAACCCTCCAAGTGTAAGAGTTGATAATTTTTAAAAAAGACAACCTTCCACTTTATTTTTAAAAAATATTTTTATTGATTTCAGAGAGGAAGGGAGAGGGAGAGAGAGATAGAAACATCAGTGATTGATCGGCTGCCTTCTGCAGCACCCCCCACCACACACACACACACACACACACACACACACACACACCGAACCACCCCCACTACTGGGGATCGAGCCTTTGAGCCAGGCATTGCCCTGGCCGGGAATCAAACCGAGACCTTCTGGTTCATAGGTTGACGCTCAACCACTGAGCCACGCCAGCTGGGCAGAGTTGGATAATTTTACTTTAATGTAGGGGGGATGGGCTTGAGAATGGTGACTGGCTAGCCTGCAATATGCAAGATGGCGCAATAGTTGCAGATGCCAGTCCAGAGACGGTGCGCAGTGAGCGGGGCAGTGGCGGATCCTCAGAAGTCAGGTAGGAGGGCAGGCTGCCCTCGCAGAGGGATCTGCCCCAAAGGAAGTCCACAAGACTCCACTCTCACTGGGCAGTGGGGGGCTGAAGTCTCCTGCTGCAGAGCTGCAGTGCCCCCTCCCACCCACAGGGGCCGCTGGTCCATGGCTGTAGGAAAATCTCACTCTGCTGTCCCCTGCCCAGGCCAGCCCGGGCCCTCAAAGAACCACATCTTCCTCGGTGAGCTTGGGGGCCCTCTCAGGCGCCCGGTGCCTGTGACTGTTGGTTCTCAGTTCAAGTGTTTGCACAGCTTCTCCCATTCAAAGAGGAACCTGGGCTCAAGCAAGTGCCTCTCGTTGAATACCAGCCCTTATCCCTCCTTCTCATCTCTGAGAACCTGTTTTTCAACACCAGCTCCTCCAGACAGAGGGTTTGTTCAGCCATTTCCTCTATGTTAGAGCTCCATCAAAAGAACATGGACCTCAAAAACCTGAAGGCTGATCTGCTCGCCATCCCACCCCGACATGGACATGGACAGGAACCTCTCACCCAACATCCACCAAACACAAATTCCGTTCTCATTGGTATAGACCTGGAAACCTGGCAGTTCAGACTAGGGCCCCAGATGCAGGATTTTGATCAGCAGTATTTCGCTATGGCATTAATAATACTTCACAAACATAATGGCTGGATTCCTGTCTATATATAAGATGCATACACCATAACTTGGGTGGTGAATCCTCTGCTCTTTGGACATCTAGGTTGCTTCTGTTGCTTGCTAATTTAAATTATGTGATTCCTGTCTCTGCATAGATCCCTGTCTATCAGCTTAGGCCAGCGGTCGCCAACCGTTTGGACCTCACGGACCACCAGTGGTCCGCGGACCACCGGTTGGCGAATGCTGGCTTAGACTATGTCCTTAGGATAGAGTCCTGGAAATGCAATTACAAGGTCAGAGTCTCAAAGACTACGAGCCTTTTCAGGACCTTTTTTTCATCTTGCCAAGTGGCTTCGTGGGAGGGTGTACATACCGGCAGTGCAAGATTCAATTCTAAGGCCACTGGGCTGTAAGGCCGAAGCTACACCAGTTAGGAGTGACTGGGGCGCAACTGAGCTTGACGTTAGGGAACAGTACCCCCAGACAGAGGAGCTGGGTCAGGCAGAGCGAGCAAAGTCCAGGCTCACAGAGACCACCAAGCTGGAGGACACTCTATAAGACATGAGTTCTGGCCCTAGCCATTTGGCTCAGTGGCTAGAGCGTCCGTCCTGCAGACTGAAGGGTCCCGGGTTCGATTCCAGTCAAGGGCACGTGCCGGGGTTGCGGGCTTGATCCCCAATAGGGGGCATGCAGGAGGCAGCCAATCAATGATTCTCTCTCATCACTGGTGTTTCTATCTCTCCCTCCCTGTCCCTTCCTCTCTGAAATCAATTTAAAAAAATGTTTAAAAAAAAGACATAAATTCTGGAGGCTACAGCCACAGACAGAAAGAGAGGAGCCTTCCTGAGGCCCTGCTGAAGCCCAAGAAAAAGCACAGCGGGTGAAGAAGGGTGTTGAGGGCCCCAGTGCTGTTCGTTCCGGAATATGAAGGTTGTTTGGGTATTTGGGCATGATGTGCACTAGGGGTAAGTCTGGAGGAGGTCACTGAATTGATTTTTAAAAACTCATTTAGGTACGGACTAGGGCAGTGGTTGGCAAACTGCGGCTCTGTTGACCAGTGAGTTTGCCGACCACTGGGATAGGGGCTTAATCACAAGGAACGACAACAGCCTGTAATTACTGGAATCGAGAGTCTAGGTCAGTGGTCGGCAAACTCATTAGTCAACAGAGCAGCAAACCGCAGCTCGCGAGCCGCAGTTTGCCGACCACTGTTCTATTGTAAAAGGGGCATGAATCTGTCAAAGAAGAGATCTACAGCTGGCCCACCTCACTTTGTTGGTTTCTCCCGCTTACTGAATGAGTCACCTTTGTTGGAGAAGAATTTATTCTTTTTTTATTTTTTAAATATGTGTTTATTGATTTCAGAGAGGAAGGAAGAGGAAGAGATAGATAGAAACATCCATGATGAGAGAGAATCATTGACCAGCTGTCTCCTGCAAATCCCCCACTGGGGATCAAGCCCACAACCTGGGCATGCGCCCTTGACCGGACTCGAACCTAGGACCTTTCCGTTAGCAGGCCGATGCTCTATCCACTGCGCCAAACCATCCAGGGCCAATTTATTTGTTTTAATCTTGCTCCTTTGACTATG
The DNA here is from genome assembly GCA_026230045.1 of Corynorhinus townsendii. NCBI lineage: Eukaryota > Metazoa > Chordata > Mammalia > Chiroptera > Vespertilionidae > Corynorhinus > Corynorhinus townsendii. Next base: position 7,477,419 of record JAPDVU010000017.1, read on the forward strand.
TCAAGTCTCTTTACATAATCACGATGGCTACTTCTTGAGAGAACATGGAATGCCTTTCTTTGGAAACTGGGCTTATTTTTTTCTGGTTACACATCTAAAACCACATGCTGTGTCACACCGGCAGCAGCCTCATGCATCCTGTGTTTACTGCGTCTCTTGATTGCATCATTTTCTCTTCAGCTTGATTTAATCTCGTGGTGGTTGTTTTTGGTTTGTTTGTTTGAATCTGATGGGGTTTCAAAGAGTAAATTTAGTGTAGCCTCAGCATGCAGTGTTTATAAAGTCTACAAGTGTATGCACTAATGTCCTGAGCCTTCATATTCACTCACCACTCACTCACTGACTCACCCGTAGACACTTCCAGTCCTGCAAGCTCCAGTATTCCGTACAGTAACAGGCCATGTCAGCTTGTAGCCTATGAGCAACAGGCTGTATCATAGAGCCCAGGTATGCAGGGGGCGGTACCATCTAGGTTTGTGCACGTACACTCTGTGATGTTCGCACAAGGGTGACATTGCCTGAATCACCTGTGTCTCAGAATGCGTCATGAAGTAGCACATGACTGTATCAAGAAGGTGGTAAAGAGTTAGGGTCAAAATTCTGGAGTGTAGGATGCCGGGAGCCTGCTGTGCACGGTGCTAGAATAGCCAAATAGGGAAGAGGAAGCCATTGACGTAGGGAACAGTAACTGGCCTCGGTCACTGCCCTGGCTGCCTTGCCACTTCTCTCCTACAGAGTCTGCACTTGGCCTCTACTCTGAACAAATCAGCTTGTGTTCTTTCACTGGGAGCCTGCTCTCCTAGGGTCCTACCACCTGGACGGCCACGCCAGCCCCACCCCAATTCCAGCCCCAAGAATCTAAATCAGAAAGCATTATTCCCTCCTCTGAGTAATTCTTCAGAACACTGATTACTCTCGGTCACTTACTGTTCAGTTCTTTTAGTTATCTCTCACAGTGTGTCCTCTCTGTCCTGTATAGGAATGGGACTTTGCTTTATGGCTCTGTTTACTTCTCTAGTATTATACGTCTGGTGCGGTAAAAATATTTACTCTTGCCCTAGCTGGTTTGGCTCAGCGGATAGTGTCAGCCTGCGGACTGAAGGATCCCAGGTTCGATTCCGGCCAAGGGCACATGCCCGGGTTGTGGCCTTGATCCCCAGTAGGGGGCATGCAGGAGGCAGCTGATCGATGATTCTTTGTCATCATTGATGTTTCTATCTCTTTCTCCCTCTCCCTTCCTCTCTGAAATCAATAAAGAAATATATTTTTTAAAAGATATTTACTCTTTTTAATTAATTCAAATATATGGTAAAACAATACAGGGATCTCTGGCACGACATAAACAGCTTTAAAATAATAGCTCAGGAGCTAGCTGGTTTGGTCAGTGGATAGAGCATCAGCCTACGGACTGAAGAGTCCCAGGTTCGATTCCAGTCAAGGGTACATGCCCAGGTTGTGGGCTCGATCCCCAGTAGGGGGCGTGCAGGAAGCAGCTGATCAATGATTCTCTCTCATCATTGATGTTTCCATCTCTCTCTCCTTCTCCCTTCCTCTCTGAAATCAATAAAAATATTAAATAAAAGCTCAGTAACGTGAAATTATGCAGGAAAAGGTGTGTGATGCCCTTATTTAACACGCAAGTTTTATTGACTCCTTTTGAGTGAACAGCATGAGGAACTCAACTTTTATTACTGTAATTAAGGATGACGTCAGGAAGGGGAATGCGTGGTGACTAAGAAGGCATCTTTAGCCAACCACCAGCCTGACAGTACGTAGGTATGTGATTATGAGGCTGGACCAGCTTTTCATTGTGTGTGTTTGTGTGTGTGTGTGTGTGTGTGTGTGTGATGGGCATTTTCAGTGCTGGATCCTATGCGTATAAGTATTCCATATATTGTGTCATCCAAACTCTGAGGCTATTTGAGAATGAAAAGGGGACACTATTAAAAATTTGCCAAGGCAGTAAGCATAAACCAAGACTGTCCTGGGCATGAAAGCAAGCACCCTATGATTTTAGTATAGACAACTTCACCCCTAGGTTTAAGGAAGCAACCCAAATCATACCCAACGGCGTTATTCATCACTGTTTTGAATAGCCAGCAGGAAGCTTTTCCAATAACGAGAGACATCATAGAACCATTGCATGCTGGGACTTAAAACTTCCAAACTTTATCTCCATGATCACTAGCACTCGCCTGGAGGCCTGGCATCGGGCATCCTGAACTCACTGCCTAGTTACCACAGGCAGCCCTGGGTGTGGCAGTCAAGTGACAATTCTGGGTTTCTCAGCGCCTGTGCCATCTTGGCCTTCAAGGGAATTCCAGGAACATCCAGGCTGCTGCTTCTAACACTGTTCTCTCAGCCACATCCTTTCCCATTACCCTCACAGCAATTAAGTTGATGAGGTCTAGGCTCAAAAATCTTAACTCGGTCCTTGGAACCCTCTTTTGGGGAGGATATTCTGAAGGAAAAGTGTCTCCATCCAGGTGGTAGATGTTGCTGGTTAAAAAAAAAAAAAAAATCCGCCCTAGCCAATGTGGCTCAGTGGATAGAGTGTTGTCCTGTGGACTGAAGGGCCCCAGGTTCGATTCCGGTCAAGGGCATGCACCTCGGTTGCAGGTTCCGCCCTGGTTGGGGCTCGTGCAGGAGGCAACCGATTCATGTGTTTCTCTCACATGGATGTTTCTCTCTGTCTTTCTCTCTCTCTTCCACGCTCCCTAAAAATCAATGGAAAAATATGCTCGGGTGAGGATTCACAACAACAAAAATCCTTCATGTTTTGGGGGGGGATGGGTAAACAGAAACCTTGTATCCCATTTTGCTGTTAACCTTAAACTATTTGTAAAAGAACGTCTATATGAAAACTTCAGACAACGAGTTAGTGCCTTAGAGAAAGGTTCTTAAATGGGCTCCCGGAATAACTCGGCCAAGACTTACTAAGAACTAAGCGTGTGCCAGGCTCTGTTGGACGCACTTGAACTCATTTGCGCTTCACAGCACCCCATCCTCCGAATGTTACAGAGGAAAGTGGGGCACAGAGAGGTGAGCGCTTGCCCAAAATCACAAGGCGAGGAAGGGCGGAGGCAGGATTCAAGCCCAAGAGCAGAGGCGCCAGAGCGGGGTGGCTCTCCACCATCCCTTAAGCCTTAAGGGCACAGAAAAAGCCATCACCGATTTTGCAGAAAGAAAACACACAGGGCACGCTCCCTGCTGTGGCCACGGCTGCCTGCTGCCTCCCACGGGAACTGGAGGACTTTCCAAAGGGCTGGGAAATCCTGCCGAGAGGCCCCAGGGGAGTGAGTGTAGGGCCAGTCCCACTTTAGGCAATCCCTTGTTCTCTTCATAACAAGGCACTTCACAGCCTCATCCTAACGCCTAGGTATCCCAGGCCAAGCCTCCCTGACTTGAAGGCCAAAAGGAGTCCATTCTGTCTCTTAAACGGCCGCCCGCAGGAAAACTTTACAAAATGAAATAATACGACTTGACAGAATCTGGGAAGAGCCAAAGCAGAGGGGAGGAAATAGACACCGTGGACAAAATAAGAAAGCAGTTCTAAGTGTTGCGGGTGGTCATGGGTGGTTACCGAAGCCACAGCAAGGGCTGCAAAGGAGAAGATGCATGTGTCCTTTCTTCCTCCTTGCTCTTCCTGGGCTCATGCTGGGCTTCTTTTTCAGCCTCGGTGACGCGCACGTGTTTCAGAATTCCTGAACTGGGTGGACACGTCCCTTTCTGGAAATGTTGGCTGAACCCATGTTCCTGACCTGGGGGGGAAAAAAATCAGTCTGCACAATGGTAAGTCCATCTGGGTGCTTAATTGTCCCACTGTCCTTCAGCCCTTTCTGTCCGCAGTTAATTGTCCCACTGCTGCTTTCTGTGGCGTTGAATCAAGCTGGAGAAATCTCCCCCAGATCTCAGGAGCCACTTCATGCCTTTCACGACCTAACGACATCTCAGTCTCCTTTTGCCAAAACAAGCAGAGGCAACCCTGTATTGGGCCAGGCCTGTTTCCCCAGCACGTGTGCAGACATATGTATGGCCACCAAGCAGAACTATTTAAAGACACAGAACTAGAAAACAGTGGAGCAGAACCAAACGTGCACGTGCACACACACACACATCCAAATGGCAAACAGATATAAAGCTCTTTTCTGGAACCCTAAATTGCTTTAACGCAGAGTCAGAACTAGAGGGGTCCCTCACTAAAACCCTTTGCTACAGAAGCCTGGATTTTTCTTTCCAAGATGGAATAAATAAATGCTGAGGTGAACTTTTTTTTTTTTAGGCAAACACGACAACTGAAAAATAGAGCAATGGCAAAGGATTCTCTCTCCTCCTTCATCCCGGAACACCATGGCTGTGAGTTCTCTCAAAGGCAGACCTAGAGGGTCTGGGGCTAAATTCAGGCCTGAGAGGCTGCTTCTGTTCAGGACTTCCACACCTTTAGAATGGGAATGGGCTTCAGAAGTCCCTGGCTAATAGATTTTTATGCAGTGAGTTCTGGTCCAGTGCTGATCGGCCTTCTAAGGGTTATTCAAACCCAAGCCCGGGGACACTTGGATGGGTGAACAGGATCTAGGAAGCTCCATTTTTCCGTGTCATAATTCTAAAACATGTTGGGGGAAAATGAACATTGCTACAAATACCACTTCCCTTCTCTGGCTAAATGGCTCCTCCCATCTTTTCCAGCCCTATTGTCCCCCTGGTAGGGTGGTGCTGTCAGTCCCGCAGGAGTTGCATTTCAAGTCAGTCGAGTGTTCTATTCTTGGTCAAGCACATGCCATTGTAGAAGCTGTTTCAGGCTCATAGAATTTTAGCACTGGGCCTAGTTCCCTAGACCTCTGGGGGTGAGTAGGTGGGGAACCAGTGTGCACTTGAATGCCAGCCAAGCCTGGCATGTTATTATTGTTTACGTCTGCGTTATTTCATCTTATTAACTGCTATTGTTACTCCCGGTTGCCAGAGGAAATCAGGGTGCATGCACAAAGGTTAAAGTGACTAGCTCAAGGCTATGCAACAGCGGCTCAATTCTAGGTTAGACTCCAAAGCCTACATTCTTTCTGTTGCTTCCCCCTCAGCGATGGTCGAGGGTCGTCTTAAGGGCTGCAAGGACGAGGGACAATTAACTGCGGTCCACACTGCCCCGCACGACCTAATCAGTTTCCTAGCTTCCCTAGCAGGCACTCCCCTGCAGTTCATTAAACATATTCCAGGCGGCTGCCCCCACCTTCTTCCCTCTCTTTGAGGTTTGGTCCCTCACTTTCCTCCCTCATCCCTCCCCTGGCCGGACCCCCTATTCCACCCGCTGTGTCCTCGGCTACAGGTGAGTCAGTCATTCGGCCTGGCGCCATCAGATCCCGCAGCTGAGCTACCAGATGGTCTCCCTCCACTCCTCCCAACCCTTGATGACACCAGACCTTACACAGTCCTCCCTAACCAGCTGGAGATCACAATTGCCTCCCTCTCTGCACCCGCCCCCAGCAACATCAAACGCGACCCGTGTTTTAGCCCTCCCTTTTCCCGCCCCCTCCGGGCTGGGCTGGCCTTGTCCAATAAGGGCTTGGCCCCCGGGCCAAAGACGTCAAAAGCAACCAATTGTCTTCCTTAAGGTCCCCGCCTTTACGCTGAGGAGCAGCTCCGTCGACCAATGGGCTGTCTCCTGGGCGCAATGAGCGCGCGGGGCTTTTAGAGCGGCGGCTGAGCTGCCCAATGAACCGCGGGTTTCCGTGGTTAGGGGTGTGGGAGCAGCGGTCGTCAGGGGCGTGGCGGCAGTTGCTTGGGCGGGCCCGGTAGCCGCGGGAGCTGCACTGGCCAGGGGTTCCGGCTGCTGTTCCATGAGCGTCGCGGAGCTGCAGGAACCGGACTGGGGGCGAGCTGGGCCTCTGTAGTCAACCACACACAGGTAAAGCCAGGGTCGAGCGAGCCCCGCTAAGCGGGGATCGCGCCCCGAATCGGTCGGGTCAAACCCCTGAAACCTCGCGGTCCTCATCGTGGCTCGGCCCATCGCACCGCTGCCTTCGCGCCCGGAATCTTCGGGGCCTGTCACCTGGCGTCACGGGAGTCCCGAGGGCGGATTCGCAAAGTGGCGGGGAGGGAGGCTGCTTGGCCCGCAGCGGGTGCGCGTTCCTGAAAGCCCTTTGTCCCCTCCTGCCCCGGCTACCGAGGTTGGGGACATCCCGGACCGTAGCCTCTCTTGCCGGCCATCGCTCCATCGGTGCGCACTCTTGGGACGTCTGAGGAGGGTGGGTATGCTGGCTCAGGCTTGGTGACGGAGGTCCAGGATCCGGACCTGAAAGGAGAGGGCCAAGGGGCCTGATTTGTAGCCCCGGATATTCGAGGGGCCTCTGTGTTTCAGGGCTTCAGGGGTACACCTAGGACCGCTGGGTTCAAGTTGTAGGAAGGCAGCTTTTGACCCACTTGGAGACGCACGCACTGTGCTCGCCTGGGCTCCGAGCACTGTTCTAGGCCCTTTGTGGGCTTTCCCACAAGGAGCGCTAGCTGTCCAGCAGGGGCAGGTGGCTGCCTGCCAGGCGAGGCAGCCAGCGCCTCGACCTTGGAAGTGTCCCGGGCAGAGGTCAGATTACAGCCACCTGTCAGGGATGCTTAGAAAGGACTACCAAGGGAGGATTGCGTGCCCCACCTGTAAAGCCCGTCTCCACTCACAGACGCGTGCCGGGTGACTTGAACGCCTTGCTTGGGAAGGATACTTCTGGGGCAGTTGGGAAGTGGATGTTGCCTTCACCCAGCATGAATTTTGTGGTCTCAGCTCTCAAGAGTGGGTGTAAAATGGAATGACTACCCAAAATACAAGGTTCATTTAATCATCATGGAACTTCTTAATGTGAACTGTGGACTGCCTCTCTTAATTTTCCCATGCCTCTCATTCCGCATGTCAGTGTCACCTACATTCCATTAACGGGGGATGTGACCCGGCTCCTGAGAAGGACCTGGGAAGACTGTAGGTTGGACAGAGTTCATGCAACCTGCGCCCAGAGCTTTTTGAGGGCCATTTTGTTAAAACCACATTAAGCAGAGTCCAAAAGAGAAACCATACCGTATCAGTTGACTGCCCTCTGTCATATGAGATGACACAATAATCTCCTGAAGGTCAGGAGGCAGGGAACTTTGACACCACTCGCTGCCTGTTTTACCTTTGAAGAACCAGTCAGAAAGCAGATCATTGTGGCATTTTATTTATTTTTTTATTTATTGTTAATCGTCACCCGAGGATATTTTTCATTGATTTTTTAGAGAGAGTGGAGGAGAGACGGAGAGATAGAAACATCGATGTGAGAGAGACACATCGATTGGTTGCCTCCTGCACACACACCAACCAGGGCCGGGGAACCTGCAACCAAAGCATGTGTCCTTGACCGGAATCGAACCCGGGACCCTTCAATCCTCAGGCCGACGCTCTATCCACTGAGCCAAACCGGCCAGGTCTGGACTTGTGGCATTTTTAGAGCTGCAAACAGCTTAGGTAGAGCTCATCTCATCTTTCTCCTCGATGTACAGGTGAGGAAACGAAGCCCTGGGGCGGTCACTGGTCATCACAGAGCCAGGAGGAAAGGATGCCCTGTTGACTCTGGATCTATCAAGTTCATGACTGTGTTTCACTCCCAGCCCATTTATCTCACTCTTGATGTTTAAATGCTAGAGGAGTCCAGAGAGGTTAGGGGCACAGATTTTGGTGTCATAGTGCCTGGACTTGAATCCTAGCCTTGCTTCTTTCTATCCGTAACTTTGGGCAAGTTACTAAACCTCTCCAGGCATCTGTTTGCTCATCTATAAAACAGGAATAATAATGGTACTTAAGTACCATTTTTTTGAATGGTACAGGAGTTACTATATCTGAAGCACTTAACATAGTGCCTGGCACATAATAACCATTATAGATTGCTGAATACGATGTTCTGTTGCCCTTTTATACAGTTTTTTTCAGGTCTATACCCAGTATTTTCTATCAGGAGTTTATTTTTTCTCCCTGCCGTCTCCCCTGCAGTTCCTTAAACATATTCCATGCTTTGGTTGCAGGTTCCCCATCCCTGGTTGGTGTGTGTTTTATTGTAGACGTCTGTGGGGTTTTCCAAGTCACACTACATTTTGTTGCTTTTTCTGTCTTTTATTAAATTAGGGCATTCATTTTTCTCTGTTAGTGTTTTCCTGGTAACATACACCCGTTTTTAGACTCCAAATTTGTTTTATTCTTTTTAAAAAGGAGGGGGAATCCCTCAAAGTGCTAGTCTCCGATGATACCAACTTCCATGCATTCTTCCAAATATCTCTTCCCTCTGCTTGGGCCCTCCTTCCCAGTTGTCAGTGTGATGCAGCTCGATTATAAATGGATGAACATTTTTAGATTAAGATTTCATGAGCCACTGTATTAAGTGCTTTTCGGAAGTTCAGGGATCGTGTGTCAACTGCATTTAAGCCAGTTACTTAGTCATTCGAGCAGCGGCAGCGCCTGCCTTGCCGGGCAGACACACAAGTGTGTGACTGGTCCTTGCTGCTAAGCTAGCTTGTTCACTGGTTTCTGTGTTTTTCCTGTTCTTTCCTTGAGCTTGAAATAAACCAGATGGCAAGTACCATGCTTTTCCTCTCATTTGGGTAGGGGACGTTCCCTCTCTCTCCTTTTTATTTTCACTTTCATTTTCTTTATCACCTTTGCAGTTTTGATAGATACCTACTCTGTTAGCCAGATAATTTAAAAAAAAATAGATTTTTATTGATTTCAGAGAGGAAGGGAGAGGGAGAGGGAGAGAGAGATAGAAACATCAATGATGAGAGAGAATCATTATTGGCTGCCTCCTGTACCACCGCCCCCCACTGGGGATCCAGCCTGAACCCCCCGCATGTGCCCTTGATCAGATTCGAACCCGGGACTCTTCAGTTTGCAGGCTGACACTATTCGCTGAGCCAAACCAGCTGGGACGTGTTTGCCAGCTAATTTAGTTCCTTTTTATTTAGGAGATGCCTGTCACCTTTATTTCTTGCAGGAATCTGGTCACCTTTGGTTTTCCCTTCTCTGTTTTTACGTGTGTTCTAGAATAAACCAAAGATGATCACTGTTCATTAGTGGGCAACCTTCTTAAGAGTTGATTCTGAGGTTTGTTTTTTTGTGGGACATTCCAGAGCTCGGCCATCTTAGAATAATTGCTTTAGTTCCATTGTTTGTGTGTTAATAATGGGCCCCTTTCTCTCTGTCTGGCTCTCTTTTCTCATAACGTCCTGGTGAAAAGGGCTTCTCATTTACTGTTACTCTTTTGTTTGTTGTTTTGTTTTTTAGTTAATCTTCACAAAAGTGTATTTTCCCATTGATTTTTAGAAAGAGCGGAAGGGAGAGGGAGAAACATCGATGTGAGAGAGACACATCGATCGGTTGCCTCCTGCACGCACCCTGACCAGGGCCGGGAAACCTGCAGCCCTTGTCCGGCATTGAACCCGGGACCCTTCAGTCCACTCTATGCACTGAGCCAAACCAGGCAGGGCTATTCTTTCATTTTTCACTCACACCTTCCTCCTGGTAATCTCTGGCAGTGCCCACAAGGAGTATAGGGGTTCCCCACTCCCCTTATCCAGAGCACATAGCATTTCTCTGTTCCCATAGAAGACAGGGTCAAAGGCTGTCTTATTTTTTGCCTAAAACCTGGCTCTTTGAAAAGCCGTAGCAAAGAGAGAGACTTCCAATGTAATGAAACACCACGTGGCAGAAGTCTGCTATGACCTGCTAACAACATTCCGGTCCTTATCGCACTGCGGGATCGTTTCGTATCTGCACGTTTATTTTGGTTGTCCTGGTTCCAGGCACCGTGTTTCTGTGCTAAACGGTTTCTGTTTATAAAAATGGCTGGTGTGGACAGGCGGCCAGCCCGGTTGTGGCCTTTGAAGCTTGTGCCCTGGACCCAGGTGGGTGATGCAGTGACACAAGGACCCATTCTCCGATCTTTTTTTTTTTTTTTTTTAATATTTTTATTGGTTTTAGAGAGGAAGGGAGAGAGAGAGAGAGAGAGAGAAACATCAATGATGAGAGAGAATCATGGATCGGCTGCCTCCTGCATACCCCACACTGGGGACGGAGCCCGCAACCTGGGCATGTGCCCTGACCGGGAATCGAACCCTGACCTCCTGGTTCCTAGGTCGATGCTCAATCACTGAGCCACGCCGGTCGGCCATTCTCCGATCTTTTTTTTTTTTTTTATTTTATTTTATTGCTTAAAGTATTACAAATAGTAGTACATATGTCTCCTTTTTCCCCCCCATTGACCTTCCCCCGGCCTCCCCCCGCCCCCATTCTCCGATCTTTTGTAGTAAAGTAGCATCTAGGCAAAGAGCTTAATAGAGAATTGGAGCTGGAGACCGTTGGGTTTGCCTGGTTTCTGATTTTCCTTTGTTCTCTGTACGTGAAGGTCCATTAAGTTCCGCAAACTGAGCATCTGGTGTGTGCCCGCGACACAGCTGTCCAGATTAACAAGTGTGTTTGGTTTGCTGCATAAAGATTATTTTACTTGTATTGCACATTAAAAACGTTTTAATGTTTTCAATTAAAAATAATTTTTCAAATAGGTAATACATTTATGTGATGAAAGGAAATATTCGAAAAGCACGAAAGGCTGGACGGTAAATATGTCTCTGTCCACCCGATTCTGCCACCTAGTCGTTGTTTTTCAAAGATATTTTGTTTTCTTTTTTTAACTTTTTTTATTTTTAATGTATATTTTTATTGATTTCAGAGAGGAAGGGAGAGAGAGAGAGAGAGAGAAACATCGATGATGAGAGAGAACCATCGATCGGCTGCCTCCTGCACGCCTCACACTGGGGATCGAGCCCGCAACCTGGGCCTGTGCCCTGACCGGGAATCGAACCTGGGACCCTTCAGTCCGCAGGCCAGTGCTCTGTCCGCTGAGCCAAACCATCCAGGGCCCAACATGGTCGTAATGGTTTCTGTGGCTCCCAGAATTTTGCCTCCGCTGTGTTTCTCTCGTTCCTTTAATGTGCCTTAATCTGCTTTTCTTTACCTCTGAGTCTAATTGAGTCACCTTGAAATCGAATTGAATCTTCAAGATGTTAGTCAGCCAATCTAATCTAGAGTCGTGACTTTCTGGTGTTTGCTCATTGCTGGGTGGCCACGTTATCCATCAGTTGTGCCACAGATAACCGTGTTATGTAATATGAGGGGAGGGACGCTCTGTCCAGTCTCTCTGGGTTATAAAAGAGAAGCTTATAAAAATTTCCCCATTTGCTTTCAGTTCCTCTAATATACACTCCTCTATGTGCTGTTTACTTAGTCATGTCAGTGAGGACAGTAAATAACAAGCAGGAAGCCCGTGTGGCTCAGTGGATAGAGCGTTGGCCTACGGACTCAAGGGTCCCAGGTTCAATTCCAGTCAAGGGCGTGTACCTTGGTTGCGGGCACATACCCAGTAGGGAGTGTGTAGGAGACAGCTGATCGATGTTTCTGACTCTCTATCCCTCTCTCTTCCTCTCTGTAAAAAATCAATAAAAATATATTTTTAAAAAAGAACAAGCAGGAAGTCCAATATAGACTTGACAAATTTTAATTTTTTCAAATAAGGAAAAAAAACACCCTATCTCCCATTGTTACCATCATTTAAGAAATTATATTTTGCCCTAACCAGTTTGGCTCAGTGGATAGAGCGTCGGCCTGCAGACTGAAGGGTCCTAGGTTCGATTCCGGTCAAGGGCATGTACCTTGGCTGCGGGCTATTTGAAAAAAGAAAAAAGAAATTATATTTGAACACCCAAAATGGGGGAAGGTCATAGTGCCAGAATAAAGAGCATCCTTCTAAACAGAACGTATTTCGTCTGAGTGAATGGGACTAAGGTGGTCGGGATCCATCCAGCTCTCTGAAGGGCCTTTAAGACAAACAGGTGCCTGTCTCACTCCTCTGTATTCCTGGAGCCTTACCCAGGGCCTGGCACAGAGAGGGTCCGGGGGCCTCAATTTCCTCTTTTGCACTAATAATAGCTCACAGAATTGCGGTGAGTAGCAAATGAGGTAGTGTCTGAGGATGTACTCTGTAAACAGTAAATTCTGTAATTGGTCTGGACTGTCACCACCAGTGCATGTTGTGACATGTTTGAGGAGTAACTGAGGTCGTGTCTTAAAATCACAAGCGTTTGATAAATGTGGAGATGAACAAATAAGAACGTTTATCATCGTCTAGTTCTGCTCTGTCATTTTAAAAGATATAGTGACTTGTGCCCTGCCGGTGTGAGCATCAACCTATGAACCAGGCGGTCACGGTTAGATTCATGGTCCGGGCACATGCCTGCGTTGTGGGCTTGATCCCCAGTGGGGTGGAGGGGGACATTCAGGGGGCCGCCCATCAGTGATTCTCTCATCATTGATGTTTCTATCTCTCTCTCCCTTCCTCTCTCTGAAACCAATAAAAATATACTTAAGAAAAGATATAGTGACTTGTTAGCATCAGCCAGAGAATACTCACGTGGGGTTCACAAACCTAATATTCTCTCTGGGTGCCGATAGAGAAGCTCGTGGTCTGAAATGGGACGGGGGTGTGCGTGTGCTCACAGGCAGGGCCAGGCTGGACTGCGTGGGCTTGAAGACCCAGACTTTGGCTGTAGACTCAGTCCTCTAGCCTCGTTGGAGAAAGCAGACACCCCTTTGCCTTCTCTGGTGAGCACACACTGCCTTGTTAGCATTGTGTCTATGTGTTTCACTTATTATCATAGTAGGACACTTACTATTCCCAGACCTGACCTCCCAAGCCTGGGAATTTATCCACCCTGTTGTGAGCGGCCTCTCGACCCCAGCATCAGTGCACACCCCCAGAAAGCATCTCCGTGAAGCAGAAATCTTTGTGACGCCAATTGTACTGCCCTGTTTCCACAAACCTGTTTCAGATACCGCAGATATCTGAGAAAGAATTTCTCTGTTTTCCTTGGATGTGGAAAAGGATTCCTATTTTATAGTGACACGTACATCTCAGTCTAGGTTAACCTAGGATTAGTTCTAACCAAATTTGTATTTTCCGGCCCAGCTGGCGTGGCTCAGTGGTTGAGCATTGACCTACAAACCAGGAGGTCACGGTTTGATTCCCAGTCAGGGCACACGCCCGGGTTGTGGGCTCGATTCCCAGTGTGGGGCGTGCAGGACGCAGCCGCTCAATGATCCTCTCTCATCATGGATGTTTCTATATCTCTCTCGCCCACTCCCTTCCTCTCTGAAATCAATAAAAAATATATTTTAAAATTTTAAAATATTTTCTGGATCATATACGTTCATGTCGGATGGAAAATACCATGGGCAGTTTTGTTGCATTGGACGTGTTGGAGTGAGTAGCAGAAAGCATGAGTTGTCCAGTGGTATTTCCGGGTTTATATGTACGCCAACGGTCAATGGGTGAATCCCACCTCCCTTCTCTCTGGTGGCCTTTCCTTCTGGTGCCTCAAACAGCCTGTTTTTGCTCTGAATTCTCTTTATTCGTCAACAGTTTCTGAAGTAGAGTGATAATTCTTTGAACCTAGTAAGAAGTGCTTTGGACAAACAGGGAAAAGGGAAAAAGAAATACAGCATTGGACTTTCGTTTCTACAAGTGATAGAAAGTGGAAAGCTTTCATTTTGATGGACAGTCATTTGCCTGTACGTTGAGATACTCTTTAAACTATCCCAAAGCCGCTGACAGCCCAGGTCACATTGAGCTTTCTCTTCATCTGAGCATGGCAGTTACTCACGAAGGCCTGTGCCTCTCAACTCAGCCCAGTGCAGTAATCTCAGGAGAAAATTTTGCTCAAGAGACCAGAGTAGTGATATGTTAGGCCTTTCCCACAGAGTCAGTAAATATTTACAGAGTGCCCACTGAGTGCTCGAGACCATAAATTTAAACTTGTGTAGAATTTACACATGAGGCCCTAACCTGTTTGGCTCAGTGGATAGAGCCTTGGCCCATGGACTGAAGTGTCCTGGGTTCGATTCCAGTCAAGAGCACGTACCTTGGTTGCAGGCTCCTCCCCAGCCCCGAGCCCTGGTCAGGGCACATGCAGGAGGCAACCAATCACTGTGTCTCTCACATCGATGTTTCTCTCTCTCTCCCTCTCCCATCCACTCTCTGTAAAAATCAATGGAAAAATATCCTCGGATGAGGATCAACAACAAGAACGGAAGAGAGGATTGAATTAGAGGGGCCTAGACAGAATCCCCAACAGAGATTGATAGTAAAGGGATGTGAACCGCCACTGTCACGGAGAGATGAGATTTTCAGGTCCTCTGGATATGAGAGGGTCTTTGCAAACGCGAAGGTGGGAGCTGGTGTGATTGTCAGGGCCTAGAGGGGATGTGCACCCCCATGAAGGTTCCCGTGCAGTTCAGCAGGTTGAACAGAACCGTCTGGATGCCGTTGAGGGCTTGCAGTAAGGTTCAGATGGTGAATGACAGTGCCTGTCTAGCGTCCCATGGATCAGGTCACACCTACTCACACCCCCTGCCACGTGTTAGGCCCTCAGATTGCCAGCCCAGCACGTGTGCGACACACAGGCAGTGCCATCTTCCAGGCTGATCTCTGGAATTCCTTTGTCAGTAAAGCCCCGAATCCTCATTCCACAGTGACTCACTCCTTCTGCTCCCAAACCTGTCCCTCTTGTCCTGTCTGCCGGTCTCCTGGCTGCCCCGCGTTCCTGGCCTGGCCTCAGCCTCTGAGCGCAGCCCAGTCTGCGCCCACCCCGCCTTCTCACCTTCTCGTCTGTTCCATGTAGCTCCCCAGCTCTCTGAGGCCACCTCCTTCTCCTTTCTGTCTCCTTTGTTTGAATTCCTCTAGTATTTATAGGTGGTACTTCAGGATTTCATAGATTTGCACTGTTTTCTAATTATTTTATGAGTGCCCTGCATTATGCTTTTTTTAAAATAAATTTTTATTGATTTCAGAGAGGGAGGGAGAGAGGGAGATAAAGAGGGAGAGAGAGAGAGAAACATCAATGATGAGAGAGAATCATGGATCAGCTGCCTCCTGCACACCCCTCACTGGGGATTGAGCCCACAACCCAGGCATATGCCCTGACCGGAATCAAGCCTGGGAATCTTCAGTCCACAGGCTGACGCTCTAGCCACTGAGCATAACCAGCCAGCATTATGCTTTTTTCATAGCCCCAACAGAGCTCAGCATGAAGCTGATACTTTGGTACCCACCGGGAGTGGGGTGAAATGTCAGAAAGGGAGTGTAGTTTTACAGACATCCCCCTAGCGGTATTGACACCCTTTTGGAGTGTGGGGGGGTCCGTCCTCTTTATGTATAAGCCACAGCATTATCCACCAAGGCTCTCCCAACTTCCGCAGGTAAATCAGTTCTGGGGAAATGCAATCGCTCTCCCAATGAGGGAGCAGCATTTACCTCATTTCTGATGAAATCATCGTGGTGGCTGGTCCCTCCCAGGACACGTGCCTACCTGGGGAAGGAGTCCCTGGGCGAGGAAGAGCTACTGGAAATGAGCTAGTGGCCGACTCCGCTCCGTGGGCCGTGCACCTGCTTCCGGTGTGGAGCGGGCGTGGCGGGTTTATCTGCCGCAAGGCTGTGCGGGTGAGGGGCAGCCTCTCTGCGGGAAAGGAGGGGCCCCTCGGCAGGAGAGAGGGGTGTGTGCCAGGACTGTGCACTGCCAGGACCCCTGTTAGCACACACACAAGGACACTCCTTGACACTGTTCATGGAACTTGACAGTGGACACTTATTACTCGGGGATTTATCAAGTGCATCATGGTTCCGTGTTACAAGAATCAAGAGCGCGTCCTGGGACTAATTTCAGACTTGGAGGAAGCCCGAGCAGTTAATCAACTAGCTATTTCATTGTTCATGAGGTCTCTGTGTGAGGAAAGAGTGTCTTTTGCAATAATTTCTATCTGTTGGATTGGGAAGCTGACTAAGGCAACATGGGGGAGAGTCTGGTAGTGGTGATGGTATAGCTCAGTGGTCGAAAACTGCGGCTCGCGAGCCACAGTTTGCCGCTCTGTTGACTAATGAGTTTGCTGACCACTGGGATAGGGGCTTAATCACAAGGAACAACAACAGCCTGTAATTTTTAGAATCGAGAGTCTAGGTCAGTGGTCGGCAAACTCAGTCAACAGAGCGGCAAACTGCGGCTCGCGACCACTGGTATAGCTAATATTTGGGCACTTAGCTGACTCGCAGAGGCAAAGCAACCAAGCCAGAAACATCTGTGCACAGAACACAGTTTGTGTTGTGCTAACAAGCAGCTTGGGAGCGTTTGCCTCGTTAGCTGATTATGGTCTCTTGGTTGGAACTCGCTGGGTGACAAGGGACCTTTTGAAAGGATGTGGCGCTTTTCTCCTGCCTCTGCAGGCCAGGGGTGCGGAACCGCTGAGTCACGGCAGGTCATGTGGGCATGTCCCCTCACAGCGCGGGTCTGGAAGTCAGATCAGGGTCACAGGTCGGTTCCCTCTCTAGGGCCCTGAGAGGAAGTCTGTTGTGGCCTCTCCTACCGTCTGGTGGTTCCTGGGCTTAGAGACACATCACCCCAATCACTGCTTTCATCTCCCTTCCCCTCTGTCTGTCTGCGTCTATGTCCAAATTCCCCTCTTCATATGAGGACGCCAGTCACGGGTTAGGGCCCCTCTAATCAGCATGACCCCATTGCACCTTGCCTACATCTTCAAATAAGGCCACGTTCACAGGTTCTACGTGGGAATGGATTTTAGGGGGACACTTTTTTTTAATACTAGAGGCCCAGTGCACAAAATCCGTGCATGGGTAGGCCTTCACAGCCCCCCGCCCACTGGTCATTCCGGAAGGTCGTTCCACCGTCTGGTCTAATTACCATATTAGCTCTTTATTATATAGGATATTTTTATTGATTTCAGAAAGGAAGGGAGAGGCAGAGAGAGATAGAAACATCAATGACGAGAGAGAATCATGGATCAGTTGCCTCCTGCACATCCCACACTGGGGATCAAGCCCACAACCTGGGCATGTGCCCTAACTGGGAATTGAACTGTGACCTCTGAGGCATACCGGCTGGGAAGGGGGACACTATTTACCCCACTACACTGGGTAGTGAGTTTTCAGTGCTTAAAGTCTCCGCTCAGATTTTTCTGTCTTCATAGTCAGTTTTGGGTTGTCAGGGAATATTAATAATCCAAGGCCGATGCAGGTAGAATGAACATTACGGAATTATTGGCATCAATGGCACAGCTGAAAATGCATGACTGTGGAACTTATTATTTTTTAAAATATATTTTTATTGATTTCAGAGATGAAGGGAGAGGGGGAGAGAGAGAGAGAGAGAGAAACATCCATGATGAAAGAGAATCATGGATTGGCTGCCTCCTGCACGTCCCCTACTGGGGATCGAGCCCACAACCTGAGCATGTGCCCTGACCGGGAATCGAACCCTGACCTCCTGGTTCATAGGTCGATGCTCAACCACTGAACTAGCCAGGTGGGCTGTGGAACTCATTTGAGGGGAGAAGAAAGGCCCGAGGGCTGCAGTTCTTGAGAATTGTGTGGTTCAGTGGTCCCCAGTGGCTGGCCAGCGGCTGTCTTCTGTTACCCAGCTCCGAGCTCCGAGCGTTGATCCTGTGCTCTTCAGCCAAGGACTGCAACTCTATCCCTAGAATCTCAGAAATTTTGAGCTGCAAGAGGTCTTTGGTATTATCTACTTCTCGTGTAACCCTCTTGTTTTACAGATGAGGTCTTTAGGGCCCAGAAAGGTTAAGTGGCTTGTTCAAGGTCACCGGCGTGGAAAGGGCAGAGCAGGCACTGAGACCCAGGCCTCCGAACCCCTAGAGGAGAGCCTGCGCCAGCCCAGTGGCCCTGCCTCTCCCTGCCTCTGGGCCTCCATTGTAAAATGTTGCTCTTGGCCGAGACAGAGAAGCCCCGGCCCCGCCCTGGTGGGAATGCCAGCCCGGCATGTCTCAGAGACCGAGGGCCACACCGAGAGCTCCTTTACTGTTGGGTGCTTGGCAGCACCTTGCGTTTCTTTGTTAATGTAGAGGCTACAGATGGAATTTTAACTATGATTTCCAGCATCTAAATTCCACTCACAGCCCAAGGCGGTTTGGCTCAGTGGCTAGAACGTCAGCCTGCAGACCAAAAGGTCCTGGGTTTGATTCTAGTCAAGGGCACATACTTGGTTTCAGGCTCCCCCCGGGCCCGGGCCCTTTGGGGCTCCTGCAGGAGGCAACCAATTGATGTGTTTCTCTCACGTCGATGTTTCTCTCTGTCTTTCCCTCTCTTCCACACTCCCTAAAAATCAATGGAAAAATATCCCCAGGTGAGGATTAAAAAAAAAAAAAAGATAAATTCCATTCATAAAGTGACTGGGGTGGGAGCCCGGGAGGTGTGCCGCTGATGGTCTGAAGAAGGACTAATCAGGCAAGTACACGGGGGCAGGGGGCAGGGGGCTGGGGGGAGGCTTCCTTTCTATCCTCAGCATTCCCAGCCCTCCAGCCATGCTGGGTGACTTCCCTATGGGCTGCCTGATGTTCACGTTAACTGGATTTCACCTGCTTGGAAAGGGGACAGGGGCACACAATATAGTGCAATGGAAGCTGAGTTTGTTATGTCTGGAACAAATCCAGAATATTAATATGTAGTGGCAGGTTGATCTTGGAAAGAAAGAACAACATAAAATAAAATGCAGCAAGATAAGTTTCAATTAATTTCAAGAGTTTTGTTCTTAAATTGCCAGCTACTTAATTGGCTTAATACACATTCTCACACTTAAACATACTTCTAAATCCTAAGGCCCAGTTTTGGGTCTAGCTACTCTGTAAGTCCTTCTATGTTTAATTATTTCCTGGACTAATTATTCCTGTCCCCACGTTTCTAAAGTATAGGTAGCCTTAACAGAAACTTCTTTTCTACCCCGTTAAGATGAGAATTCTACTTCATTACAGTCCCATACAGTGCTTAGCATAGTGCCAGGCACACAGTAGGTCCTCAAGCCCACTGAAGTTCAAGGGCGGTGACCCTGGGGACTGCGGTAGAACTGCCCTTCTCTTCGGGAATTCAGGTCCGAGCCCTGAATCAAGGCTGCATATTTGGACCAAAGTCATTACAACCCTCTCATAGGATTGCCTTCACTGAATTGAATTCAATTTTAAATGCTTGTCATTTTTCAAGGGTTGAGTAAATTAATTCTCTATAGCATTTGCTATTTAAAAAGGTTGTAGGAGGACACTGCCTATCACTTCACTCAAGGTCCTCTTTTGTCAAGTCCCACGGATTTTTTTTTTTTTTTTAATAATTCCGTGCCTGAAAAGCCCAGCTTCCCCTGAGTGTCTGTCGTGCTTTCTGGGGTAGGAACACAATACACGTTAGCTCTCTTTCCATTTTGGAGAGCTGTGGGTCTAAACGGGTTTTTCCTCTCCCCGCTGGCTGTCAGAGACCGCAAACCCGCCCTGGGTTTCCTCACGTGGGTAACGGTGTAAGATGGCATAGGTACTTTCTTTGTTCAGAGTTTGTTTTTGTTGTTGTTAATCCTCGCCCGAGCTATTTTTTCCACTGGTTTTTAGAGAGAGTGGAAGGGAGGAGGAGAGACAGAGAGAAAGAAACATCGATGTGAGAGAGACGCCCCACTGGTTGCCTCCTGCACTTGGCCTGACCAGGGCCAGGGATCAAACCTCCAACTGAGGTACATGCCCTTAACCGAATCAAACCCGCGACCCTTGAGCCCACAGGCCAACGTTGCTTCATTTCTTCTTGGGTTTTGCTCGTTGCTCTTTTAAAGTTCTTTTTTTCTAGCAAAACCAGTGGACACAGACAGTAGCAGGGGTGGCGGGGGGGGCTTGTGTTTGGGGGAGGAGGTTGCGGGGGAGAGGTCAATGGGGGGCAAAAGGAGACTCATATTTTAAACACTAAAGACTTTTTTAAAAAAGCTCTTTCTAATAACAAAAATATTTGTAGTCATTAGGAATTTTGGAAAAGAAAAAAGAGAAAGAAAAATGGCCTGCAATCTAATAACTCAGCAACTGTAGCATCCATAAAGATTTGGGTGGATAGTATTTCCTTCTATGTCATTAGAAATTGCAGACTCAAGGAGTCTGGGAATAACAGTGGCTTACACATGCAAGGGTTTATTCTCTTCCATAAAAGCAACCTTGAGGTAGGCAGTCTAGGTCTGATACGATGGCTCCATTAAATCATCAGGAACTCTAAGCTTCTTTCTTTCGACTCTGCTGCCCTCTTAATGTGGCTTCAAGAGTGACCGCGAGGCCACTGCATGGCCCCAGTTGACGCCTGGGTTGCAGCCATGTTATCTGCATCCCAGGGATGCAGGGAAGGAAAAGGGCCGAAGAGCTAACTCCCTACCTTTTAAGGAGTCTCCCCAGAAAGCAGACCAGCCCCTGCAGACGTGGCCAGAATGTAGTCCCATGGACTCAGGACCCACCTACGGCCTGGAGGCTGGGGTCTGAAGTGTTTGATCTCCAACAAGGCACATGCTCCAGGTTTTTGTTGCGAGGAAGGAGAGATGTCTTTTGGGGAAGCCATCAGCAGACTGCCACAGTTCTTTCCACAGCACATATCTCTTCGGTGTTTTATGGAAGCTACCTCAAATAGTTTGTGGCAAGAGTTAAGTTTTAAACAAGCATCATGTAAATATCAATAAGTAAAGTGCATCACCATTTTGTTATTTATCACTCTGCTTTTCCATAGTCCTCTTCTGGGAATTTATCACTTATACTAACAGTGTATGTTTTTTTTGTTTTCTAATATACTTTTACTAGAGGCCTGGTGCACAAGATTCGTGCACTGGGGGAGGGGGCCCTCAGCCCGGCCTGCGCCCTCTCGGAAGTCCAGGAGGCCTTTGGGGATGTCAGACTGCTGGCTTAGGCCCGCCACTGCCCCTGTGCTCGCCAGCCGTGAGCCTGGCTTCTGGCTGAGTGGCACTCCCCCTGTGGGAGCGCACTGACCACCAGGGGCAGCTCCTGCATTGAGCGCCTGCCCCCTGGTGGTCAGTGCACATCATAGCAACCGATCATGCTGCAGTTCAGTCGATTTGCATATTAGCCTTTTATTATATAGGATTGATTTTAGAGAGGGAGGAAGGGAAAAGGGCAAAGAGATAGAAACATCTATTGGCTGCCTCCTGCACGTTCCCTACTGGGGATCGAGCCCACAACCTGGGCATGTGCCCTGACCAGGAATCGAATCGGCGATCTCCTGGTTTCATGGGTTAATGCTTAACTGTTGAGCCACACCAGCTGGGCAATCTATGTTTTGAATTTTAGTCAGCACAAACTTATCCAGGGCTAGAAGGGACCTTAGGCACATTTCTCTAAGGTTTGCTTATTCATATGCCTGCAGGAACCATTCAGGTACCATAAATGATAAGGAGGCCAGGGGTCAGTGTTGAGGACCATGATAGGGAGTGGTGGGGACTGTGGCAACCAGGAGAGAGCATGCTCTGTGCAAAAGGGGTAGCAGCCACTCAGCTGCATTCACTGTTGCCTTTTTTTCCCCCAAGAGAAATCAGAAATCCAGATTTTTATATGAAATCTGGCACTTATAACTTAGCAGCTAATACATTTAAATTAAAAAAAATGCCAACCAAATGCAGCGCCATCCCGTGGGCTACCAGTTTTTCAGTTGGCAGCGAGCCCTGAAGAGGTCCGGTGGCTTCTGACGGGCCCGGAGACTTTGCTCTTCCGTCCCCAGCCGAACAAAGCCTGGTCTTCTGTGGCTGATTCAGCTCAAAATACAAAGACATACTAAACATTTGCAGTTGAGCACAACTACTCCAAAGGTTCATTGAGTCTCCCCTTCAACTGGCTTTCATTTTCTGTTGAAATCATTTTGGGGTGGCGGAACCCGAGAATATTGGGCTGGAACCCCAGCTCCACGGTTTCCCCGCTGTGTGACTTGGGGCAAGCCATCCATTCATCTGTGTCTCCTCCGTGTTTCCTGCACCATCCATGTTCTTTCTTGCTTGCTTCTCTCTCGCGCTACTCTTCTTGTTTTCAAGTGGCACAGTGTGGTGGTTAAGACAAGGATCGCTGGAGCCAGATAGGCATCTTTGGCTTCTCTGTCTACTAGCTGTGTGGCTTTGGGCAACTTACTCAGGTTTTCTAGGCCTCACAGGGTGGTAAGGATTCAGTGTGTTAATATGTGTTAAATACACAGAACAGAGCTTGGCACACAGTGACATATAAACACCGTTCTCTCTCTCTTTTTTTTTTTTTTGTCTCCTCTGCTGCTTTGAAAGGTATGGAGCCCTGGCTAATTTGGCTCAGTGGCTAGAGTGTCGGCCTGCAGACTGGAAGGTCCTGGCTTTGATTCCAGTCAAGGGCACATGCCCAAATTGTGGGCTCCATTCCCAGTAGGGGGCATGCCGGAGGCAGCCGATCAATGATTCTCTCTCATCATTGATGTTTCTCTTTCTCTCTCCCTCTCCCTTTCTGAAATTATTAAAAATTTATATATTTTTTAAAAATGAAAGGCATGGATCGCCAGCACAGTGGGCCTGGCTCTGGCTCTCTGTCTCACGGGAACACTTTTAGCTCCTGGTTCCTCTCCACAGCCAGCCTCTTTCCTGCCCCCAGTCTGGACCCAGACCCGCCGGCTGTGCGCACTCCCTACCCATTACTTCTAGTCTGTGCCCTTATTTTATTTTTTCCATCACCATTTATCCCCGCCATGCCCTCTTCCACCTCCACCCACCCCTGACTGCTGTCTTGACCTGAAGTCTCATTAAGTTATGTCATTGGTTAGACAGAGACAATACCTTTCCGGCGTTTCTGAAGATTGTGTTATGAGTTAAAGGGTAAAAGCAGGGCGAGTTTGCTTTAGCCAGAGTTCTGAGCGCAGCAGATTCCTTGTCCTGGAAACCAGAAAGAGCCGTCACTCTGTGGGCTGGCAAAGGCTTCCCCCAGCAGGTTTGTTCAAACGGCCAAGAGTGTGGCACACATGTTAATTACAGAAATTGTCTTTTTCCCTACAGACTTGAAATGCAGAGAAATGTAAATGTGCTTGTATTTCCATTAAATTGCTTCCTTCTTGTCCCCAATCTTTTCAGCTTTTAGGTAAATCTGAATAAGAGATCTGACCTGCCCGGCCCAGCTGTACAACATTTCAAGTTCATATTCCCACCTAGAGAGGAGCAAAGTACATAGGTATGTATTGTCCAAACTCTTGTCCAGTTTACTTCTTTTAAAATATATATATTTTTTTCATTGATTTCAGAGAGGAAGGAAGAGGAAGAGAGAGCTAGAAACCAGAAACATCCATGATGAGAGAGAATCACTGATAGGCTGCCTCCTGCAAGTCGCCCACTGGGGATCAAGCCCGCAACCTGGGCATGTGCCCTTGCCTGGAATCGAACCCAGGACCCTTCAGTCCGCAGGCTCACACTATCCACTGAAGCCAAACTGGCTAGGGCTATTTTATCTTTTTTATTTGGTAACTCTGCTCTGGACCAGCAGGGAAACTGGTGAAGCCACCTGCTGCTCTCTCTGTTCTCTTCCTGACAAAGAGGGCAAGAAAGAGCCCTTGTCTTGGGTCCATAGCACCCGCGTCAGATCAGAGAAATTTTGGAGTCCCTGCTACATCTTGTTTTGAGCTCTTTCCTCGCTAGACTTAAAGATCCACGTTAACAATGGAATCATCTTGGATGTTTGTTTCTCGTTGGCTTGACTGGCCCAGGTGGCAGGGCCCTGATGAGGGGAAGGACCGGGGCCGGGGGTTGTACGCTGGCACAAACTGTAACCTTAGCAAACCCCTTGGAGAACTGATTAACCCTACAAGACCCCCTCTCCAGGAAGTTGTGCATTACACAGACTGCCACAGGGCTCCTGGGACCCAGAATCCTTTAGGGACCTATAGACTCCAAGTTAAGAATCCTGTTTTAGGCCCAGCTGGCGTGGCTCAGTGGTTGAGCATTGACCTATGAACCAGGAGATCACGGTTCAATTCCTGGTTGGGGCACATGCCCAGGTTACGGGCTCGATCCCCAGATTGGGACGTGCAGGAGGCAGCCGACCAATGATGCTCTCTCATTGTTGTCTCTCTCTCTCTCTCCGTCTCCCTTCCTCTCTGAGATAAATAAAAAAAATATATATTTTTTTTAAAAGAATCCTGTTTTAGGAATTCATAAGCAGCTGGTCGGTAGGGGGGACATGTCTCCAGAGGTTGAGCTTCAGGGAAACTCAACTCTCTAAAGTTCAAAGGTGGTTGCACTGAATGTGTATTTAGCGGTCTAGCCTGGATGTGAAATCGTGTTACATAAATTTTTCAAAGCTGTTTTCCTGCCTTGATGGTGGACAGAGGGTGAAGGAGCTGCGATGTTTGCTTGCTGTCCTCACCTGCCAGGGAGCAGTGTGGGTAGGTGCTGCATTTGCCAGAGTCACGGACTTTGGCAAATGCAGCACCTACCCACACTGCATCCCCTCTGGCCCTGCTGTGGGTCTCGAGAGTTTCTTCTGTTATACCCCAAACCTGTCTTTTTAAAATATATATATATTTTATTGGTTTTTCACAGAGAGGAAGGGAGAGGAATAGGGAGTTAGAAACATCAATCAGCTGCCTCCTGCACACCTCCTACTGGGGATGTGCCCGCAACCCAGGTACATGCCCTTGACCGGAATCGAACCTGGGACCCTTCAGTCCGCAGGCCGACGCTCTATCCACTGAGCCACACCGGTTAGGGCCCCAAACCTGTCTTGGGAGATTGTTTTGTCCGGCCTGTTCTGCTCTGTCTGCACGGGTGGCCACCAGAGCTCTAGTGCTGTTTTTAGCAGAGGCTACTGGAAGCGGTTCCGGGGAAGCCGTTGCCATGGCTACCTTGGCTGGGAGAGTTCCCTTTTCCTCCTTTTTTTGTTAGCTTGTGGTTCCCCTGATTTTTAAGGTGCCGGCTGATGTTCTGGTTTTTTGCTAAGCAACAAGGAAAGGACTGGATTGTTGTTGCTTTTCCTGTTGTCGACGTTCGTTTTGTGCGTGTGGAGGTGTGTGCGCTCGCGTGTGTGTCTTGGAGATGCGGTAAAGCTACTTCGGAAGATGAAATAGCAAGAGAGCTTGGGCCAAGCCAGAGGTGCATATGCAGTTTTCTTACTCC
Source organism: Corynorhinus townsendii (assembly GCA_026230045.1). Classification (NCBI taxonomy): domain Eukaryota; kingdom Metazoa; phylum Chordata; class Mammalia; order Chiroptera; family Vespertilionidae; genus Corynorhinus; species Corynorhinus townsendii. The sequence goes on from JAPDVU010000017.1 coordinate 7,502,451, forward strand.
AGTTTTTAATTTTGGCTCAGTGATTGAATGTGGTCCACTTTCAGCCTCTTTGGTAATAGTAGGGGGGAAATTGGCTGAGCTTCATTCCCCACGAGCAGGGATCCCTGCGACTTGGGCTGGGTCTGAACTTTACACCCGTGCCCCGAGGGGCAGATGGCCGAGTCAGGCCCAGGTGGCTTTATCTCATTCTGCTCTAAAAATAGAGTGGTGGAGCCAGCAGGCAGTACAGCCACACCTGGGGGCCATAGCAGTCCCCATTCACATCTGTGTCCCGGCTGTGAGGGGCCCTTCACACACCTGGCGCACCACCTGTGGGCTAAGTCTGCAGGGATCCGAGGCTGCTGTGCACAGACCTCAGGGTGCCCCTCCTGGTGCCACTCGTCCTCTCTGGCGCCTTCTTTCTCCCGCTCCCCGAAGGCTCCTATTCTCAGCATTTTCCAGTTTGCTTATCTAAGAAGGTTCATTACGTTTTAAATAAAACAACACCCTACCCAGCTTATCAGTGCTCAGGACTGTTTGTGATTTGGGGTGTTGCCAGTCCATGGGAGGCTGCGAGGTGCTGATGGTAGGCCACCTGGGCGGGCCCTGTGGACACATCTAGATATGACATGCCATTGCTGGGTTTGTCGCCTTGTGTGCGGACTCCACTCGCCTCACTGAGCTCTAAAGGTATACCTGTGCCTCTGCTTCCCAGGTCAAGATGAATGCCATGCTGGAGACCCCTGAGCTCCCGGCTGTGTTTGACGGGGTGAAGCTGGCCGCAGTGGCCGCCGTGCTGTACGTGATCGTCCGCTGTCTGAACCTGAAGAGCCCCACCGCCCCGCCTGACCTCTACTTCCAGGACTCGGGGCTCTCGCGTTTTCTGCTCAAGTCCTGTCCTCTTCTGACCAAAGAGTAAGTAGACTTCTCGCCTGCCGTAGGCCCGCCTGCTGAGCTGTTTGGCTTGAGCGATGTTCAAAGAACCTTCTCCCGTGTGTCTTCAAGGCCACCATGTAAAACGGTGTCGTGGCTGATAAAACAGCCACAGTCTCCATAGAAGTCTGTGTTTTGAATCCCGGAGGGTAGGAGTCAGAATCCGACCTTGGTTGCCTGGAGTCATCATTCATGACAAGGACTTTGCAGGAAGCGGCGGTCATTTATTTTTAGGTGGATACAGAAAACTTGGACAACATTCTAGCCCTTTATCAAATGGTCTGTTGCCAGTTCTGTTGCTAGGACCGAAAAACTATCCTTACCCCAAATAATCTAAATAATAAAAGCATAATATGCTAATTAGACTGGACGGCCGAACAGCAGACCGTCTGGACGACCTTCCGGACAAAGCCGGGGCTGCGAGGGCTGAGCCCCTTGCACAGATTTCGTGCACTGTGCCTCTACTTAATAAATTAAAAAGCATAGATGTATGAGTTGGGTACTCTCCATCTCTTTTATTGAAAAATGGGCTGACATTGGCTAAGAGGATCCACCACCTAAATAGAATGCCTTCATTCCAAGCGAACCCGGGGTCCCTGAAATAGGCCAGGTCTATCTATTGTGTGAGCACTGCTTCTGAAACGGGAAACCATACTTGTAAAGCGTGCATTTTACGTCACACAGACTGTTTTCTTCTTTAAATATATTTTTATTGATTTCAGAGAGGAAGGGAGAGGGAGAGAGAGAGAGAAACATCAGTGATGAGAGAGAACATGGATCAGCTGCCTCCTGCACCCCCCACACGGGGGATCAAGCCTGCAACCTGGGCCTGTGCCCTGACCAGGAATCGAGTCATGACCTCCTGGTTCATAGATTGACGCTCAACCACTGAGCCACGCCGCTGGGCACACAGAGTGTTTCCATGAGGCGTGTAGTTAAATGTTTCCCTGTTGATGTCTTCGTAATAACGGTGTCTTCCTTCAGGGCTCGGGCCAAGCTTCACGCATGAAGCATTCCGTGTGCTCCCGGGTCTGGATGCCTCGTTTCTCCTCATTGCTCTTCACTGTGCCTCTTTAAGCTGAATCCATTCTGCCGGGTGTGCGTTATCAGGCGGAAGCTGCTGGGGGGCTCACACTGTACCCCTCAGCGTGTGACCGCATTCCGTGGAGTGTCTGATGCTCTGGGTACCAGCAGCAGCTTTCTCCTCTGCCCCGATGCGCTCTCTCCCATCTCGGTGGGGGTTGGTGACACTGCGTGCATGACTCTCCTCTAAGAGCAGGCAAATGTGTGACAGACACGTCTGAGAACTTGGACTCTTGCTTGTCTCATTTGACAGTCTAGTTCATTTTCACGTGCTGTTCACCTAGGGCAGCTCTTTGTGGCTCTTTGGCCCCTTGAGTGTGGCTCTTCCATAGAATACCACGGCCTGGGCGCGTCTATTTTGAAGAAGTGGCGTTACAAGAAGTTTAAGTTTAAAAAGTTTGGCTCTCAAAAGAAATTTCAGTCGTACTGTTGCTATTTGGCTCTGTTGACTAATGAGTTTGCCAACCACTGACCTAGGGTAAAGAGCCGTGTGGGCTTTGGGTGTTTTGTATGTTCGTGTGCAATTTCCTTGTAGTTGTAACAGTGATGTCATGACCCAAAAGTTACTATTAAGTCGAAAGAGACCTATACCTGGATTGTGTTGCCTGATACTTGTGGGGTGCCACGTGCATTGTGATGTCACCATGCTGAGTTTGGAACTGCCCCGCGGAGGGCACTCCATCCCAGTGGCTCCACACCGGAAGGTGGTGCCCAGAATCTGTATGCTTTTCAACTTGTCCAGCTTTTTTTCTTTCCAATTCTTAATGTAGACAGTTCACTAATCTGGACTGGCAGCTAACATTTGCACGCACTTTCCGACTGAGTGGGACCCCGAAGCTAGACCCAGTTCCTCGGCCATCTCATGTAGAGCTTTTGGAAAGCGAGGCGTTCAATCCCTATTTTATATCGAGGTGACTGTAAATTTCCACCCACCATTGGGTCCTGGTAATGAGAGGAACCGTGGAAAAGCTGCTATTGTCCAGGCTTCCGAGAAGCATCACATAAAGTCTGGTTCTGCACTAGTAGCTCACAAAGCTGGTTACGGCAGGTTTTGTGTGTGTTTTATACCTCTTTTTTAAAAATATTTTTTCATTGACTTCAAAGAGGAAGGGAGAGGGAGAGAGCGATAGAGACATCAATGATGAGAGAGAACCATGGATTGGTTGCCTCCTGCACATCCCCCACTGGGGATCGAGCCTGCAACCCCAGCAGGGGCCCTGACCGGGAATTGAACCCAGGACCCTTCAGTCTGCAGGCCGACGCTCTATCCACTGAGCCAAACCAGCTAGGGCTTCCCTCTTTTCTTGTTTTCCTTTAAAAAAAAATAACCCAGAGTCATTAAGTTTTAATGGTTTCCCTTTGCCTCATAGGCATTATGTCTTTTAATCCTCTTAACAACTTTGAAGTCAGATTCCTTTTTCCTTTCATACTTAAGGATAGGGAAACAGTAGCAGAGAGGGAAAGTGAACCCAAGTTTGTGACTGTGGACTTGGTTCCCTTCCTATCCATGAGGGAGGGGGACAGAGACTGTTCTTGGGGTGCAGGTGAGGGAAGCGGGGGAAGGCAACCAGGGGCCACCCTTAATGCATCTTTAGCAGGACTGGGAGGCCTTCCAATTTCCAAGTGGCCCTCTTTCTATTTTACTCCCTCTGTTGGAAGCCACTGTCCTTCATGCTCTTTCTCGGTCTTGCGTTTCTGTCACAGCCTCCCATTTATTTGAAGCTGAGGGCAGGAAGTACGTCTGTTCGGGGTAAAAGCGTTTCTCCGGTGACCTTGAAGTTTGTTTTGTTTTTTTCTAGAGGAAACCTGTCTGCACCCTGCACCAGCCATTGTCTGGGCTGGAAAGTGCAGCTAGCTGCCCTTGATGGTGTGGCTCAGTGGATAGAGCACCAGCCTGGGGACTTGAAGAGTTCCGGGTTCAATTCCAGTCAAGGGCACAGGCCCGGGTTGTGGGCTCGATCTCCAATAGGGGGCGTGCAGGAGGCAGCCGGTCAATGATTCTCTCTCATCACTGATGTTTCTCTCTCTCCCTCTTCCTTCCTCTCTGAAATCAATGAAAATATATTAAACAAAAAAGTAGAAAGAAAGTGCAGCTAGCTGATTTACAACAGGCTTACGGCATCGTTACTCAGTAATCCCTGACCGAAGTGGCCCGTGGTTATGACTTACGTGCAGAATCAGAACATTCCCACTTGCTGTTCTGGAATAAAACACAAAAAGTTGATGAAAAGTGAACAGTGAAAATAGGAGAAAAGGGATTTTTTTCCCCTGTCAGCGTTCCAGTCCGTTTTTAAACCTGCCTGAAGGTAATCTGTCCTTGGGAATGAGCCTTTTTAATGTCTGGGAGGAAAACTCTGCTAGGTGGGGCGACGTGTTTCTTGTTCACTTAGCAACAGATCAATATTTACCTAGTGATTCATTTCTTTTTCTCAAGACGTGTTTGCTTCCAGCGAAAACCACAGGCTAAAAGCTCAGTTCAGAATTAGGAGAAAATGTCGGTGGTGATACGAATCTCCATTTTTATTTTTTTTTTCTGAATAAAACATTGAATGCATGTTCATTGTTTTGAGCTGTCACTGACATGTAGTAAAAGGCACAGACCTTAAGTGTACATACAGCTCAGGGCCTTTTGATGTGTACTCACCCGTGCAGCTACCGTTCCCTTGAGCTTTTACAGCAGTTTCCCGAGTCACCTCCTCTGACCTCACCTGTCACAATGCCACCGGAGTTGGCTTCCTCAAGCAGGCCAGCACCTAGGCACGCTGCAGCGTGGCCCGACCACCGCCCTGCCTCCCCACCTGTGGCCTGCTCTCATTGCTGCTCTCATAGCCCATGAAGTGCCAGCCCCCTGGCCATCCCCAAGCCCCCTCCTTTCTCTCTGCACCAAAATACCACTTACCGTGTAAATGAACTTTAATGGCATGACTTCTGAGAAACTTCTTCTGACTTGCCCCTACTGCTCAGTCGGAAGCAGCCCCTTTCCCTTCTTTCTACTCGTGTTTCCCCAGCGTGTAGCGTCTATGTCCAGTTAGCCCATCCACCTTCTTCTATGGGAATTTGTGTCTGTCTCTTTTCTGTCACTACACGGAGTGGCCAGATCATGATGATCTCTGAACACATAATAATCTGGCCACTCAGTGTATATCCTATATAATAAAAGGCAAATATGCAAATTGTCCCCTCGACCAGGAGTTCAACCAGTAGGCAGGCCGGCCAACTGCCCACGTCCCCTCTCCCTGGCCAGGCTGGCCGGACTCCACCCATGCACGAATTCATGCACCGGGCCTCTAATATATATATACTGAGTGGCCAGATTATTATGCGTTCGGAGATCATAATAATCTGGCCACTCAGTGTAGAGCACTCTTTTTTTGAAAAATATTTTTTATTCAGAGAGAGAGAGAGAGAAACATCAATGATGAGAGCGAATCACTGATTGGCTGCCTCCTGCATGCCCCCTACTGGGGATCGAGCCCGCAACCCAGGCATTTGACCTGACTGGGAGTTGAACCATGACCTCTTGGTTCCTAGGTCGATGCTCAACCACTGAACCACGCTGGCAAGAGCCACACTCTTGATGAGACAGAACAGGATCCCTTGGGGTTCCAGATCCTGAGCATAATGCTGTTCTGTGTCGTATTTACTATGGACAGACAGAGGGGAGGGATGTATCTATTTTGGCAAATTCCAGGTGTGCTCTGGGAAAAGAAGCCACAGCCCCCAGCCTATGCAGTCAGCGCAGCGGGGACACCCTGAGCGTTTTGTTTATTGGGAAGTCACTACCCGGTCTCTGAGAAAACATGGATTGGTTGTTTTGGTCTTAAGTCAGGACAACCCCCCGACTTAAGCATAAAAGCAGTTTCAGCCTCTGCCCTTCCCTTGGGCACAGCTGAAGTTTCCATACCGGGTCCTGGTCGAAAGCCAAGTAGAGGCAGGAACCCCATCTCTGGAAGTCAGAGGAGGCAGGTACCCCATCTCTGGAAGTCAGAGGAGGCAGGTACCCTGTCTCTGGAAGCAAGGGGAGGCAGGTACCCCATCTCTGGAAGCAAGAGGAGGCAGGTACCCCATCTCTGGAAGTCAGAGGAGGCAGGTACCCCATCTCTGGAAGTCAGAGGAGGCAGGTACCCCATCTCTGGAAGTCAGAGGAGGCAGGTACCCCATCTCTGGAAGCAAGAGGAGGCAGGAACCCCATCTCTGGAAGTCAGAGGAGGCAGGAACCCTGTCTCTGGAAGTCAGAGGAGGCAGGTACCCCATCTCTGGAAGCAAGAGGAGGCAGGTACCCTGTCTCTGGAAGTCAGAGGAGGCAGGTACCCCATCTCTGGAAGCAAGAGGAGGCAGGTACCCCATCTCTGGAAGCAAGAGGAGGCAGGTACCCCATCTCTGGAAGTTAGAGGAGGCAGGTACCCCATCTCTGGAAGTTAGAGGAGGCAGGTACCCCATCTCTGGAACCCTCCTATTAAAACTTCGATCCTCCCTGTGGAAAGCTAGGCCTCTGCTTTGTCGTGAGCAGGCCTGGTGCAGCTGAAGATACAGGCGTTCAGGAGGTGAGTGATGGAGGGCTTAGCTGAGCCACAAGCCTAGAAACAAACAGTGGTGGAGTTTTTATCGCGATACCTAGGAGCCCCTGCAGGGTCTGAAGAAGGGAAGCAGTGTGATCAAAGCCACTGCCGTGCGTTTGTGGCTCTTTTCTTCCCCAGAGACAACAATGCAATCGCTTTCTTCCATAGCCAGCTGCCACCTGTGTTAAAAACTGGACGTGACTGCCCTCCGTGCGTTTGAGAGACGCCTGAAACTCAGGGACCAGGATCACCCCCATTCCAAGACCAAGCCAGAAAGAGGAGTAGACTCTCCCGGGCCATGGTGCCTCGCTGGGCATTCCCTCACAGGAGAATGGCAGAGACCCCATGACCTTCCCATAGATTGTAACGGCTTCATCTCCTATGGTTTTCCCTGTTTCTCTCTTCCCAGACTTCAAACAGGAACCCGGCTGAAATGGTGCGCCGGTCATGGTTAGTCCCTATGGCTAGTGTTGGGGAAAGCCTCAAAGTCTAAATTCAGGATCCGTTCCGAAGAAGTGACACGCAGCCTTCTTCAAATCCATGAGAGCTATATATATATATATGTTTATGTTTATATGTTTATATATATGCACACATATATATGTTTTTATTGGTTTCAGAAAGGAAGGGAGAGGAGGAGAGAGAGAGAGAAACATCAGTAGTGAGAGAGAATCATTGATAGGCCGCCTCCTGCACGCCCCCTGCTGGGGATCGAGCCTGCAACCCAGGCATGTGCCCTTGACTGGAATCGAACGCGGTACCCTTCAGTCCGCAGGCCGCCGCTCTATCCACTGAGCCACACCGGCTAGGGCCATAAAAGCTTTAATAGGAGAAACTTCCATACAGGGGCAAAGCAGCTGCCGCCAGTGGTGGCTGGCGGGAGGCATCTACCCCTTCCCAGGGCAGGGTCCCTTTTTATAGGGGGTTCAGAGTAAAACAGTGTGCCCCCCCAAAATACTATATATATATATATTCACTGTGTACATTCCTTAACCTCCTTCCTGTGGACGCTCTCTGGGTAGTCCGCCAAGCCTAAGCCTCCAGAGAGCTAAACAGGAGTCCCACATTTCCCAGACGCCTTTGCTGCCGGAGCCATATTGCACCTAAAATGAGTTCCTGCATTCAGTTTCCTGCCCGGAGTCTCCTATTAGTCTTGGTTAATGAACGTTTGAGGACCCACTTCTCTGAGACTCCATTGTTGGGAGGTATCAAAAAAGGATCATTTAAAAACACTCTTCCATTGCAGAAATTTTCTAAAGGCACTTTTGTAAATTGGTTTCTGCACAACTATGCATCCCAGTGATTTCTGATGAGGCAGTGAAAAACAGCTTCTGATTTTCCTCTCAGACAATACCAATTCCCTCTCTGCTGCTGCACATATATTCACCTCCTAACAGTAAAGACTTATTTTTCTTTTGTCTCCCCAAATAAAAACCTGGAAAATACTGTATTTGTCACAGATGTGTGGGACACACTATTTTTGCCCTAGTGTATGAAGGACATATGTAGTCATTAGGCGTACTCTACGCCCGCCTGGAGTGACTCAGTGGTTGAGCGTCAACCTATGATCCAGGAGGTCACGGTTCAGTTCCCAGTCAGGGCGCATGCCCGGGTTGTGGGCTCGGTCCCCAGCGTGGGCATGCAGGAGGCAGCCGATCATGGACTCTCTCCCATAATAGATGTTTCTATCTCTCCCTCTTCCTTCCTCTCTGAAATCAATTAAAAAAAAATTTTTTTTTAAAGAGAAGTGCCCTAACCGGTTTGGCTCAGTGGATAGAGCGTCAGCCTGCGGACTGAAGGGTCCCAGGTTTGATTCCGGTCAAGGGCATGTACCTGGGTTTCGGGCACATCCCCAGTAGGGGGTGTGCAGGAGGCAGCTGATGGATGTTTCTCTCTCATCGATGTTTCTAGCTCTCTAGCCCTCTCCTTTCCTCTCTGTAAAAAATCAATGAACTATATTTAAAATAAATAAATAAGAAAGAGAAGTACCCTGTAGGAAAGCAGTACTAATTCGGAGGTCTGATAGGGCAATGTGTGGAGCGGTTTCCAGACCTAAAGAGCACAGACTCGGTAGATGTGCTCCTACAGCTGCTGCCATTTCCTCCTTCGCCTCCTCTGTGGAAGGCTATCCAGCTGCGGTGGCGGTGCCAGTGGTAGAGGGAGGGCGAGGGGCTTGGGTATGGACATTGGCCGTTTTCTCAGTCTTAAATAAAACATCATGCAGCCAGCCGGTGCGGCTCCGTGGTTGAGCATCAACCTATGAATCAGGTCACGGTTCAATTCCCGGTCAGGGCACATGCCGGGTTGTGGGCTCAATCCCCAGTGTGTGGCATGCAGGAGGCAGCCAATCCATGATTCTCTCTCATCATTGATGTTTCTCTCTCTCTTTCCCTCTCTTTTCCTCTCTGAAATCAATGTTTAAAAAACCATCTTCATACACCCCCTTCTGATCAGATGGCCACCCCTAGACCCCCCCTTATGTAGAATTTTGGGAGCCAGCACAGTTTATTTATAGTGAGTTAAAGTTGAAAAGGATTTCATTATCTTGGGCTTAAATTCCTCCTAATTCCCTCTTGCTCACAGAGACATTCCAGATCAGATTTAGATCCTTTCCTCCTTGGCTGAACACTATAGCTTTGTCCTTTTTATAGGATAAACTCGTAATTGCCAAGAGTCTTAATACCATTGACCTGACCTGGCCTGTTTTAAGAACTGTGCAAATATTTCCGTAGATGCGTGTGGTAAGCCATTAACCACTGATACGCGGATCTGTGGTACGTGATGCACGTGTTATGGGCACCAGACCTTCAGAGCACATTTACCTGGAAACTTCCGTTGTAAGAGAGTTCACGAAACATGAAAGACTCAAAAATCATCTTTATCGAGACCAAGGACTGATGGTTAGCATCGGTGAGGTCGCATACTCCAGTGACTTCATCTTGAAATTGCTTGTGTTTCTGATGAAATAGCCCAAATCCAAACTGTCAAGGGGACAAGGTTGGGTTGCTAAACCTGGGCTAGTGTCCTCTGGACCTAGACTGGCCAGACGTCCTGTTTTCCCAGGATTGATAGGGCCCCGGAATGGGGGCTTTTCAGTGCTAAACCGAGGAAGTCCGGACAGGGGTGAGTTGCTTACCTTCTCTCTCTCTCTCTTTTTCTAATCCTCACCCGAGGATGTTTTTCCATTGATTTTTAGAGAGAGTGGAAGAGAGAGCGAAAGGCAGAGAGAAATATCAATGTGAGAAAAACACATTGATTGGTTGAACCCGGACCAGGGCCCAGGCCAGGGAGGAGCCTGCAACCAAGGCATGTGCCCTTGACCGGGATCAATACATGCAGGTCGATGCTTTATCTGCTGAGCCAAACCAGCTAGGGCGTTTGTTTGTTTGTTCGTTTGTTAATGCTTACCTTCTCTGTTATTCACTGTCTTCTGCCGTGCATCTGGGGGTGGGTGTTTAGGTTTGATTTGACTTTTCGATGTTGCCCATCTACACTGTCTGTGCTCGGGCAGGTCACTCACCCACGAGGCCATCCCAGCCAGAGAGGAAAGTGCCACCATCTTGGAGTCTGTTAAGGGGCCGGGCTGAGGAAAGCATCTCCCGGGTTAGTAAGGAAACCTGCCCCCTCTACAAAATTCTAGGAAGCGAAGCTGTTACTGATACAGAACGCTGTAATCCTTGACCCATTGATTTTTCCCGTGACCGTGTGAGATGCCATCCCTGTTACCACCCAAATGACTGTCTGCCTCGCAGTGCCCTCTCCCCAAGCCTGTGTGCTCCTCGGAGCTCTTCATCGGCCTCAGGCAGCCGCCTGCCATGCTGTGTCACCCCGTGCCCTGTCACCGTGAACCATGGAAATGAGTCAGCCCTTGTGAACCCCCCCAAGGCCCCTCCCTGTGTCAGCATCTAATCACAGAGTCTGGGCGGTAGGTCAGCGTGGGCACGTGGCGTCAAGCCAGACGGCTTAGCTTCTGAGGTGGCTATTAAGGGAGTCTATGATGCAGAGCAGTTGGGGAGGCCCCCCCCTGGAGGTCATGGTTCGTCCAGAACCCCTGTGGCCTCCCAGGTAGGGAGAGGCCATGCAAAGCAGCAGCTGATAGATTTTTCCATTTTTTTACTGGCTACTGATGCCATTGCCACAGCCAGCGCCTCTCTGGTTACATGTAGTACCAAAGTCTCCTGCCGGCGAGACCCTGGCCTGGTGTTTTCAGCCTGGTCATAAAAGCTCGAACAGTGCCGAAACCGGTGTGGCTCAGTGGATAGAGCGTCGGCCTGCCGACTGAAGGGTCCCGGGTTCGATTCCGGTCAAGGGCATGTACCTTGGTTGCGGGCACATCCCCAGTAGGGAGTATGCAGGAGGCAGCTGATCGATGTTTCTCTCTTATCGATGTTTCTAGCTCTCTATCCCTCTTCCTTCCTCTCTGTAAAAAATCAATAAAATATATTAAAAAAAAAAAGTTCGAACAATAATTCCTCAATAGGAAGTGAGAAACTGCATATACGTTTTGCAGTGTGAAATCTGCCATGCCATAACAGTACGGGCTTTTCCTTGTTCGTTACTGTTTACCTTCTCTATCATTCACTGTCTTCCGCTGTGCATTTGGGGGCTGGTGTTTAGTTCTGATTCGATTCTTGGATGTTGCCCACCTGCACTTGGTATTTCATTAAAGTATTCTCAGTGAAAAATAAATACGTATGCATGTAAGTCAGCCCATTCATATTCAGTAACCTGTTCTTCTAGTCTGCCCACTGTATGCCGCACGCAGTCACACACACACACACATACACACACACACACACCACACACTCTCAATCCTTTCATATTTTCTTCCACCTTCTCTGTCCATCAAATTCCTATGTCCCTCAAGGCCTCCTGACATCCTCACTCCTCCAGCATTTTCTTTTACCCCTCGTCTGCCCCCTTGGCTCCTACAGGGGACTGTAACCATATCTCCCCATGTGTCTATCTGTCATCACCCCCAACTGTACTCTGAGAGGCTTAAGGACAGACTGTCTTAAGTTCTCTGCATTCGCCATGGCCGCTGCTTCCCACAGGCAGTGCCCTCTAACGTTGGTAGATGGTTTTGGAAGGAACCCCTAAGTCAGAATGAGTAAGCTGAGTGACAGAGGAGTGTGGAGAAGGGCAGAGGGTTCTGTGGAGGCCTCGGCGCTGAGGTCACCAGTAGGTGGTGGTGGATAATGGAATGGCCTTGGGCTTTGTAGGAATGGGCTGAGTCACAGAGGGCTGAGAGTTGAGAGAAGAATGGAGTCATTGATAGAAATAGAGAAGTCAAATGGGGAAGCTGTTTTCTCAGGGAAAGTTGTGTAGTTTGGAGCACTCTGTGGGACGGGCAGGTGGGCAGGTACAAACTAGGTGTGAGCCCAAGGCCAGACTGTGCAGATTCCAAATCAGACCCGAGGACTGCTGGCTGTGGCAGGTGGGATGGGAGGAAGAGCCAGCCAGTCAGCCAGAGACGGGCAGTAAGAAAGGGGAGGAGGAGGACCAGGAGCCTCAAACATCATGGAAGGCAGAGAAGGAGGGCACTGAAGAGGAAGGTGCTAGAAACCACATAAAGTTAGGACAAATGAGCACTGAGCAAAGAGAGGCCTTCAAGCTGTGTTCTCACTGCCCATTAGTGTCTTGCACATATTAAGTGTCCAATCAATATTTATTGAGTGAATGCACGAATCATAAATAAAGGAGTAAAAACATTGATCCTACTACTATGAAGTTAACGCTAACAAATCGTTTTTTAAAGTACATTTTTATTGACTCCAGAGAGGAAAGGAGAGGGAGAGAGACGGAAACATCAGTGATGAGAGAGAATCATTGATCGGCTGCCTCCTGCACGCCCCACACTGGAGATCAAGCCCGCAACCCAGGCATGTGCCCTGACCTAGGAATCCAACCGTGACCTCCTGGTTCATAGGTCAACGCTCAACCACTGAACCACACCGGCCAGGCACAAACAAATCATTTAAACTAGGATAAAAGCTAAATTTTAAAAGTGGCAAATCAAGTACATTTTTTCTTTACTCCCTCCTGAATCCCCACTAAAATGATACTGTAGGATGAAGTCTTAAGAACGTAGAATAGCCCTAACCGGTTTGGCTCAGTGGATAGAGCATCCGCCTGTGGACTCAAGGGTCCCAGGTTTGATTCCCGTCAAGGGCATGTACCTTGGTTGCGGGCACATCCCCAGTAGGGGGTGTGCGGGAGGCAGCTGATTGATGTTTCTCTCTCATCGATGTTTCTAACTCTCTATCCCTCTCCCTTCCTCTCTTCAAAAAATCAATAAAATATATTTAAAAAAAAAAAAAAAGAACATAGAATAGGAGAGGAGATGGAGTAGATGAGTGGGAAGCCGATAGACAAGTGGACACCGGCCTAAAGACTGGAGAAAGCAGACCCCAGCCTGCGGGGGGAAGCCCTCAGGAATGAGGCTGATTTTGAAGGCTTGGGAATTGGAGGCTCCAGGTACCTCTGAAGATGGGGTGTGAAATATGTCTGAAAGCGTTAAGATTGGTGTTACGTTTCCCAATCTCCTCTCCGTCTCACATGGCCAGGTGACTGCCTACCTCTGCTCCTGCAGAGTGAGGGGGGGGGCGAGGCACCAGGCCATAGAGTCTGCCCATGGAGGGTCCCCAGCCACAACCAAGGAGATGGGAAGGTTTCCCCCTGGGGAAACGGACCACCCAAGAGATTTGGGGGGGCCCTCTAACAGAGTGGCTGGAGCCAACAGATTGGCAGGCCCTGCCTATATGGACAGACAGCTCTGCATCTGCTTTTTTGGTGCCTCACCCTGCAGTATGAGCAGAAAACCAGGAGTCACTAGACGTCTGAGGAAAGCCTCAAACATGAAAGACAAAGATCCAGAGCAAGACATGAAGTGGAGGACGCACAATGAAAGAAACCAAACTCAACTTGAGCAGGAAAACCTGTACTGAGCGTGCTCAGAGAGAAGGCATGCAGGATATGTGGCAAGAAGAGACCACGGAATGGAAACACTCTGAACAGGAGGCGCTTTGGGAGGAGAAAGGAAAAGATTTCATAGCGGGATTAGAAAATAAGATTGAGGATCTCTTCCAGAAAGTAAAAAAAGAGGACAAAAAGTGGAACGTGGAAGAGAAACTAGAGCATCAGTCCAAGAAATCCAACATCCAAGTAACAGTAGTTCCCGAAAGGGGCTAGAGAAAGCAGAGGGAAAGAAATGACCAAAGAAACATCCCTTGGCTGTGCAGAGTGTAGGCCCAGGAACTCCAGATTCCAAGGCTTTCTGAGACCCCAGCCTGGGTCTCCGTGAGCTGTTTCCAACTGATGTTAAGTCAAACAGAGGTCTCTGAATATGCATTTCACCCTTCATCGTTTTAAAAGTTATATATCGTTTATTGCTGACTAGAGGCCCGATGCACGAAATTCGTGCAAGAGTAGGCCCTTCCTTCCCCCGGCTGCCGGCACCGGCTTCCCTCCGGCATCCGGACCCGGGCTTCCCTCGCCGCCCCGGCTTCATCCCGAAGGCCGTCTGGTCTAATTAGCATATTACAATTTTATTATTATAGATAATAAGTCTGAGCCCTGACACCAGCCACTGTCTTTTGCATTTGTCCTTCATGTGTAAAGAGAGATGGACTTTGCTTTTCCAGAACTTTCTAGAACCTTACTTCTGTGGTTTTGCAATGCTCTCCTGGGGTGTGGCCAAGAATGAAGACGTGGTGCCAAGCTGCTGTGAGTTTTCACGAGGGTGGGGTGGTTGACCATTTGAGGAAATGTTTTTCTGTGTTCACTGCCATGGGTGAGAGCAGCCATGGACAGTGGATTCGATTCTTTCAGCGTTTGGACCCATGACAGCTCCAGGGTGGCTGCAGCGTTTCCTTCCATTTCTGTTCAAGGCGCAAGCAGTAGCGGCTGCGTTTCCCCATAGCTCTCAGTCAAGGTCACTGTAGAATCTTGTTTTCTCCTTCAGTGTCGCCCTGGCTGTCAGTAGGCTCCTGTGTTTATCAGAGTAAATTTAGAATAGTTATACATTTCCTAAGCATCCTTAACCCCTTTATTTTATAAAACAGGTCATACATTTACATTAAAACACTCCCCCAGCTACCATCCAGTTCCCTTCAGCTGATGTTTCCAGTTTCATGATTGCAAAAACAGCAATTATTCACACACACACACACACACACCTTTTCCTTTTATTGCACGAATAGCAGTATGCTGTATACTCTCACCTTGCTTTTCTTCATGAAATATCCCTGAGTCTTCCATGAGAATATAGGAATAGCTTCCTCCATGTATGTCTTGGCTGCTTAGTGTTACATAAAATAGACTGTCATTTGCCCGGCCAGCGTGGCTCAGTGGTTGAGCACTGACCTATGAACCAGGAGGTCACAGTTTGATTCTCGGTCAGGGCACATGCCCGGGTTGTGGGCGCGATCCCCAGTGTGGGGCATACAGGAGGCAGCCAATCAATTATTCTCTCTCATCATTGATGTTTCTCTCTCCCTCCCTTCCTCTCTGAGATCAATAAAAATATATTACAAAAATAGACTGTCATTTGTCTAACCAGTTTCTTGATTGGAGGTTTTATTTCTTTCCAATCTGTTGCTTCCCGATGCTGCACAATAGATGATTTTGTACTTATATCACTTGCACATGTGTCAGTGTAGGGTAAACTGCATGCTGGGCCAGAGGTTATGTGCCTGGGAAATTTGGTTGCCCCGTCCCCTCAGGCTGCCCCTGTCCCCACAGGCACCAATGAGTGTCTGTTTCCCTGAAACCTTGCCAACACGAGGGGTTCATCTACTTTTTGATATTTAATCTGTCCACACCCCAGGAGAGCATTGCAAACCCACAGAACATTTTTTTTCTCGCTGTGGTTTTAATTTGTATGTCTCTTCTGAAAAAGGCTGTGCCTCTTTTTTACGTTTCAAAACTATTTGTATTTCCTTTTTTGGTAACCCCCGCCCATTCTTCTGATGGTCATTGGTCTTTTTCCAATCGTTTGAGAGAGCCCTCTATGTACTAGGGAAATTTGCCCTTTGTGCTATGAGTTGCAAATATTTGTTTTCGGTTGTCATCCGTTTCTTTTATTTTGCCCGTGGTGGTATTTGCACTCCGAATGTTAAAAAATGTTTGCATAGTCAAACCTTTCGGTTCTTTCTGTTATGGTTTCTGGGATTTCTGTTTGATTCAGAAAGGTCTTTTTCATTGTAGGATTATGAAAAAAGCTCTACACTTCTGGTATGGCTTCGTTTTCTGTGTTGACATGTTCGATCCCTCTGGAATTTATCCTGGTGTGAAGTGTGACTCTAACTTAGTATTCTTCTAGATGCTACCCTTTGCCCAGTGCCATTTATTGGACAAGCCATCATAATCCATTTATTGAAATGCCAACTTTTCCTTGTACTACATTTCAGGATGTATTTATACGTATTTCAGTACATTCTGGTCTGTCGATAATCCTGAATATATAGACTATTAGCAGATTTGTAGCTTTAAGTGTGTTTTATTATGGACAGTGGGGCAGTGCTGGTACCCCGTCAAGACTAACGAAACAAACATTTTAGAACCCATCTTTTTTCTAAAATCATTGCTTGCCGTTTTCTGAATTCTTTCCTGCACATCAACGAAAGGGACGTGTGCTCATGTTGATCAGTAACTCAATCCTCGTAGTCAACTCTTTTTTTAAAAATATTATTTTTACTAGAGGCCCAGTGCATGAATTCGTGTACCAGTGTGTTCCGTCCGCCTGGCCTGTGGAATCGGGCCTAAATCGGCTCCTGACATCCCCTGAGGGGTCCTGGATTGTGAGAGAGTGCGGGCCAGGCCGAGGGACCCCACCGGTGCACGATCGGGGCTGGAGAGGGGCGTGGGAGGTTGGCCAGCTGGGGAGGGACCGCGGGAGGGCTCCAGGGCATGTCCAGCCCATCTTGCTTAGTCCCAATCGGCCGGACCCCAGTAGCAAGCTAACCTACCAGTTGGAGGAGCGTATGCCCCCTGGTGGTCAGTGCACATCATAGCGAGTGGTTGAGCGGCCTTAGCATATCATTAGCATACTAGAGGCCCGGTGCACGAATCCGTGCACCAGTGAGGTTCCCTTGGCCTCGCATGCAGGATTGGGCTGAAACTGGCTCTCCGACATCCCCTGAGGATACCAGATTGCAAGAGGACACAGGCCAGGCCGAGGGACCCCACTGGTGCACAATCAGGGCCGGCGAGGGATGTGGGAGGTTGGCCAGCCAGGGAGGAACCACAGGAGGGCTCCAGGGTGTGTCTGGCCCATCTTGCTCATTTCCAATCAGCTGGATACCAGCAGCAAGCTAACCTACCAGTTGGAGTGTCTGCCCCCTGGTGGTCAGTGCAAGTCATAGTGACTAGTCAACTGGTTGACTGGCCCCTGGTGGTCAGTGCAGGTCATATTGAGTGGTTGAGCAGCCTTAGCATATCATTAGCATGTTATGCTTTGATTGGTTGAACAGATGACTGGACAACTGGACACTTAGCATATTAGGCTTTTATTTTATAGGATTGATTTCAGAGAGGAAGGGAGAGAAGAAAAGAGGGATAGAATCAGCAATGTTGAGAGAGAATCATTGATCGGCTGCCTCCTGCACGCCCCCTACTGAGGATCGAGCCCACAACCCAAGCATGTGCCCTTGACCAGAACTGAACCCGGGACCCTTCAGTCCGCAGGCTGATGCTCTACCAGGGGTCCTCAAACTTTTTAAACAGGGGCCAGTTCACTGTCCCTCAGACCGTTGGAGGGCCGGACTATAGTTAAAAAAAAAAACTATAAACAAATTCCTATGCGCACTGTGGGCCCGGGACGAGTCTGCTGCTAAGCAGGACAGGCAGCGGCTGGCGGGCCGGATAAATGTCCTCGGCGGGCCGCATGTGGCCCGCGGGCCGTAGTTTGAGGACCCCTGCATCCGCTGAGCCAAACCAGCTAGGGCCTCATAGTCAACTCTTGACTACAGTGTTCTTAAAGGGCATTCCATGCAGATAATGTGGGAACTTCACAGGAGGTATTCAAGCTTCCCCACCCTAGGAATAGTAGCAGAAACAATGTGCGTTTTCAGCACTCGTCTTCCCTCCTCTCCTACCCCAGCATAGATTTTTGAGGTGGTCTTGTGCCGAGAAGTGATGACGAGGCAATCCTGGGTTGGCCGAAGGGTAGACCATTGACATCTATGTGCGTGTTCTCCAAACGCAAGAGGAGTGAGCGGGAGAGACAGGGACAAATCAAAGGCGTCCTGTGTGCTGTGTGTCAGCGTACACCCTGTTGGGTTAGCACTGGCGGTTTTCTCAAACCCTTAGTTAACAATAGGAAAGGTGAGGTGTCTTCTGTGGACGGGCTGGGCAAGCAGGCTGAATGGAGGAGCTCTGCGTGAGCGCCTGGCTGTGGGCTCCGGGAGCTGCCCTGCAGTCTCCTGTTAGGTAACTAGCAGCTGACTGGCTCTTTGCAGGACTGGTTCTTCAGTGCATGGCATTTGTCGGGTGAACCCTGGAGACTCCTCATAAACTCCAAGCCCATGTAGAGCATAGTGTCAAAACCAGGTTGAGCTGGCCTGCATGGCTCAGCGATTGAGTGTGGACCGATGGACCAGGAGATCCCGGTTCGATTCCCGGTCAGGGGCACATGCCCGGGTTGCAGGCTCCATCCCCAGTGTGGGGCGTGCAAGGAGGCAGCTGATCAATGATTCTTTCTCATCATTGATGTTTCTATCCCTCTCTCCCTCTCCCTTTTTTTCTGAAATCAATAAAAATATTTTTTTAAAAACACCAAGTTGAGACCCGAGGAGAGAGGGCTGCGCTGCTGGGAGCAGTGCGGCCAGCCCTGAGCGCTGTCTGTGGAACAGGAAGAGAATGGAATCAGATACGTTCACCATGTGAATAGAATTCTGAGGCATTTTAACTGGTTTCCTCTGCACTTGAAAATGGAGTTTATTTTGTGTGGTGGTTGTTCTTTAAGCGGTTTTATTGTAACTCACTCGTGCGCCGGTTCTTCCAACATTTGGGTCTCATAGCTCACACAATGGGTCACAGAGGTGCCAGCTTGCCCCGGGGCCTCTGTCCCATATTTAGAAACCAGTTACAGGAACAGAAGCTGTTTTCTTTCTTTGTCATGCGGCCACTTTTGGTCATTCCAGGCAAAAGCAAAGCAGTCCCCACATTGGGATTTTCCTGTGCAGAAGCCTGCGATCCAGGCCCGGAACATCCAGCCACAGGGACACGTAATGTGTGACAGCCGCGAAGAAGTGTTTGCCTCCAGTGGGGCAGTGCTGTGCCCACAGCGTGGTTCTGATGAGCCCATTAATGCGTGCTAGGGAAGCTGAATGTGCCGCTGGCCAAGATGTCTGTTCCCGAAGTTAACAATGGAGCCGTTTCCCAGCCTCGGTCTTGCCCCAGCAGGACTGTGCGGCCCAGGGCCAGGTCCACGCCACATCTGCCTCCTGAGAAGGAGGGACTTCCGGGGGCTGTATCCCAGCGGAGAAGGGGGAGCCAGCGGGGTAGGCTCACAGAAGACCTGCTGCTGCCCTCCCGGCTCAGGTCAGTCAGGCTGGATGGGGCAGAGAGGCCGCAGAGGGAGCCGTAGGGGTCTGTGGTGGGAGCAGCAAGAGTCCTGGGTTCCAGGCCTGCGGAGGGGAGGCTCTGGCAGGTCAGGACCCAGGATAAGTATCTACCAAATGTTCCCCTAAACTCCAAAGGGTTTTGCCCCCTCCCTGTTTCCTCATCTCCCCTG